>GL379806.1:72170-136085 GCA_000143925.2 Caenorhabditis brenneri
TGATTCAAAGTTCTAAGTATAATGACTGTCAGATCATTAGTAAATGTCCCTCACGGAATGTCATAAGATAATATAGAAGACATGATGTTTGTGGAGTAGAATCATGAAGAACGTCATCTGTATCTCTATTCATCAGTCTTGGCTAAGGTATAATCCAGCGGGTCTAGCAGGGGTCTCGTGAGGTATACCCGGCAAGTTTGCGAGGCCTGTTTGACGCGGCCCAGAGAATCAACTCACCAATTCAAGGAATTTCCATCAAATCGTGCTCTTGGTGATGTCTTCGTAAAAGTGATTTTTTTTTGGCTCATGGTCACACTGAAAGTCCAGTATAAGAAAACATTTCTTTGAAATAATCTGAATCAGTAACGGTACTCTGTTTTTCCGTACAGAAGTGATAAAATTTCTGAGGTAAGTATTTTGAAAGAATAGAGAAATGAGTAGTTAACATTCCAAAATTAGCTCACAAAATAGAGGTAGTCTGAAAGCGTTCGAACCCATTTTCACTCAATTTTTTCAAATTTCATTTTCTTTGATGACCACGAATCCGCTTTGAAGGAGATAACCTCTGGAAATTTTCAGTTGGACACCAAATGCGTCACAGCGGCAAATGAAACAAAAAGACGCAAATTTTGCACTACTTTGGACACTTATTTTTGTCTTTTTTTGTATTTATTTTTTACTTTGGACACGGCAAAAGAAACTTCAGAAAAAAACTTACTTTGTGTCATATTCCACCATTGAAAACAGGATTTCTGGAGCACGATACCAACGAGTGGATACATATTGCTGAAAAAAATCATTTAAATTTCCCAACTCCTCATTTTCCTCTCACTGTCATGTGTCCTCCAACACTTGCATCATCTCTGACTGTACTCGCAGAAGCACATGCTCTTGCCATTCCAAAATCAGCAATTCTCAGAAGACAATCTCCATTTAAAAGTAGATTTGATGGTTTCAAATCTCTGTGGATGATTCCGGCGGAGTGGAGGTACTGAAAAAGAAAAAGGTTATTCTCTTCATTGCACTAGCAATAACACTCTCTTCTCTCTTATACACAAACACGCCTCTGTTTATCTATGCCTCTTTCTCCCCGTTTCTCTCCGACAAGTGTGGCCGAGGGGTTAGCGTGCGCGCTCGAGAAAATGACGACAGTGGTTCGTCTCCCCCTCGCGCAGTCAAGGAGGAAAGATTCCATGCACCACTCTGAATGATAGTGTGGATTATGGTACACATTGATAACTGAGGCTGTTTTGAACTTTTTCTTTTTAGCTAGTACCTTCAAACCACGAAGCAACTGGTAGAAGAAGTACTGGAAATGTTGTTCTGCGAGTGTTTGTCGTGAATGCAAAATCTGATGCAAGTCTGTCTCCATTAGATCCATAACCAAGTAGATATCCTTCCCATGCGCTCCTTCTGCGGTGAACATGTCCAACACAGCGATAATGTTCTCGTGGAGAAGTTCTCGTAGAATTCTGACTTCTCTCAAGGATCGTTTTGCCAAGGTATGAGCAGTGAATGCACGGGGGATTTTCTTGATGGCCACTTGTTTTTTGGCACGCTACAAGTTCTAGAATTTTCGATAGTTAATTAACAAAAACACATACCGTATCCATAGCCTTACAAACGACTCCATAAGCTCCTGCTCCAACATTCTCTTCAGCCAAATATGGAGTACCTTCCAACCAGAATCTTCCGTCTAACCGGTGAGAATCTGCGGGAGCCGCCATTTTTGTCTGGAAGCAAAAATATTGGATTTAGCTATTCTGATTTTAAAATATCTATCATAATCTTAGTTTCAATTTTACCTCTTTTTTATAGCCAACAACGTTTTTGGAATAATAATTAGGAGCTCTATAAAGTGAGGTGACTCTCGGAGTGGAAGTGGTTTTGACACTCATTTCTTCGAGTCACAAACCGTTATGATAATGTAATTTAATAGCTCCATTTTATGTTTACTAATCAGGTTTTATACGCAAAAGTCAGGAAAAAAGGTGTGGCTGATAACTTCGTGACACGATTAAAACTGTTTTTAGTGGAAGTGATAATGGAAATAATTCGAATATTTCGTCACGGAAAAGAAATTTTGAAAGTGCTCACGTTTCTTGTTTAGCAGTGACGACTTGATGACAACGATGCTCCGCTGATTCCGCTTATCACCATTTTCTCCCCTTTCGGCTCGTCCTGTTACACCGAAAAGGAGTGGGTGGTGTGAGGTAGTTACTGCAAAAAATAATACGTCAAGACTCCTCTTTACGGGGTCACAGTTTTTGTCATTTTGAACCGAAGTTTAAGTTTATTTTAAAGAATTTGATGTCATGAACTCTTTCTGAAGGAAAAAAAAGAAAGAAGATTAAAAGAGTTTGAAGTTGAAAAAATTAAGAAAGAGGGCGAGGAAAACGGCGGGAGTAACTGTTATCAGTTTAAGTGAGGTCGACATTGTGGAGCAAAATTTTTGGGTAAACTCGGTTTTTTGATTTCTGGAAGTGTGGAAACGAATGAGGAATAATTTTGAAATTTAATTGGCAATATTGGAAGTTACTCACATTAGAGAAATGAGGCAAACGGAGCCGGAAACTGGAAATTGTAATCTGAATTTTGACAAAATAAATACAGATTTAAAAACTGTAGAGCACATTAAATTAGAAATTAAAGTTACTAAAATTATCAACTGAATTGTTTCTTGTGGAAGTTTTCATTTTTTAGGAACTAAATACAAAAATTTGATAAACTGAAACTTTTGTTTATAATTTTCTAGTTTTTTTTTAAACTCTGTAAGACTTCAGAATAAAAAGTTGAATTTATCGAAAAATATTGTATATCTCTAATATAAGAGCTCCCCGCAGAATGAAACAAAATCTGATAGTCTAGAAGTTTCGACAGTCTTCTGCGTTCAAAAAAAGGATTTTACGAAATCGGATGACAAATGTTCGAAAAAGAAAGATTCTAATTGACCCGTGACTCAAAAACAAAGAATCTCTCAATTTTCAAGGCTGCCAGACCACCAAAATACAAAAAACTAAACCAACTGAATAAGAAATGTATCAAATTTTCAGAAAAACACTTTCCAGAGTTTTTTTCAAAATCGATAAGATCACTGGAAAAATTGGATTGATCAAAAAAAGAAATTGAGAGAGAAAGAGATAGATCATTTATGAAGAGTGTGGAAAAGAAGGAGAAAAAAGGAGAAACGAAGATGAAGAAGGAGAAGAAGAAGACGTCTTCTTTTCAATCAAGTTTTCTTCCCGTCATTTTTTCTATCATCTTCTATCTTTCTATCGTTTTCTCTATCTCTATCTTACAGTTTTGAGAAGAAATGAAGAGAGAAAGAGATAGGAGACGGAGAGAAATGGACAGAGAAAAAGATTGAGATTTACAAAGATTCAAGAATCACAAATTGGATTTCGTTGAAATATTTGATACGCTTTGATAGCCGGGTTACGGTAGTTTTTGAGATTGATGTTTAGAATATACCATGATGATTTTCAACATCTGGATTTTCCAGTTGAGTACCGTTCCATAAAATTTAGCAGGCTTCAGGGTACTAGAAAATTTTGAATTTTCGGAAATTCTTATTACAAAAATCAGAGATCTTCCCATAATCACAAAACCCCAAAACTAGGAAAAGAAAGAATATCATTGATCAAGTAAACCCACAGAAACATACGTTTTTTTCTCTTGTTCTTTTCATTTTTTCTTTTGTCGTTATTCTTTGCGCAGACAGTTTTCCCCTTTCCTTCTCTTATTCATCTCTTTTTATCTTTGTCTTGTTAACAAAATTTCGGTGGGTTGAGAGGGGGAGAAAGGTCAGGTTGAATAGGCTTTTGTTTGCTGATAATTGAATGGTATTGGGAGGTTTCGTTTTGGTAGACAAGAAATAATTTATTACCAGAAAATAAATAAATAAATACGAATCGAACTAGCATTTGTCTCCTCCCTTGGCTGGTCTTCTCTTGATTCCGAGAGCTCTGTTGGCTTCATCGATACGAAGGTTTTGGAGGGAACGACGCTTACGTCCTCCTCCACCGCATCCACAGCATCCACATCCGCATCCACATCCGCATCCACAGCAGCATGGACGGCAGCAAGTACAGCATCTGGTACAACAGCAGGTACGACAGCATGTGCAGCAACGACGGCAGCAACAGCAGCATCTGGAAAAATAGTCAGACGATAAGGAACTTTAGAACTGAGTGCTAAAGTTGTATTCTGATAATACAGCAGTGCTGGAATCTGAGAACTTCAGATCCTTATGTCATTAGGAAACTGAGATTGATAAAATTTTTTTGAAATGTTGATTTTGAAAATTTCAGAAATAAAACTTCCTTATTTTCAGATGCCTCAGAAACTGAAACACTTTTCACTGAAAAGTTTTCAGTGTTTTTTGTTTCACTTAAAATTTTGATTTTCAAGAACAAAAGAAAACTTCTATGCTTTAAAACTCATGCAGGTCGATGCATCTCCTACTCAAACTTACCTTGGCCTACAGCAGCAACATCCGCATCCTCCACCTCCTCCTCCGCATCCACAGCATCCACATCCACATCCACAACATCCGCATCCTCCTTGTCTCTTCACTCGAGATGATCCTAATGTATCAATTGCAGTTTCAGATGAAGATGGGGCAGAAGAAGATGTCACCAGAGCTACTTCTGTCGATGAAACAGGCAACACTGCAGCTTGTACTTGTCCGTAATAAGCTCCAAGAGCCAAGAGAGTAGTCGATAGAATGAGAACTTTGAACATGATTAATGAGAATTCGAAATGGAATGAAATGATCAAACGGCCGCACATTTTATAGTCAGCAACTTTTTCCAGGTACACTTTGTTTGTTTGTCCGTGCGCGGCGCTTGGCAAGCTCACGCAATGAAATTGACAGTTTCCGGACTAAACTGCCTGACGGAAAAATGGATATAAAAGTGATTGGGGCTGATGGAAAAGTATCCCATCTTTCTTCCAATATTCTCTAGAAATATGTCCAAGATTGCATACTCCACTCTCGCCATTCTGGCTATCCTTGCCATTTCTCAGGTAAGATATAAAGATTTGAATTGAAATCAATTCTCAACTTCCATTATTAGGTTCAATCCGCAGTGTTGCCTGTTTCATCAAAAGAAGTAGCTCTGGTTACATCTTCTTCTACACCTTCAACATCATCTGAAACTGCAATTGATACATTAGGATCATCTCGAGTGAAGAGACAAGGAGGATGTGGTTGCTGTGGATGTGGATGTGGATGCTGTGGATGCGGAGGAGGAGGTGGAGGGTGTGGATGCTGCTGTTGTAGACCAAGGTATGAAATTGAGCTGTTCAAAAACTTATTTTCACAAACTCTATATTACGGTGCTAAACAACCTCTCTAGAAGTTTCTAAAGATCTCTTGAAGCTTGCTAGTTGATGCTTTTTGGTCAAAGTTTTAAGATTCTCAAAATTTCATTTCGGCTTTGAAAAAAATTTGAGTTTCTTATTTGAAGAACCCTAAAACCTTTTACTTCTACCATTCCTGCTCATTCCGACACATTTCCAGATGCTGCTGTTGCTGCCGACGTTGTTGTACCTGCTGCCGTACCTGCTGTTGTACCAGATGCTGTACTTGCTGCCGTCCATGCTGCTGTGGATGTGGATGCGGATGCGGATGTGGATGCTGTGGATGCGGTGGAGGAGGACGTAAGCGTCGTTCTCTCCAAAATCTTCGTATTGATGAAGCCAACAGAGCCCTCGGAATCAAGAGAAGACCAGCCAAGGGAGGAGACAAGTGCTAATTGTTTTTCGGGTGTTTAGGTGTCTTTGTATTTATTTTATTTTAATAAATTAATGAATTGATTTCAACGAAAACAATTTCAGTTATTCAGAACAGTTATGAAATCAATTTTCAAAAGTTACGTCAAGCTTTGGTGATCCGTAGAATGTCGATTCATTCTGGATGTACTTAAAATTTAACGAAAGAATTTCAAACAAGTCAGAAAACATTCTCGAAAATAACCGACGGTTTTCAAACCTCCTTTTAAAAAAGTCTGAAAACTTTTTATGCAAAGTAAGGCAGCTTCTTTATGCCCAAATATGTTTGACGTGGAATTCTTTTGTCCGTGTAAAACTGTGTCTAATTATTCTCCATAAAAAAAAGAAGCAAAAATACGTGGTTGACCTAGCCTGAATTAAAAAGTTCATGTTCCGATAGCCTCATTTTGTTCGTGTGATGCCCAATCTCCTGCAGTTTTGTTTATTGTGTATTCAATAAGAGACGATTGCCTAAAGGTTAGTTTTACTCCTGATTCGAGAAGCTCTCTCATCTCTTTTCAACTCTAGAATGGCGGATGATAACGTATCATTCACGGATGTTGGCGATCCAAGTCCAGGCGGAAAAGCAGGTAACCAATCATCTGCAATGCTAGATTTGCTTGGATCAATGGAGAAGAAGGATAAGAAGAAAAAGAAGGATAAAAAGAAGAAGACTTCAAAAAAGAAGAAGGAGAAGACAAAGTACAAGAAAGTGAGAAAAGTGGATAAGTACGAGTCACAGAACTTTTTGTATCGTGTCGAAGGATCCTTGTTCTGTGCTGGAATCAGTAAGTACATTTATCAGGCAGAGCAAAAAACAAAGTAGATTTTCAGTAATCGGAATGATAATGCTTATGGCATTCGTCATTCTTGGCATCATTTTCTCTGTGAAAACCAATGGAAATATGGTCAGCTACATGCTTCCATGGTGGGGATCCACCGATGATACGAAAGACGAAAGTGGAGATGTTGAATAGACATCTGAATCATCCCCTTGGCATGCACATCTCATGAAAAGTTTCTCAGTCTTGAATTTATGTAATAAATAAGTGAAAGTCTTTTTGAAATCAATTTATTAAATTATTAGAATACAATAAATACAAACACAGAAAAGTTAGCACTTGTCTCCTCCCTTGGCTGGTCTTCTCTTGATTCCGAGAGCTCTGTTGGCTTCATCGATACGAAGGTTTTGGAGGGAACGACGCTTACGTCCTCCTCCACCGCATCCACAGCATCCACATCCACATCCGCATCCGCATCCGCATCCACAGCAGCATGGACGGCAGCAAGTACAGCATCTGGTACAACAGCAAGTACGGCAACATGTGCAACAACGACGGCAGCAACAGCAGCATCTGAAAGTGAGAAGGGAATGGAAGATGATGATTAAAGATAATCACAAAGTCTTACTTTGGTCTGCAACAGCAGCATCCGCATCCTCCACCTCCTCCTCCGCATCCACAGCATCCACATCCACATCCACAACACCCGCATCCTCCTTGTCTCTTCACTCGAGATGATCCCAATGTATCAATTGCAGTTTCAGATGAAGATACAGGTGAAGTAGAAGAAGATGTCACCAGAGCTACTTCTGTCGATGAAACAGGCAATACTGCCGATTGAACCTGAAACTTCCAGAAATGTTCTTTGTTATTCCAGATGTTTCAGTTCTACCTGTGAAAGGGCAATGATAGCCAGAAAAGCTAGAGTGGAGTAGGCAATCTTGGACATTTCGGATGAGCTTGATGATTTCTCATTCCTCTACCAAATGCTTTTATACATCCTTCGGTTCCTACGTGTATCTTTGCCGCGCTCCGCTCCCTCCCACTCATTTGACAGTTTTCCGGAAGTCAGAAAAACCATTTTCATGTTGATTCAAAGATTTTGGAGATTGAGACATTTGACAGTGGTTTTTTATTGAGTTTTTTTCTGTGTAATGTTGACCAGTAATTCTTATGATTAGGAAGAAAGGAAAATAACAGTATGATCAACTGATAGGGAAGATTTGTTGCTCATAATAAAAATTCGTATAAAAGATGTTCCTAGACATGGTTGAATCTTGAATTTCGTTGTTTCATCTGAAAATATGTCTTTCTCAAATGATTTCTGATGTTTTGTTTACAACTAATCACATTTTCAAATGAGATTATTCGAAAAAAAAACCAAATTCCAAACTACGAAAGTTCTAACCTTTCCGTCACTATAACAACCAAGTTTTCACCATTTTTTCACTCTTTTTTCTCGAATATTTTTCATAACTTTCTGACTTTTGTTCTACTTCTGGATTCCAAAGCAAGGTATTTCATATCTCGTCACAAAACCTAAAAAAAGAAAAAGAAACCTGATGAGTCAGTGTATGTGTAAACATTACGTTTTTCACACGCTCTACCCCTTCTAGAAGAGTGCATTGAGAGCAAAAAAAGTTTGAGTACAAAGAAGAAAAAAACCTAACTTTTGCCTCAAATTGAGTACGTTTCGCTTCACATGTTCTGCTGTAAACAATTAAAAAAAGAAGAAGAAGATGCGGCTGTGGTGGGGAGCTCCTATCTCTTTCTTCCTCTTTTTTCCAACTTTTTATTCTTTTTTCTTTTCAAACCTCTCCTCATTTTGTTTTTGTTGCAAGTGGAAAAATCAACGGTGTGTTTTCTTTCTTTCTCTAATTTTCTATCTCTTTCTTACTTTTATTTCTTCAAGTGAGAAGTTATTTGTGCTCATTCAACAACTCTTTTATGTGATCTTTTTGGAACTTGTCTGAACTTTGAGGTAACAATGAATTGACAATATTGAAGGATGTTGGCAAACATTGCTACTTTTGATTTATGAATTATTTTTTGAAATTGTTTCGTTTTTCACTTATTCTCTGAATTTTGAAGACTACTGTGTTGTTATAGTACAACTCGATTTTACCCTGAAGTATGATTTGCGAAGTTGGTAGATTTTAAAAACCAATCCTGGTCCATCCTTAGCAAATTTCTAAAGAATCTAAACAACCTTTCCTCTCACATTTTCATATTTTGTAGACTTATCAATTCCATAGTTTGTATTCTCTATTCTCTATGAATAGACTATTTCGAATCAAAAATGTTTTATTACTTGAAACCAGTGCCAAATGTTTTTCACACGCTTCTTTTCTGGCAGCTATGATCCTGTCCTCATCTGATACCATGTAAGAATACTGTATTTCGAAAAGAAAGTTGCTTCTGGCCGCTTTTTGGATTGATCATCAAGCCATCATGTTCGGTGTACTTCAGTTATAGGTCTTAATCAGTAAATAGTTTTAGTTCACAATGTGAAAAAGAAACTATCATCACCTTCTAATCCACCTTAGAAAAACCTCAGACACAAATCTCCCCTTCATTCTTCTGTTTTATTTCATATGTTCATCTCATTTTTTTCTCTCTTAAAATTTTCACGTATTCTTTACGTAAATAAATAAATAAATCAATCAATCAATCAAAACAAACTCGAGTATTAGTTATTGGCTTCATTCTTAGTAGATAAAACCTTTTCTCAAGTAGCATAAGAAATGCCTGATATCAAGTTTTGAATGCATTTTGATTTGATAAGAAAGACTGTTTTGAATGCGAAACGTCATAACATCCTTAGAATTCTTGTCATTAGAAATCATTGAACAACTTCGTTTTGAACTTTTAAAGGATAGGTGGTTTATTACAAAGTTAGACACATTGCATATTGTTCACTCCAGAACCCGAAAGGAACCATGCACCTGTTGACTCTGAACATGTCGCAGCGACACCTGGTGACGGAACTAAACCACCTGGGAAGTATGTTGGAGTTCCACCACCAGGACATGATAACGTTACCCTACAAATTATCTCTCTTCATTTTCTTATTCCCTTCTACTTCAGAACTTACGAGCAAGTACTGCCGGATAACGTGTAGGATGGATTAACCGATCCGATATCTTCGCATGGAGGTCCAGTATACCCTCCAGGATCACATGAAGCATCATAAAATGGTGCACAGTTACTACACGTCTGTTGAGTAGGAATACAAGAATAGGCAACATGAGAAATGAACAGTATGAAGAGAGAAATTCTGGAGAACATTGGCTTCTTGTTCTCGTTAACGACTAACAAAATAAGTCACCTTTTTCACCGAATACATGATTTCTCGGGTATTTGTTCGGATCGAGAGAAGCACTTTATCCCGTTTTGTATGTATTCTGATTGGAAGAATGAAAGCATGGGTCTGATCATTTAGCATCACATAATTTTTGAATCGTTAGAAATCAGAAGGAAGTCAGAAAACCTTGATTCTGAAGGCGAAGTAGATAGACTATAGTCAGCTGTTCAGATAATTTTTGTTCAGTTCTTTTTTGATAATCCAATTCGTTCAAGTGTTAAGCCATTGAATGAAAATTAGTGTTGTAACTAAAGTTAGAATCTGAATCTCACTGGTTAACTCCAGTGTGTCAATTGTTCCAGCCTATTAGATTTTTCTTTGTACATAAGTATACTTGTTACTTTTATTAGTTCAAAATTATTAAACACATTGCATTAGATTCACTGGCGACCCAGTGACATACCATTGACCATTGGATTCTGAGCATGTCGCAACAGTACCTGGAGCAGGTGTTAAGCCACCAGGGAAGAACGTTGGGGTGCCACCATTACATGCCAAAACTATTCTGAAATTTCTCAATTCTCTTTTTTTTCTGAATTATTAAAAACTTACGAGCAAGTACCAGCAGAATAAGTGTAGGAGAGTGAAAGAGTAGATATTTCTTCACATAATGGTGGTGGAGGACCATAAGAATAAGGATCACAAGTAGAATCATAGAATGGAGCGCAGTTACTACATGCTTGTTGGGTTGGAATACAAGAATAGGCTAATTGAGACATTAGAAGTACAAGAAATGAGTTCCTTGAGAACATAGTTTTTTAAGAAATGAAGAAAGAAATCACCGAATGAATAATTCTTCAGGTATTTATAGGAGAAGCACTTCATCCTGTTTTGTATTAATTCTGATCAGAAAGGGAAATGTTGGGATCTCATCACCCATCATCACTAATATCGGATCAATAAAAAACAAAAGAGAATTCAAAACACATGGGTTTCAAACAAGACACACCCAATAGACTGTAGTCAGCTGTTTTGATCAGTTTTCACAGGATACATGTTCACTTGTATCAAGTTTACTAGTATACCGGGGGTATATATTTTTGTTGATTTAATGAAACTAGTCAATGATTCAAAAAGGATCAAGTATAGAAATATTGAAATTTTATTTTATGCTTCCATTTTTTGGAAAGGTGCTACTCCGCATTAGAACTAACCGAATTAGAACCTGGTACTTCCGAAGCATCTAACAACTCGAAACTTTGAGGAAATGTATTAGACTACATCGTTATATTCTGTATAAATGCTCAAACCCAAGTCGTAACTGAAAGCTTGAATAAGACTTGATTCTAAATCGGAAAGTTATAATACGATGCGGGATAGCACCTTTAGAAATTATTATTACATTCAATTCCAAATTACTGTCCTTGGTATATCCTGACTAGACGCATTGCATATTATTCACTGCTGAACCAGAGAGGAACCAAGCTCCTGTTGACTCTGAGCATGTCGCAGCGACACCTGGTGCAGGAGTTAAACCACCAGGGAAGAAAGTTGGGGTACTACCGGCAGGACACGTTAGCGTAATTCTACAACTCTCTACATTTATTTTCTCCCTTCCATTTCTGAAACTCACGAGCAAGTACCAGCTGAATATGAATATGAAGGTGCAACATCGCCAATGGTTTCACACACTGGTCCACCAGAATAAGAATAAGGATCACATGTAGCATCATAAAATGGTGCACAGTTAATACATGTTTGTTGAGTAGGAATACAAGAATATGCATAATGAGAAAGCATAACTATCAGAAAAGAATTCACGAAGAACATTTTTGTATAAAACTGGAGAAAGAAATAGGCTACCTTCGAACTTCTCGGATATTTATATAGATCATGAGAAGCACTTTATCCCGTTTTGTGTGTATTTTGATGAGGAAGGAAGCATAGCTTCTTGTCACATATTATCACAAAATTTTCGGATCACTAGGGATCAAGAAGGATATGAAAACACAATGATCTCGAACATAACACAAGACTTTCAATTCAAAGTTATTCTCTTTCATATCCTTAGATACACTGCATATTGTTCACTGCTGAACCAGAGAGGAACCAAGCTCCTGTTGACTCTGAGCATGTCGCAGCGACACCTGGTGCAGGAGTTAAACCACCAGGGAAGAAAGTTGGGGTACTACCGGCAGGACACGTTAGCGTAATTCTACAACTCTCTACATTTATTTTCTCCCTTCCATTTCTGAAACTCACGAGCAAGTACCAGCTGAATATGAATATGAAGGTGCAACATCGCCAATGGTTTCACACGTTGGTCCTGGACCGTACCCTCCTGGATCACATGTTGAATCATAGAAAGGTGCACAATTGATACATGTTTGTTGAGTGGGAATACAAGAATAAGCTATGTTCGAAACGATAAGAATTAGAAAAGAATTCCTGGAGAACATTATTTCTGTATGAAACTGATGAAAAATTCACCTTCTTGGCGTATTTCTCGGATATTTATATCGATCCTGAGAAGCAGCTTATCTCGTTTTGTGTATATTTTGATAAGGAAGAAAGCATAGCTTCTTGTCACATATTATCACGTAATTCACGAAAAATCAAAAGATTAGTGACAACGCAGTGATCTGAAGAAAACCACAAATATCTGATTACGTTTCTTTTTTCTCAACTCATGTTGTTTTTCCTGAAATCTTTTGAAAAACTCAAACTTTTCATAGAAAACAACATCTGGACTAAGCTGTTCCAAACTATATTTTCTCTGAAAGCGCAATTGCGTAAGAGATGTTTAGCATCAAGTTTTGATCTATTCGGACATATGATAAGGTAGCAGGTTGCAACGCAGATGCGTAGGATCCTAACATCGTGAGAAGAAGTGTTGTATAATTTGTTAGTGGGGACTTAATGAGATATTGGGAAATAATTCGAAGAAGTAATTGTGCTCTGTTTTTCTCAAACTTGATTGAAATGTTATCAAGATGTTGTCAACAAAGACAAGAATACTTATATTGATTTGGAAACAGAAAGTTTAGGTTTCAAGGTTCAGTAATTAGTTTTATGTTTGAAAATTGAACTCAATGAAAATTGAGAGTGCTCTTTTTTATAATAACTCAATGATTTCTTTCTAATTCGGCTGTTTCATTATACGATTTTCAATAAACATCAATAACGTAGTGATCATCCAGGCATTAAGAAATTCCGAACTGTTTCTTGGGAAGATTTTTGATGAGTGAACGGAACGAGAATATAAAAGTTCAATGACTAATTGCATGTGCCAATGAACATTTTGAACAACATGTCAGTGTTAATAACTCTTCTACTTTCACACAAAACAATAGTTCAATGCTGAGTTATCATCAAATGGTGTTAATATTCATTCAATTATTATTCTCTATGAATTGTAAAGCTTTTTTTTGAGTTACATGCATCTAAATCGTGATGTCTCCGTGTTGACTCCGGAATTGTCGAAATACCAAATACCGTCTGCTTCAGAACAAGTTGCTGTGGTACCGGCAGGAGGAAGCGAATAACCAACAGCTGTATCGTACATTATACTTGTGACACCTGGACATGAAAATGAGCTTCTGGAATTAAGAGATCACAAAAAATTTAATCTCACTAACTTACGAGCAAGTACTGCCAGATAGAGAATAAGAAACCGAAGCTTCACTATCCGTAGCACAACCATAAGACGCAGTACCAGGACATGTAGTGTCATAAAACGGCGCACAAGTACTACATGTTTGTTGTGTTGGAATACAAGTGGTAGACGCTTTAATTAACAGAAATAAGAAGAAAAGCTCTCTGGGAAGCATTATACAGAAGTGGCAATATCAAACACCTTTTCCACCGAATACATGATATCTCGGACATTTATACGCAATCAGAAAAGCACTCATATCCAGTTTTGTATGTATTTTGATAATAAAGACAACGATGCATCTTCACATACATCATCGTTTCTGTCGGACAGCAACGAGAAATCGAAAAATTTCGATTTCGATTTCGACTAGACCTTGGTCATATATATATTTATATATATATACACCTGTAATATAAGCCCACCATGAGAATCCCTTTGAAAAATAGAAGCCCACCCTCTAATAGAGGCCCACCCTTCAATATAAGCCCACTTTTGGTGTGGTTTTTCGTAACATTACTTGCTTTTTTGCACTAACTTTGGCGTTTTCGGAAAACTTTGTTTTTTCAAAAATTAGGTTGAAAAATAGAAGCCCACCCTGTAATAGAAGCACACCTGTAATTAAAGCCCACCCTAAAGACCCCTTCGAAAAATAGAAGCCCATCAGTTTTAAGCAAGAGTGGAAGTGATTTTTATTTGTTGCTGACTTTTGTTGGACTAATTGGAAAGATGTTTTTCTGTGATAGTTCTGGAAGAACTGTTTCATTTTCCATACGTTATTGACATCAAACTTCACCACAGCCATGTTTTTGTGCAGGATCTTACTGGCCGCTCTTGATGCTTTCTTGTTCAGAATACTCAGTTGAGCTCACGAAAAGCTGTTTTTTCTAGCACTCCAATAGCTTCTGAATTTTAGGTGTAAATATTTCCTTTTTTCAATTAATATTCCTGATTTCCTTTTGATATCACTCTCTGGGTACGATTTGTTGCGCAAGAGATAATATCACGTTTTGCATGTATTTTGATAAGATAAGCAAGGACATTTTTGATATTAAAAAGCTTAACCTAGCTAAAAGGAACTAACTTTTTGAAGGTTGGCTGTTATGAAAAAAAAATTTTTCAGAGAAGCACAGAAGCATAGATGAGATTGCTTAGCATTAAGTTTTTATCTAATCGGACGCTTGATAAAGTAGCATGTTGCAAAGCAGATGCGTATGATCCTGACATTGCAAGAAGAAGTGTGGTATAATGTATTAGTGGGTACAATAATAAAGATGAGATACTGAGGAATGTTTTTCACAAATGTGCCATGTCATTGTGCTTTTTTAAACTTGATTGAAATGTTATCAAGAAGTTTTGAATAAGGACAAGAACGCTTATAATAACTTGGAAACAAAAAGTTCAGGATTCAAGGCTCAGTAATTAGTTTTCTGTTCAGTGGTTGAGCTTAACGAAACCTAAACTTAATGTACTCAATTTTTATAATAACTTAACGTTTTCTTGTTGGTTAGATGTTATGAAGAACTTCAGTTGAGCACATTTTCCTAAAAACGTAATTCTAAAATCTCTAAATCGGATGTTTCACCATACAACTTTCAATGAAGAACAAAATCATTGTGATCATCCAGGCATTAACAAATCCCGAATTGTCTATCGGGAAGCTTTTTAATGAGTGAATGGAACGAGAAAATAAAAGTTCAATGACTAATTGTAGTTTTGAACATAATTACAAGTGACGAGTGAAACGTTTTAATTGTTCTTACCCGAATGAAAGTTGACAGCTCAAAGAAAATAAAACATGAAGTTGCATTATATCAGACAAATATTTATTCAATTATTATTCACTAAGGGCTTCACAATTTCTCTCTGAATTACATGCATCTGAATTTCGAAGTCTCTGTGTTCACTCCGGAATTGTCGAAATACCAAATACCGTCTGCTTCGGAACAAGTCGCTGTGGTACCGGCAGGAGGAAGTGAATAACCAACAGCTGTATCGTACATTATACTTGTGACGCCCGGACATGAAAATGAACTTCTGGAATCACAAGATCGCAAATAAGTTTGATCTCCTTGACTTACGTGCAAGTACTACCCGATAGAGAATAAGAAACCGAAGCTTCACTATCCGTAGCACAACCATAAGCTGCAGTACCAGGACATGAAGTGTCGTAAAACGGCGCACAAGTACTGCATGTTAGTGCTGGAATACGAGTGGTAGCAGCTTTAAAAATCAAAAAGAAGAAACAAACTCGCATTATAAGAAGTGGTAATATTAAACACCTTTTCCACCGAATACATGATATCTCGGACATTTATACGCAATCAGAAAAGCACTCATATCCAGTTTTGTATGTATTTTGATAATAAAGACAATGATGCATCCTCACATACATCATCGTTTCTTTCGGATAGCGATCAGAAATCGAAACATTCTGATTTCGATTTCGGCTAGACCTTGGTCATCTAATAGAACTATTATACGAGATGTAGACAGTTTTTATGCAGGACTGACTTTTTGTGAACAGATCGAAAAGATGTTTCTTCTGTGATAGCTCTAGAAGAAAGTTTTCATTTTTCATATATGATATGACACGTAATTGACATCAAACTTCACCGCAGCTATGTTTTTATGCTTTGATGCTTTCTTGTTCAGAATATTTAGTTGAGCTCAAGGAGAGCTGTTTTCGTAGCACTCTAATAGTTTCAAACTGAGTTTTAGGTATAAATATTCCTTTTTTTCCAATTAATATTCCTGATTTCCTTCTGACATCACTCTCCGGGTACGATTTGTTGCGCAAGAGATAATATCACGTTATGCATGTATTTTGATAAGATACGCAATGACATTTTTGACATGAAAAAAAGCTTATCCTAGCTAAGAGGAACTAACTTTTCGAAGGTTTGCTGTTAATATATATTTCATTTAATGTGCTTCGCGTGCTTGCGACAGAAAGGGTTATTGCGAATAGCACCGTTGTCCTGAACCGGAGCCAATTTCATTTCTAAATCACCGGGCTTTTCAGATTGTTATCTTGTTTCTGTGTTTCCCGGAATACTAGAAGTAAGAATATTTGACTCACGTAGTGTAGTTGTAGTTGTAGTTGTAGGTTCTGTAGTTGTAGTTGTAAGTTCTGTAGTTGTAGTACTGGCATCCGTGGTAGTACTCAAAACGGTTGACGAACTCGCAACTGTTGACGGAAATGTTGAACTTGAAACTGCTGGAACATTAAAAAATTTTAGAATGGAAGTTTAAGCAAAACTAACCTTCAATCTGCTGTGTAGGAATGCATAAATTAACAGATTTGAGCAAATAAAAAAATAGAAACATATCGAACCAAAACATTTCGTTCTAGACCAGACTAAACATGTTGTTAAGATGGACATCACCTTTATATTCTAATCTGTCTGCGTTATGCAACAGTTTCCTGTTCCTCTGAAGGTCGATATGGAAAACGTTGTAGTACAAAATAGTGCATGTGATACAAGCACACTCTAGTTCCTGAATTTTTTGTTGACTGAAGATAATATAGGTGCTCGATTTGGTTTCTTCCTGGATGTTTCATTTTGAAGTTTGGTTTTGAACAGTCATCAGTCTAGTAATTGCAGCGTTTTAAAACTAAGACAGTATGATTTTTGAAACATCTGAAAACATTTTGCTCGGATTGTTGATTCGCTTTTATAAGATTCTGAAACAAGCGGATTGGAGACGTTGTTCATTTGGAATTTTATTTATTGCACAGCTATGTAAAACAGTTTTCAATTATTTGAGAACCAAACTCTAATAATTTGAAGTTTTCTAAGGTTTACAATACATATCAGTAATTGGCTCTCCATGTCCTTCAGTATAATACATCCACATTCCGACGTAGTCTCCAGTTTCAGCACAATACACAGTTGTTGGGAAAGTTCCATACTCATCTCCGAATATTTCACTGCCATAACTCACAAGGTAGGAGATAGTTCCCGAGGGACAAGTTAACACTGACCTGAAGAACTGTTACTAAATAAAATGCTCAAAATGTGAATTCATACTTGCATGCGTCTTCTCCGTATGCGTAATCAAAAGCAGACTCCAAAGTATAAGTAACAGGAACATCACTTGCGATAACACACCAATCAGAAGTACTTGGTATTCCGTATCCTTGGCAATTGGCATTGTAAATTTTGGTGCAAACGTTACATGCTGAAAAAGGGAGCTGTTGAAAACAAAGAAATTAAGGTTCTTTATGATTTACCGGTGTTTTCGGGAATCTTAGAATAAACGGGTGCAATGGAAGAAAGGGTGAATTAACGGATGCATTTAAACCTTTTGAGAGTTAACGGGTGCAAATAATTCCTTTCCTTGAATGTCTTTAAAAAATGTCCAGGAGTGTTGTATTCATTTCTGTTACTGGTATTTTGTTATTTATTGTATTCTTTCTAGTTTTTTTACGCTATTAATCAGTTTTAATCTTTCTGCCAAACGACTCAATCACAAAAAAGCCTGGTCTGTCAGTTTTTGATGTAACATTTGATAAAACGGTGGTACCAGTTCATGGTGTTGCTAGAATAGAGGTAAAGAAAAGTTTAGTCTCCTCACATGAAAGTTGTTTGTGAAGGTAACAAATTATGAAGAGAGTGAGAGAATGGTACTGCAAGTTCATGTTGAACATTTCATGTTTAAAGGAGGCCTGTCAATATAAAATTCGTATATGAGATTTTTATACCATCGGATAGAGCATGGCGAAATACGTCGAAAATCCTCTTGGAGACATGGTCGGAAATTCCATTTTTGACCTGTTTTTGGACGTGAAAGAAAATCTCGTCGCGATTTTTCAGTGCAAATTTCGATTATTTTTCACGCTATTCATTTTCGTCGCGATAACTTTTTTTCGTCGCGTTTTTCGTCGCCCTTTGGAAACAAGCTCCTATCTCGAGAACCGTCCATTAGAAATAAAAACGTTCAACTGCAAAGTTGTTCACCATACTATTTTCAACAACTTTGTAGTTGACCACTTTTCACTAAAACTTTTGCCTATTGAGTTATGACTCTTCCAAAATACAAACTCTTTGAAGACTAGTAACCCAAAAATGAGGCGTTTTGGAGGAAAATGATCAACTACAAAACTATAGCAAGTTACATTTGCTAAAACCTTCCAGTTGACCACTTTTTACAGATTCTCTTAGTTTTCGAGTTACTAGTCTTCAAAGAGTTTGTATTTTGGAAGAGTCATAACTCAATAGGCAAAAGTTTTAGTGAAAAGTGGTCAACTACAAAGTTGTTGAAAATAGTATGGTGAACAACTTTGCAGTTGAACGTTTTTATTTCTAATGGACGGTTCTCGAGATAGGAGCTTGTTTCCGAAGAGCGACGAAAAACGCGACGAAAAAAAGTTATCGCGACGAAAATGAATAGCGTGAAAAATAATCGAAATTTGCACTGAAAAATCGCGACGAGATTTTCTTTCACGTCCAAAAACAGGTCAAAAATGGAATTTCCGACCATGTCTCCAAGAGGATTTTCGACGTATTTCGCCAAGCTCTAACCGATGGTATAAAAATCTCATATACGAATTTTATATTGACAGGCCTCCTTTAATACTCATTTGACTGTTGCTTGGGCTAGTTCTCTTCTACTCTCGATAATGAAACTAGCCCTCCTTACAGCTTGTACACGTTCCTTCATTTCATTTTTAGCACCTCTACATGCTGACAGATCAGGCTATTTTATGCTCAAGCCATTTGACAGAAGTATTAATACTGATAAACGGCATATAAAAACTACGAAAAAAAAACACTAAATAACAAAATACCGGTAACAGGAATGAATACAACACTCCTGGAAATTTCATAAATATATTCAAGGGAAGGAATTATTTGCACCCTTTAACTATCAAAAAGTTTGAATGCTCCCCTCTCTTCCATTGCACCGGTTTATTCTCAGATTCTCAAAAACACCAGTTAAATCATAAAGCATCAAATTTCAACTCACGATAAGTTTCTTCTGTAGTTGTTGTAGTAGTAGCATTTGTTGTACTCAAAACAGTTGATGGATATGTCGAACTGGAAACAGCTGAAAACTTTAGATCAGAATGAACGGTATTATAACAATCAGAGATCATTACAGTGCTCATATATTGACTGAACAACCAAAGTTAAATGACTTCTTTTTCAAGTTTTCTCTATAAGATTAATCTGGAGTTTTTAATACCCTACAAGCAACAACACTCACTTAAACTTACTTTCAACTTGTTGAGTAGGAATACAAGAGTTAACAATCTTAATCAAGTAAAAATAAAAGAAAATATGGCACCGAAACATTTCGTTCTAGACCAGACTAAACAATTTATTCGAAGTGAACATCACCTTTATATTCTAATCTGTCTATGTTACGCAACAGCTTCCTGTTCTTCTGACGGGTTACACGGATGAAAAAGTGTTTATTCGAAAAAAAAAATGATAAGGGATCCAAGGAGACTCCACTTTGTGAAATCTGTCATTGATCACATGAATCAAAAACTTTTTAATCTCTGCGACAATGTTTCGAAGATGGTCTAGAACGTTCAATTTTGTGAATTCTTGTGGTAGCGAGTTTGAAGTTCGGCTAAGAACAAGCAGTAGCTTTGTGATTTTATTACTTCGAAATTTTTCTATACTTACTTTCTTCCAAACTTTGAAATCTTGTTATCGGAGTGCCCTTTTTTGAATATTTAGTAACATAAACCTTTGAAACTCTCACTGCTTCTTTTTAAGTTTCACAGAAAAAGAAACAAATAAAAGCACGTTTAAAAACCATTTATTGAGAACAACAAATCTTTTTTTTTTTATCAAAAATGGAGTTATTTACGGAGTTGTTGGCAGAGCCGGCGTAGAAACAGTCGGCATGGAGACAGTTGGCATTGACATCACTGTCATTGCTGTTGGAGTGGCGACGGTAGCTGTAGTTGGAGATGAAACTGCAACAGAAGAAGTTGTAGAGCTATTAGCAGAATCGATGTCAGTAGAATCCAACAAGAGGTCAGTGGAAGTTAGCATAGATATTGTTGTTAGTGGGTAAGGGTTTTCTATAAAGTCAATCACAAATGAGCTGCGGGGGGAAAACATCGAAATAACTCACCGTCAACGTTTTGTGTAGGAATACAAAGTTCTGAAGTTTTGATAAGGAAAACTAAACAGAGAAATGTGTGGAAGAACATTCTGACAGGAAGATGTGAGGAAATGATGAATGAACAATCGCATTATACAAGTAAAAGTTATAATTAGCATTACCAACTGAATGAGATGATTTCTTGTTTTTTTATGGAGTGTTAATTTGAAGAGGAGGATCTTCAAAAATGTCATGTCTTGGATTCAGTCACGGAGTGTTCTTATGGAGAGCTTCTTATGGAGCAGTAAAGCTATTCAAGCATCAAAACGATTAATTTATTTATTAACTTCATTGGGATCTACAAGTCATTTGAGTAATTGGATATCCATGATAATCAGTATAGACATTCCATTCCCCCGCGTAACTTCCAGTCTCTGCACAGTAGACTGTCGTTGGAGAAGTTCCGAGATCGTTTCCTGGCACATCTATTCCATCGGTTAAGAAATAGGAGATGGTTCCCGATGGACAGGATAAGACTGATCTGTAAGAAGAAGTTGATTTCAGAAACCTGTCATAGATTAGAGCAGCCCTTTAATTCTTTTGCTGGAAATCAGCAAGCTTTGTGCGAGATGGCAAAAAAATTGAGTTCACAAACTCCGAAAATTTTCTAAAGCATTCATTTAGAAACTTTCAATCCAACTGAAGCAGAAACTGTATTTCAACTACGGTTATAACTCTGAACACACTAGAAGAACTAGAAGACTTACGTGCATGCATCCTCTCCATAAGCATAATCAAAAGCCGATTCCAATGTGTAGGTAACAGGAATATCATCACCAATAACACACCAATCCGAAGCACTCGGAATACCATATCCTTGACATCCAGTGTTATAAATTTTTGAACATGTGCTACAGGCTGAAATTTGTGGAATCAAAAAATAGAAATTGAACATCTAAAACAAACGAAAGGGTGTCGTAGTTGTTGTGGCAACCGTAGTAGTTGTTGTAGTTGTTGCTGGAGGTTTCAATAAGCGTTTCTTCAAAATCTTTCAAAACTTACTTTCGATATTCTGAGTAGGAATACAAGCATTCATAATTTCGATCAATGTAAGATACAGAAACAGATCGCAACGAAACATTTTGTTCTAGACCAGACGAAGATAGGTGAATATCACCTCTGAATGTCCTTCCAATCACTAATTATTACGTAACCCATGATTTCCTGTTCTCCTAGCAATTGATAAGAAAACAGTTAGTTTGTTTCTGTGGGCAGCTAGATCCTGACATGCCTTTCTCTTCTTTTCGAAGTGATCAGCAACATTTTGAAGATATGAAATAGAGAAAGAGATGTTTGCATTTGTGAATTATTGTTCCGTACAAGTGAATTTTCAAAAAAAAAAGGCAGAAAAGAAAATTCCAAATACAACAGCAAAGTGCCGGCAAGCCGCCAAACATTTGCACTGTTTTTCCTGAGTAATTACTATCCTTTATTATGAAAAAAAGTGTTTATGGATATTGGCATGCAATTGCTGACACATCGTAAATGTGTCCATCAACATCTGAATACCATATCCCATCCGTTTCGGAGCAATAAGTCAGTGTTGGTGAGCCATCTCCATTACCCATTGCATAACCTGCTCCGTTTATATTTACTCTGGCTACTGTACCAGATGGACATCCGATTCTTGTTCTGAAAATTTTATTGTGGAACGAACTTAGTGTTTTACTTACGAGCATGTGTCTGCTGGAAGGCCAAGATCTGATACAGGGCCTAATGTATAAGTGATAGGAACTTCGTCAGAAGTAAGGCAGTAGCTAGAAGCACTTGGCTTTTGATATCCCTGGCAGGAGGCATCGTAGATTGGAGAACAAGAAGAGCATGCTAAAGTAAAGGTTGTAACTGAAGAATTGAAAGTAATGGATTACGGTAAAATGCTGTAGTAGTTGTGGTTGTTGTAGTGGTTGTAGTGGTAGTTGGAGTAGTAGTTGTGGTGGAAGTTGTAGAAGTGGTTGTTGTTGCGACTGTAGTGGATGTGGAAGATGAGATGGTTGCTATTTCAGAGGTGGCTGGCACAGAAGCAGTTTGAGCAACTGTGCGAGGAACATTATATTTCTAGATTTTGAGACCACTTGATAGTCATTCTATTTTTTTTTTTGGTTATAATTTCCCAAAATAAACTGATTAACTTACATTCTACTTGCTGAGTGGGAATACAAGAGTCTATTATTCTCACAAGAACAGAAATACATATGGCGTATTGAAAAAACATTTTGATCTATCTAGAATAAGCGAGAAAACGATAGACTACCAATTATAATATATGGCACTTCCAGAGAAGACTGAATCCTGTTTTTTTGTTATGCTGATCGAGAGACAAGGTTTTGATTATTATGTGTCTACTATGATGTATTGCTTGGGACACATTCCCTCGTTTGTCTTTCATAGATTCATTTATATTTTGATGATGGAACATAAAACGAAATGTTCCGAAAAGTGGAGAATTCATAATAATAACTACCCTTTATTAAAATAAAAATGTAATTATGGATATTGGCATGCAATTGCCGACACATCATAAATGTATCCATTGACATCTGAATGCCATATCCCATCCGTCTCGGAGCAATAAGTCAGTGTTGGTGAGCCATCACTATTACCCATTGAATACCCTATTCCGTTTATATTCACTCTGGCAACTGTACCAGATGGGCAATCAAGTCTCGTTCTAAAAAAATGTTGGTGTCGAACAGATTTTGTGTTTACTTACGAGCATGTGTTTGCTGGAAGGCTATGATCTGCTACTGGACCTAATGTATAAGTGATAGGAACTTCGTCAGAAGTGAGACAGTAGCTAGAAGCACTTGGATGTTGATATCCTTGGCAGGAGGTATCGTAGATTGGAGAACAAGAAGAGCATGCTAAAGTAAAGGTTGTAACTGAAGAATTGAAAGTAATGGATTACGGTAAAATGCTGTAGTAGTTGTGGTTGTTGTAGTTGTCGTAGTGGTTGTAGTGGTTGAAGTGGTAGCTGGCGTAGTAGTTATAGCTGTTGTTGTGATAATTGGAGTAGTAGTTGTAGTTGTGGTGGGACTTGTAGGAGTGTTTGTTGTTGTAGTTGCGACTGTTCTCGATGTGGAAGGTGAAAAGATTGCTAGTTAAGAGGTGGCTGACAGAGAAGCAATTCGAGCAACTGTACGATAAAACTTGATATTTCTGGATCTTGGGAGCAGCTGATAGTTTTTCTATTTCGTTTCAATTATAACTTTTTTCGGAATGAATTGAATAACTTACATTCTACTTGCTGCGTTGGAATACAAGAGTCTATTATTCTCACAAGAACAGAAATACATATGGCATATTGGAAAAACATCTTGATCTGTCTAGAAAAGGCGAGAAAATGATAGACTACCAATTGTAATATATGGCACTTCCAGATAGGACTGTATCCTGTTTTTCTGTTGTGCTAGTCGAAAGACAAGGTTTTGATTAATTGAAGTATACTGCTTGGAACACATTTTCTCATCTGTCTTTCATAGCTTCATTTACATTTTGATGGTGGGACATAAAACGAAATCGCCCACATATTTTCCATCTTTCTAGATTTCGAAATAAAATTTCGGTTAGATGGAATAGGACACAGAATGATTCATTACAATGCAAATTTTGTTTTTTTTTGGATGTTTTCTGTTTGTCGACCAGATTTCATTGTGAGGTCTGAGTCCTGGAATGGCATCCATTTCTCTTCACTTGATAGTTTTTCATTTGTCCCGATGTCAAAGATTCTTGAAGCCAAATGATCGAAAGCGTGTCACTTCTTTTTTCCATTTTTCTTCTTCATCTTCTTTATCAACCACCCTCTTATTTCTTTTCTTATCATTTGTATTAGTATCGCCTTACTCTCTCACAAACAAACTTTACTCTCTGTTCCATTTTGTTATTTCACCCCACACTACACACAATAAACAACCTTTCTGTCGGCTTCAAACCCTTCATTAAGTTTTCTTATTTTCTGCATTCTAAATTGGCATTTATACAAACAAACGGCAATCAATATGATGTGGTTTTACAACGGTTCTATGAGCTCATGTAAACAAGTGGCTGAAAGAGAGTGGGCACCGCAAGGATGGGACAGAGTGCGAGAATGAATTGCATGAAGTTAGAGATAAACAAGATAGTGGAGGTGGCAGAGAGTGCGCGAATGACCCCGACGCCGCGATTAGTTGCTTCCGCGTGGGAATTTCTCACGTTTGATGTGTACAACTTTTCTGTTTTTTTTTCTTTTTTCATTGATAAAATCAAGCAATCTCGGACAAGTTCATTGAACCCGAACTAATCTTATTCCGTTCACAATTTTAGAGAAAATTACAGTGCTTCGTTGAAAATGTTCAGTAAGTCGGCGAGTATATCAATTTAAAACAATTTCCAAAATTGAAATTTTCGCCAAAACCTGTGCCAATTTTTATGACTTTAATGCTCAGTTCATGTTCATAATTTTAACATTACATTTCAAAAAATGAAGCTGATCAAACAATCAAGCATTGGCTTTGACCAAGAGTGTACAAGCGAAAAGAAAGTCACAAAGTGTAAGAATTTTCGGACCGTGATAGGTCTTTGATTAGTTTCTTCTCAGAAACTGCTCTTGATGAGAATTAAAACAAAGAGCCACATCTGAAACAGCGTTGTCAAGGTTTGTGTTGCTAACAAGCATTCCAAATCATCATCTGAGTTAGTTGTTTGAGCGATTGCAAAAGTCTTTTATAAATTGAAAAAAAAACATTTTAAGCAATTTTCCAATCAGATTAGAGATGTAAAACTCCAAATCGAAGTTTGAATTAGTAATTGATTCCAGCCAATTAATTCTAACTTCTGCAGTTTCCGCAAATGATTCACTCCTCCCACTCTCCAATTTACCGCATCATTCTATATTCGTCATTACTTTTTTCCAAAATAACATCTAAAAACCAACTTATATATTCCTTTTTCTCCTATTCTCCACTATCTTTTTCTCTGACAGTTTGTCGAATGACTCATCCGGCGTTTCTTCTCGTTTTTTAACACCTGTAAAGTTGACGAAACCGTGAAACTTTTGTAATATTAACTCCAATTTCAGTGGTAAACCAATACTTCGACGTCTTCTGACTCATCTGAAACAGAAGAATGGAGAGCGAAGATGAAGAGTCGAGGCGGCCGCGGACGACATCAAGTGGGCATTTGGAACCGGTGGATACGACTGCACACAATTCAGGTTTGTTTTTCTTGCTAAGTTCATTTTTCGTAGTTCCTTTTTTGCTCTTTGAAAGTCACTAAAATGACGTTTGCACAGCTAAAATATTCAAACCAGAAATCACTATTCGTAAAAAGCTTGCACTTCTTTTCTTTACACCACCTTTCAACGTTAATGTCAACACAGAATTCTCAATTTTCTCCCAAATGTATTTTTGGTTTTTTCAGTCGACTCATCTGTAATGCATGACCGTGGAATACCAGGTCTTCTGCCGGCAACCCAAGCATCCGAAAAACAAAAGAAAGCTGTTATCCGATTTCGGGATCATGAAGGAAGAGCGGATAGTCCACCGAGTAATTTGAATGTGAGGAGAAACAGTAGAACTGTTCATATTGATGAGGTGAGAACTTCGAAATTTAAAAGACTATTTTTTTGTTAAACATTTTGAAAACATAGCGGCCGAGGACTAGGAAATAGCAAAACTAGGCGTTGACAAAGTTTTCCACGTCAAAATTTTTCAGGTGGCATCCCCGCAATCTTTGGAGTACGACGATGATAGCGACAGTTCCGATGACGATGAGATTCAATATTGTGATTGCGTCGCCGCGGCTCTTCAACAATCCCTACCAGGAACTCCTGGACGAAAAGGTGTTTTTTTTAAATTATACTTACCAAATAAACTCATTTTATTATGCAGGCATAATACCATACATGTCAATTTACGATACTCAACAACAAGCACGTCGACGCGGTTACTGGATACCAGGAGTTCCAGTTAATGCGAAAATCGTAAAAGTGGAAAGGAATCCAGATCGAGGAATTCATTTCATTAATACACTTCTGTAAGTTTATTGTATTGAAATTCAATTCCATCATTAACGAATTTTCAGCTACACCATTGAGCTAGAACATGGACATTTCCGATGGAGCGTCATTCGAAATTATAAAGATTTCACACTTCTCAACAATCGTCTGATGGCTCATAGAGCTCGTGAACAATTCATGGCTCCTATAAAAAGGTATTTTCTTAGTTTTCTTTTTCAATTTCTGGTCCTTTTCTTTCAGTTCCGTCCTTTTTTTTCATGAAACTTTTTGTATTACCTTTTTAAGTTGAGCTTTTTTGCAATTTTAATCCCCTTGCTAACTATGACAATGTACTAACCCCGTTCAGATTCCGTGGAAAAGTTCAGGATGAGTAAGTTTCATTCATGCTGTTGTGCTTGTTTCATTCATTTTATGTTGTTCATGCGCCCGATTTTTTAGTTCTTGGGAATGTTTCTGTGTTTGAATATAATTAACAAAAACAATTTATTATTTTCAGAACTCAAGAAAGATTCGATAACTATTTGGAACATATGGGAATCGATATCATTCCGGATCACAAACCAGATTGTCCTTACTCAAATCAAAGTTCGAAGCGGAAGAGACATCCGAAGGTATTCGTTTCTTACAATTTGAAAAATCCCTACAAATATTTTTTCAGCTCGAAGTACTAAAACGAGATTCTGATGGTATTGAAGAATCCAAAAACACATCCGCCCCTCTTGCTTCCGCCGAAACTCCTGGAGACATTGAAGAAGCGCAGAAGAAAGAAGTCGCAATGCAAGAAGCTGTTCAATCTGGAATTCTTCAAGAGGAACCAGATGCCAGTGCGACTTCTGAAGGAACTCCCAAACGTCAACGCCGCCAGCAACGAAAGAAAGATCGACATACACTTCCACGTTTCCCAATGATGCCAGATTCAATGGTGACGAATTTGGAACATCGAAAAGAATTACTAGAGAATTGGCTGCAAATGGTTCTTCACATTCCAATCAACAGAAATCACCACGAAACTGCCGAGTTTTTAGAAGTTTCTAGATATTCTTTTGTGAATGAACTCGGTGGAAAGCATACGGAAGGATTTGTAAAAAAACGTCCAGGAGGTTCAAGAGCATTCCTTGGATGGAAGCAGTGTTGTGTACGGTATTTCTTACCATGGAGTAAAAGATGGCTGATGGTTCGTGACTCATTCGTCGCTTATATGGATCATCGCAGCGAACAAATCCGTACTGTTTTGTTGATGGATCGCGATTTCAAAGTGGCTGCCGGAGGAAAAGAAACTGAAGGAATTCCCACTGGATTGATTATCACAAACACTCAACAGTAGGTTTTTCTAAATTAAAATTGTTTCTTTTAACATGAACATTTTCAGCGAGCTCCACTTGAAATGCCGTCGCATACAAGACACTGCCACGTGGAAAGCTATAATTGAACAGTCGATGGCTGGAATCGGAAACATTTGGCTTCAACCTCATCGATTCAGTTCTTCATTCCCAGTTCGTGAAAATTGCCATGCGAAATGGTTTGTCGATGCGAAAACCTATATGGAATATGCAGCTGATATGATGGAATTGGCTCGTGAGGAAATCTATATCACCGATTGGTGGTTGAGTCCAGAAATCTACATGAAACGACCGGCTCTTGAAGGAAATTACTGGCGATTGGATGAGATTTTGAAGAGAAAAGCAGAGCAAGGTGTAAAGATTTTCATTTTACTTTACAAAGAAATGGAAATGGCTCTTGGTCTAAACAGTATATACACAAAACGAACACTTCAAAATCTTCATGAAAATATTAAAGTGATGAGACATCCAGATCATTATCCATCCACTGGAACCTTTTTCTGGGCTCATCACGAAAAGCTTCTTGTAATCGATCAGCTCATTTCATTTGTTGGAGGAGTTGATCTTTGTTTTGGAAGATGGGATGATCATCGACACGTTCTCACTGATCTCGGATCCGTACAGTATTCCGGTGCTCATCTAGTTGGCACAAATATGGCTAGTGGATTGAGAAGTTTGATGACTGCTCCACTCACACTTTCTCCATTGGGACTCGAAGAACACGAGCAAGTGACACCGAGAAATGAAAATGGAGTGAAACATGTTGCAGTGAAGGAAGTTGAAGAACCTCAAGACGTTACTGAAAGAACTCAAGAAACGGAAATTGATGATGATGAGGAAGTATCAGAGAATCCAGATGTGAAGAAAATGATGGAAGAGACAGTATTCACGGATAAAGAAACTGGTGGAGTAGTTGTTCGAACTCTGAACCGATTCCCTGTTGATGAAACTATGAGACATTCGAGTCCACCAGATCCACAGAAGAATTTTAAAGAGACGAAGACAACGGTCGTAGAATCGTCTTCGACAACTGGTGGAATAACCACAAAGACCACAACTACAACTACCACCACTAAAGTTGTTAAGGATAATACTTTAGAGAAAGAGAAGAACAAAAAAGATCTCCGTCGAGCAGTCACCTCATTGGATCGGCAACGGAAGCATGTTCCAATTGAAGTTCTTGATCGTGCTGGACCAGCTCCTTCTATGATGGAGAAGTCTGTAAAGAGTGGAATGAACATGGCAGAGGCAGCCGAAAAATACAAAGAATACGTGGAAAGTGGAGCTGTTCAGAAAGAGAAGCATCGTGCTCAAACTCCACCGAATCGCCGGAAGGCCAAGAAAGATTCGAAGATCACGAGAGCTGTTGGAAATTGGAAGAGTAATAGAGCGAAGAGGAAATGGAAGCAAATGTTGGAGAGTGATGAAGCCACAATGGGTTATGAGTTGGATTGGTTAAGACTGAGAGAAATGGACGAGAAGGGAGACGGAGATGATCAAATCGATGGGGGTGTCAAATTGTGGTATGGAAAGGATTATGTCAATTATATAGCCAAAGATTTTGTGGAAGTTGATATGCCTTTCCATGGTGAGTTATATTCAATTCAGTTCAAATTCAAGGTCAGATAATTTCAGATTTTATCGATCGTGGAACCACACCTCGAATGCCATGGCACGACATCCATTCGGTCACTTTCGGAGCGCCTGCCCGTGATGTTGCTCGTCATTTCATACAGAGATGGAATGCAACAAAAACTGAAAAGTTGAAAGATGACAACAACTATCCATATCTTCTTCCGAAAAGTTACGAAAATGTTCGAGTGCCACGTGTCTTCAAGACTGCCAACGCATCTGAAATGGTGAATGTGCAAGTGCTCCGTTCACTATCCAAATGGTCTGGATTGATAAACCAAACCGAAGACTCCATTCAAATGGCATATCTTTCCCTTATCGCTAATTCCAAAGTAAGAAGGTTTTGATTTCGAATGTTTTTTTCAAAATAACATTTTTCAGCACTACATCTACATTGAAAATCAATTTTTCGTCTCAATGATAGATTCGATTGAAGTGACGAATGAAGTTTGTAAGGTTCTCTACAACCGAATCGTCCGAGCTTATAAGTAAGACACCTTTCTTTTCTCAATGTTCTACAAACCTTTCTGATTCCAGAGAGAAAGAAAACTTCCGAGTTTACATCATGATTCCACTTCTTCCTGGTTTTGAAGGAGACGTCGGTGCTCCTGGTGGATCATCTCTCCAAGCAGTTCTTCATTGGACCTATCGGTCATTGAGTCAAGGGCCGAACTCGTTGATTCAACGACTGAAAGCAGTGATGCCAGATCCATTCAAGTACATTCATGTGGGATCTTTGAGAACCTATGATCAACTTGGACAGAAATTGGTTCGTTTTTGAATTTTCGTACCGTAGAAACTACAAAACTGTAAGTGCAAAAGTACAGTTTGCACTCAAATTCCAAGCTCATCGTACAAAATTGTATAGTTTTCGGAAACAGACAACCCATATTTTTCCATTATCACTCTACTTTTTTCAACATATTTGCACATTCGCCAAACAACCAAACAAATAAGCAAACATAGAATCATGCAATCTCAAAAGCCATAAAATAGTCTCCCCTCTCTCTCTCTCTCTTATTCTCTCTCGTTCATTCAAAATATACACGTTTTCAGGTATCCGAACTTGTCTATATTCACTGTAAACTGTTAATTGTTGACGATGAGACAGTTATTATTGGATCAGCAAATATTAATGACAGGTCACAGGTGAGAAATTAGAATTGGAAAGTTGAAACAAAATAAAAAATAAGAAAAATGATAAATTACTTTCTCAAGAAGCAAATGTAGACTGCATAGATAATGGCTGGAATCCAGAAGAGAAGGCACAGAATAATGTCGATTAAGACGTGAACGTCGCATTCTTTTGTGTGCCACCAGATGGCGAGGGGCTAAAAATTAGTAATATTTTTGAATACAAAACTCGATGTACTTTCCAAAGAAAACCCATGAATTCAAAAACTTACTGGGAGGAAAATGCAGAGAATGACCTCAATAATAGCATCAGCATCAGCAGCCATGGTGATTCAATCTGAAATTTCGAAAGTTCGTTGAAAAAACCTATTAGAAGAATAAAGAAATGCGACTCTTCTCACTTCCTTCCGATGTGTTTATATACGACCTAGTCATCTTTTTCCCGCCTCCCTCCTAAATAAACCACCCGCCCTTCTCTCGCAATCTTATGTTATCAAGTATGATTCATGTGACATTTTTGTACTCTCTCACTCCTTATTTCCTCCATTTATGCAGCACAAAATATGCTCCGCTGAGGAATGGAATAGACTGAGGAATTTCTTGCAAAATGAATGGGGAATCAATAAACATTGAGTCAAGAACTATTAAAAATATGATCTTTTTTTCAGTGCGGAAACCGTGATTCCGAAGTTTGCTGTGTGTACACTGATGTCGTCAAAGAGCGGTCAGTTATGGATGGAAAGCCGTATGAAGCGGGTCGATTCGCCAAGAGTCTTCGAATGCAGTGTATGAGGGTACGGTAGTGAAAATGCAGGAGATATGGAATTGAAAACATGCGAAACCCCCCTTTTCTGAAAAGAATACACTAATAATCACTTTCAGGAGCATCTTGGACTTCTTCCGGATTCCCGTCGCAAAGCCAAATTCCCGTATGCAGTTTCATGTGACGATCCGGTCGCCGACAGCTTCTACGTGGATGTTTGGCAATCGGTCGCCAAGAGTAATGCTCAGATTTATGAAGAGGTATACTCTCCTTCTGATAAAAATAATCCTCTTTTGCATCCTCTTTCAGGTCTTCCGCTCCTACCCCACCGATTTCGTGGAGACATTCGATGAATTCCAAAAATGGACATCACAAATTCCAATGTCCGAATATTCGCCACAACAGGCCGAAGAGCGCGTTCGTGATCTTAAAGGTATCATATTTTGTGGTTAACTGTTTGTACCCTGATCGCAGCTCTTATCAATTTCGTAGTATACAACCTTTGATTTCAAAGTCATTCATGATATCATTTTCCTATAGAAAATATTAAACTAGCTCAATGAAAGAAGATAATTTTACAGGCGTCCTCGTCGACTTCCCACTGAACTTCCTTTGCAAAGCTGTTCTCACACCAGGAATAACATCGAAAGAAGGACTGGTGCCCAGTGCTGTTTTTACCTAAACTCCCTCAATTTCAGTATTCAATTCTCTTCTCTTTCTTCCTTCTGCCAGCTTTCTTGTTTTGCTCGTTGCCTTTGTGATTCTTTCAGAGTTTTCAGCTACTTTTTTTGTGTATCTGCCGGTTTTCAAAAAGTTATATTTGCAGCTTTTGTGTGCTCCCCTGCCTGTGAAATAATTTTTGTGTTACTAACCCAGTAATTTTTTTCCCGTAACATTAACTTTTTTTGATTTCTAAAGATGCAATTTTATTGCTTGTCACCTCCAAAAACGAACCAAAATGCCAATGTTTTATAATTAGATCGATAATTACCTTTTTTCTTATTAATTATGCCAAAATGAACATTTATTTTTAACCGTTGCTATTTAGACAACAAGAAGTTTCGAAAACTCGAGATATTTTCGAACAGCAATCTGATTTTTAGTTATTGAGTTTTGAGCTTTAATTACAGACAAACAAAAATGGGAGACGAGAAGGGAACTAAAAGTGAGTTTTAGGGAAATACATTTGAAGGTTGAAAGTTCCACAGAAAACTAAGTTGCTGAAAGTCTCAAAATCCGGATTCCAGAACCTGCATTCGAAATGCCTCCACCGCCAAAGCCGCTTTCATTTGAGATGCCAAAACCTCCAGTTCTCCAACCGAATGTTGCTGCGATTCTTCAAAAATCGAATCCTGGAAAACCGGAAACTTCTATTAAACCTCCAGCTCCACCCGTCTTCAATCCGACTCCAAATCCATTTGCTCCACGCCCGAAATCAGTTTCACCGAATCCTGTTCCACCAGCGGAAATTAAACAAACTACTGAAGTTCAGGAGAATGTGACGATTCCAACTGCAACACCAAAAACTATTGAGCCAGAGGTCCCTGCACACGTTGTGCAAATTCCACCACCTCCTAAAATCGAAAAACCGACAACCCTCAACACGATTCCGCCCACCACCGAAATCCCTATTACACCAATGGTTGAGGAAACTAAACAAGTACGCTCCTGAACTCAACTTTCTCAGAATATTCTTCATAATTTCAGATAACTTCTCCGGCAGTGGTAGATGTATCAAGTCATTCTGAGAATGTGAAAACCATTGCTGAACCCAGTAATGTGTATTCCGATAGAGTTGATATGAGTGGAGGATTGATGAGTTGGCTGACTAAAACCGTCACAGAAAGTAAACTTTTGAGTGATGTGGCAGAGAAAGCAAAAGCTGGAGTGGAGACTGTTATGACAACTCTTGATCCAGGAATGAAGCCATTTTTAGCAGAACATGGAGTGGTAAGGTATTAGGTTCTTATCAATTTCTATTCATTTTTTCCAGATCGAATTTGCTCTGTTCAATTGTGACGCCGACCTTCTCACAGTTGCATCTGATGCATTCACTCGTGCTGGTGCTATGGCGATTTGTAGAGGTTTATCTTTCGATGAAACCGCTTTTATTGCTAACTTTCGACCATTAGTGGCTGGAGATCAGAAAGCTCAAAAGTTATGTGAAGCGAAAATTGAAGCGGCACGAAAAACAAAAAAAGCAAAGGAAGAAGCAGCAATAGTTGTGACTCAACCATTCCTACTGGAAATTTCTGGAAGATACTACTCGGCTTGTAAAGTGATGTTAGATCATGGAAACACATCATTTGACGCGATTTCCCAGCTTCTCGAAGTTCCAGAAACTATCGTTGAAGCTATTCAAAGATCTGCAAAATCAGAGGGTCTTCCTGACGATGAATTCTCGATATCGGTGACACAAGCCATCAAAAATGTATATAAAACTTCTGTATCTGCATGGGAGCCAGGAAGTCTTGCTCCATACGATTCAAAAGAGCTTCTATCTGTGGCATTTTCATCCGTTTCGCAACAACTCTTACGAAATTTGGCTCCAGTTAACTGAATAACACTGATTGCATTTTGTAAATCTTCATGGTCAATAGCATTATAGTTCTGGGTTGATTTCTATTCTTAATACATAACAAAATTTATATTGTGATGATGATCTTTAATTCTATTTATTGCGAAACTAACACACACCATTTATGTAATTACTTGTTCATTGGGTTGTATTGTTTGTTTCCAAAATGAAGCAAATTATTAACATCATTCATATCGATTTTCTCTTTGTTGGTAATGAGCCGTATGCGCGACGATAGCCGCACATGTCAATTTGACCTGACCTTGTCTCCAGATGTGTATTCATAAACGCAATCGGACCGATACGATTGAAAAGAATGGGAGAGAGGAATAACTAAAATCTGAGAGACGCAGGCGAAGACGTGTAGCAGTGCGTCGCAGTGTTTGCAGAGGTTGTTATGAAAAAAAGCGCTAGGCAGGCAAGGTTCAAATTCATCAACTTAATGCGTTTTTCATGTCATAAACCTTTTGTTTTCCTTCTCGTTTTCTTTTTATCTTATCTAATTCTTTGACTTTTACCGAAATTCGCACTTTTTACTCATTTTTTCTAGATAAGACAAAAACAAAAATGACCGATTCCCCGTCGCCAATCGATTCATCGTTTGACATATCAGATGTGGGGACACCAGCAACAGTGATACACAAATCTATATTCAGAAAAGAAGCAGAAGAAGAGGATTTTGATTTAGAGACTGATGAAGACTACACAGAACAATATCGAGAGCATGATGGTGTTGACCAGTCGGAGCTTTCTTCCTCCTTTTTAGTTGACGATTATTCGAAAGATTGCGATTCGTCAATTTCGGCACCGATTCCAAAGCCATCGTTTTTTAGGACAATCACAAAGGTTATTATTTTTGTGAAAGTTGAATTTTTTAATTGGGTGTTGGGTTGCATAACCAAATCAGATGAAAACACTGCAAAAACACATTTAAGTGCTAAAGAACCTACGTTTTTTTTCGTGTTGAACTTGGCCCATTTCTAACTGAATTTTTTAGTTAGTCAATCGAAACTTCGAAAAAAAAAGGTTGTTACTGAAAACTCGAAATCTTATAACAAAACCTTTTTTCCCTCGAATTGAGTTATCTTATCTCTATTTCCAGGTCTACTACCACGTCGACGATGAGAACATTCCCTACACTGCGGACATACACGTGCCACCTGACTGCATAACATTAGGCGATGTGAAGCGGAAATTGCCGAGAACAAATTTCAAGTATTATTGCATTGCTTTAGACCCAGAGTCTGGATTGTGAGTTTTGAAATCTCGAAAACCGAAAATCAGAAATCTATTATAGGGAAGTGAAAGCTGAAGTTCGTGACGATTCCCAGCGGCTATATCCTTTACGAGACGGTCGATTTGTGTTGTACCTGTTGACAATCGAAGGTTCAGTGCATTCGGATACCAGTTCAGGAAGGCATCGAAAAAATAAATTATCTTCGAAAGGAAGTAACAGTTCGAGAGAATATTTGAAGGCCGCTCATCATTTTGATAATCCAGGTAAAGCTTTGGAAAGTATAAATTTGATATCGAATTCAAAAAAAATATTTAGCATCCTACTCGGACTCGGAATCTCAAGCTTCATCAATCCCTGCTTACTTCAAAAAAGCGAAGGCGTTCAATAAAAGACAAGCATTTCAAGCTCATGGTACTCAACCCTTATGATTATTTTCCTCATTCGTCTCATTTTCAGACCGCCACCACCATCATCAACTGCCACGTCACAAGCCACACGGGCGCCACCATCATAATCATTATGACGAAGAATCAACGTTCGATATCACCACAGAATCAGATGATCATTATCGAGATGGAATTACGTATTATGATGAAGATGAGGACGATAGCCGATCTATCAACACCGACTTGACATCTGTTTCGCAGGTTGCTCTGAAAGCGAAATGGAGGCAACAGCAAAGAGAAATGAGGAATAAGTACAAGAGAATGCCGTCGACAGCTTCCTCAACGTTGTCGAGTATCACTGGTGAGAAACTCTACAAATAAAAAAAAACTAAACTGAACGATTTCAGAATCTTCAATGGGTGTTGAAGTAATTACCGTTCGTTTGAATATTCAAGAATTCCCAATTGGAATGGTTCCATCAATTCTAACAACAGCCAGAGGTGACGACGGAGGACTATACGTAGGACAAGTGAATCCTCGTGGAGCTGTCGCTTTGGATGGACGAATTGTTGTTGGAGATATGATTTCGGAAATTAACAACATTGATTTATCGAATTACTCTGGCAAAGAGGCAGTGAATATACTGAAACAGGCCGTGACAAATCAGCCGTATATCACTTTGACAGTCGTTAAAACTGGAGAAAATAAAAAAGCCGCTCCAGCAGTACTAAGGAATCCACGTGCTGAACCAATCCGACCGATCGATACGAATGAGTGGTTGAAGCATGCAACAAATGCGATGAAAGCAATGCCAAGTATATCTGAAGAGAGTTGTTCCACTCCGATCCCTGATGACTGGCCAACTAATAGTTCTGCGAGTGGAACTCCTTTCGGCGGTCCGCCTCCAAATATTCATTGTCTTACTGTAACTACCGATAAGAAAGATCTTGTCCAGGCGATGATGGCTCCGGGTTCTGGACTTGAAATCAAGAATCACGAATGGCTCAAGATTCTCATTCCGATGAGTTTCTTAGGTAAAGATTTAGTGGATTGGTTGCTCGACCATGTTCAAGGATTAAAGAATCGAGATGATTCGTGTAAATACGCTGGAAAAATGCTGAAAGAGCACTATATAGTTCAACCGAATGGGAAGAAAAAGTTCTCGGAGAATTGCTATTATGTGGTCGGAGAGAAATGTGGTGATTACACGAGTCTCCGTGGAAACGATGGTGAATACAAATACGCTCAAAGTCAGACATCGTCAGCATCTGGTCATAGCAGTAATAACAACGTCTTCCCTCCATCAATGTATCCACCACCGCTGCCACCATCTGCCCTTGGCGCTCATCATCGAAATTCAGCTGTTTTGAATTCGATTGGCAGTGGATATGCATCGATGACGTCATCACCACTTCCAAGTGAAAAACCGTCGAATTGTGGAAGGACGAGAGATGATCAAAGGAGTCAGACGAGTGGAAGTAGTCGGGGAAGCTCAAGGAGGTAAGCAAGATATTTTTTCAAATTATTTTGTAAAATTAAATAATTCTTTTAGGTACGTCGAACTTCCACGAAAACCTTCTTCTCTAGGTAGTGGCTCTGGAGTCAGCGATCAAATAAATCTGGATCGAGTCGCATCGAGAAGTTCTTTCCGCGCGGCGATGAGCGGAAGTCTTCGTCAATTCAATATCGATAGTTAGAATATTCGAGCTTTTTTTTGCAGATAATCAGTTCTAATCAAATGTATTTTCTTTTTTCTTGCTAAACGGGATATTTGTCATTTTTCGTCTTTTTCCTTCCATCATTTCTCATCTCAAAACAATATGCTGCTTTTTTACATTCATCCATTCAACCATCAAAATTTAGATCTTCTTTTCTCACTTTTTGCATTTTTCATGTTCAATAAGCCATCTATCCATCCGATTTTGTTTAATAAATTTCATGTTTAATAGAGAACGCGTGAACTTGGATTGTAGTACTGCCAACTCATCTACACGTGAACAACAGTTCATCTTTGGAAACTTTTGAAACTTTCAACTGTTTTTCCCTTTCAAAAATGCCTCACACAGTCCCTCTCATCGGTAGAGAACTCTGTTTTTGGTGTGTAGAATGTGAGAATTTGTTCATTTCAAATTTCTTCCCAAAAAATGAATTTTAGCATTTCAAAAATGTCCGGTCCACTCGAATCCCAATTTTTTTTGGAATGACGTGACAGTGAGGAGTTACTCGGGAGAGAGCGATGGATTCAGAGTTGTTGAGGAAAAAGACTTGAAGAATTTGGAGAGAAATTCTTATTGTAAGCATTTTCATCGAGAATATTCTCATGAACAATTCATTTTCAGACACAGAATCCGGGAAGTTCGTTCACCCTCCGAATGGATCAACTCTTCCGATTTCGTCGGTTTTCAATTTTCCGAAAATCCCAGAGAAGCCGCAAATTGTTGCAAAGAATGAGGTGTTGGTGAGAAGGAAGTCAAAAGTTGAGATCATCAAGGTAACGAGTTTTTGTTTTTTATGCACTACAGCACTCATTGAGAATTGCGGAAATATTTCAGAAACCGAAACCGTTCAAAGTGCCGAAACTCCCAAAAAACAAGGGTAAAATCAACCTAAAGAAGCTCACTCACACTAAAATCCATCAGAATGTAAACCCTTGCTCCTCAAGTATCCCGATTATCATTCAATTACTTTCAGGCATTCAAATCAGAAGCTGCAGAGTACAATGGTGGAAGAGCATGTGACAAATCTCGGAAAGTGGTAAAAAAATGGTTCTGTTCTCTTGTTTCAATTCATCCAAATTCCAGTTTCTCTGTGACTTCTGCGAGTTCTCGTTCACACTTCATCACAACCTTCAGAAACATCTTATCCGATTTCATGGAGACAGTGAAAGTGAGGATCCATAGATGAAAAACTGATTATTGAAATATTTTCAGATATATCGTCGGAGAAGTTATCTCTTCTCAAAGAAACATTCGATCGAATGGATAAATTGGGAAGAGAGGAGAGCAAGAAGGAACTTGTTTCTTAATTGTTTTTGTTGTTGTAATAAACTTTTTTACTTTTTAAAGGTGTTTCTACGACCCGAAATTGCATTCTAATTTTCAAGCAGTTTCTACGACTAAACCTGGAAATAAATCTAGCAGCTAGGTACTGTTTGGATTCGAAATTACTGTAATTGTACAATATCTGCTGAGACTGTCTGAATTATAAATTGAAATCATCGCATCTTGATGATAGTAACAAATCTCGTAATTGAGGGCCACATATCATACTTTCCGGTGGATTAAAATTCAGTGGGGTAATTATTGCTAACGGATTGCCCTTTATAACCTTTGCCATCTTACCTTCTCATCATAAACACCCATAAAATACTCCCTCCTGCCATCAGTTTTCCCTTAGAACCTGGTCTCAAATTTTTCCCACGAAAGAATATACTGTAACTTTCGGTCTGCTAGACTTTTCACTCCTCCAGACAACCAAACTCTCCAATATATGACAGAACACAATCCCATTCTAATTAGGCAAACATCACAAAAACTTCACAGTTCATTTGAACTTTATGACGCTTCAATTCCAACAAAGTGCATAGGTACTCTATGTATATATCAGAAGAATATTGTACTATCAATCATCATTCTGTCTATTTTTAGTCGTACTTTTAATTGGGTTATATCTTAATTGGATGATCTCATTTCGAGTCTTCCAGATATCAGATTTCGGAAAAAACTGAAATTTGATTTCAGTATATTCTCTAGTTTTCCGAAACATTCCGGGGCTAACCGATAAACAAAAATTGGAGAGAAGCGGAAATTGGAAAAAGTTGCATTCTGACAGCCATAAGTTTTTCTTTTTCCTGTTTTTTTTTCAAATTTTTCCAGATGATACCATCATTTGTGATCTTTCCATGGTCTCGGAAGATGTACGAAAACAAATGATAATCGTTCGAACTGGGATTTTGACTATGGTAGTTTAGTACAAGTTCATCCGGCAACTTTGATCTAGGCTTCCTCGAAATTCAGACATTCCACCGGACATCTGGAAATCTGAAAATGATGACAGACTGCTCATTAAAACTGTATCCACTAGGTTCCAACGATAGTCTACAAAAACATTCTTCGTAATTTCCCAAAAGACTCGTCTCCCTTCAACTTCATCAGACAACTTGAATAACAATAATCAGATACTGAATGATAGTATACACCCATCAGATGCTCCTCTGTTTTTTGTTGTTGGCTCCCTTTGCCCGGCGCCTATTTCCCGTGTGTGCCTCCATGGCAACAGCTTCTTCACTTCTTCTACTACCTCCCATCATCTACTTTGTCTTGTTCTTGTTATTCAGTCAAGGCACCACCACCTCCTCCTCCATCACATCTAGGCGCCGTCCCTTTGCCCACCACACTTCTACACTTTTTCTCTCCTTCTTTTCTGCTCCTTCTTCGTTTATTTTTTCTTTCTGTGTGGGGGAAAGAGAGGGCTTATCACCCAAATCTGACATTGACGAGATGAAGAAGAAGAAGAAGGAGATGGAGGAATGGAGGAGGCAGGTGGTCTTGACGTATACACTCTCGAGAAGTTTCTCCTAAAAACAATCAAAAGTGGTTGTAGACCCTACTTTTGCTCTCTCTATCATTCCTACCGTAATCCCCATTTTCTTGCTTCACAAGGCGATCTAATCCAGAGATTAGGAGCATCTTCTGCTCTCTTTTTCAGATGTTGAGGAGGTCTAGTTCCAGGAATGAATCAGGTTTTTAGTCCCACCCTTTTATATAAAGAAGTCTTAATCCGAAATGTTCTAGTCATGTTTCGAAATTTTAAGGTTCCATGTCCCAAACAGTCAGGAAGTTTGTTTTGAAATAGGGATTTGTTTTTATTTCCAAGGAGAATGAGTCATACAGTTTCCAGTTCAACAGAAATTCAGTTCTTCACTATTCCGAATGTTTTTAACTGTTTTAGTTTTTTGTTTGATAACAAGTTACTTAATCAAATCGAGAGTTTTCTCACGGTTCAACTCCGGAAATCAGATTTGAAAGCATAAAGTTCAAACTGCTTCTTGAAAATGTTCCGACAGTTTAGTCCAGTAAACTGTCTTGAGACTCCTAAGCACTTCCGGGTCTACTTGATCATTCGTGCTCTTCCGTTCATTGCTCCACCTTGAAAGTTTGTTTACAGCCCTTTTCCCAACCGAACATTTACCACTTCTGATAAACAGTGTTCTAATTACTATTTGCTGGAAATTTCAGCTCAAAACCTCTTTTTGTTTTCCTCTCTATTCTCTAAATTATAGTTTAGTCACTCAAAAATTTACAGGAATGACGTCCACATCACAAAGAAACCATGACATCTTGCCACGTAGAAAGGATTTCGGGAAGAAGTCGTCAAACTTGGAGCAGAGTATTCAGAAGATCAAAGTTCGAAAGAGTCTTCTAATGGCGGAGATTTGTGCATCTCTAGAAGTTCCAAAGTCAAAGAACGAGGAGAATCAGAATCATCAGGTGAGAAGAGAAAATGAGTACGGTATCTGAAGCAGCTGATATTACAGTCATCCTTTTCATTATCTGTTTTCCAGAAGTTTCCCACCAAATATTCTTTATCGAAATCCCCACTATCCGAAGGACTACTTCTTCCACCGAATGGAGTTGTAAGGATCACTCACAGACACTTCTTCCTTCTGTTCTATCTTTCCTGACATTCTATCTTCTTCTTCTTATTCTATTACTTTCTTTTCCATCCGGAAATTCTCGAATTGAAAAAAGAAAAAACAAATTTTTAGTACATTTGTGATGTATGCGCCAGCGATGAAAAGACACCGTATCAGTTGTGTGAGCACAAGGCAATCTATCATTGGTTCGTTCATTTTTTTTAATTGGAATTTTAGGGAAGAAAAATTCTAATAAAAGGGAGAGATCAAAAGTTGAAAGTACATACACTAGAATTTCGAGAATGGACTAGGCTATACAGTACCGTATACGAGCTCTTACTATTGTCAGTTGATTTGAGCAGCCGTTGAGCATGCGCTATTAATCGAACATAGCTCGAACTTCATTTTTGATCTACCTGCCGAGAGAGTAGTTACACAAAAAAGTTGCCAACTAGAAAAATGAAGTTCAATCTATGGTTGATACACTCAACTTTTTGTAGAGCCGTAGGAAAATTCTCGACTTTGTGGTGCATGCTCAAAATCAGCTCAACTCAGCTAACATCACCTGAAGTACTTTTTTGTACAATTTTGAACGGTAATGTAAATTTTTATTTTCAAAATCTTCACATGAAAAAGAAAACTAGTCCGGAAACATCTTTAGCCGGGAAGCACAACAGCCCTTACACATGAATACAGTAACCCAAAACCTCTGAACTGAAACTAGCATTCCAGCGCCCAAGATCAACGAGTCTGGAGATGCTTCTACTGCAACACAACCTTTGGTAGACGTGGTGGACTCCGTCGACATGTCCAAATGGTTCACATGCAAATGATGCACAAGTGCCCGGTCGAAACCTGCAAGCATCCAGGATACAAGTGCACAAAGGTGAGTTCTTTGAAAAAATAGTTTTACTCAATAAGCTCCTTTAATAAAGTGTTTCCCATTCCAGGCTCTCAGTGCTCATATCCGTACCCACACTCGTCCATTCTCTTGTGATCGTTGTAATGCCAACTTTGCTCGCAAAGCAGACCTCCAATCCCATCTCCTCAACCATCTCCAATAATTGCCAATTCCTCCTCTCTCTAACCTCTAATCATCATTTGTTCTCTGTGATACATACATTTGATAAACCTCAAAGTCCAATTTTTGTGTTCGAACTGATCAGGAAAAAAGAGAGACTTCCGGAAAAGTGTCAAACGGGTATGCACTGTGCGCAAACGTAGACACACTTACGTAAATAATCGAGTGATATAAAAGAGAGTGATTGGAGATTAATGAAACATTCACAAAGGTTTTCCAGAAGAAAAAACATGAATAAGGTCGTCTACTCCTCTTTGGTCATTCTGGCAGTTATTGTCATTTCACAGGTGAGTTTTCGGATTCGGATTTTGGGTTACTGTAGTTTGCTAATGTAAACTTCTTAATTATTGTTTTATTCATCAGTTTCTTCTAACTATGAGTCATAACTTTCTCCCTGGTCTCACAAAAAATGAAGAGAAGGTTCACTAATAGGGTTACTGAAATGTTATAATTAACACCTTTCGATGGTTTCAAGTACCTAGTTTTTTGAATTCCAAATTTTTTTAAAATCCTAAAGGTTTCAAACATAGCTCTTAGAAAGGTTTCAAACATAGCTCTTAGATTTATGTTTCAAACATTTTATGCAGTTTTAACGATTGATTAGACACTCCCCAACAATGTCGAACAACTCCTTCAAACCCTGTTTTCTACAAAACTATCTTCTTCAATTCCAGGTTAACTCTGCCGTTTTACCTGTTTCATCAAAAGAAGTCGCATTAGTAACATCATCTTCTTCTCCATCTTCTTCATCTGAAACTGCAATTGATACATTAGGATCATCTCGAGTGAAGAGACAAGGAGGATGCGGATGTTGTGGATGTGGATGCTGTGGATGCGGAGGAGGAGGTGGAGGAGGATGCGGATGCTGCTGTTGTAGACCAAGGTAACCCACCATTTTCATTTCCTTTCATTGATGGAACGGAAATTAGTATGTTCCGTTGTTGATTGACTACTCCATTTTGGTTATGTCATCTTCAAATGTTTTCACAAGAAGGAGTTTTCCAAGACTCTTTCCAGATGCTGCTGCCGTCGTTGCTGCACCTGCTGCCGTACCTGCTGTTGTACCAGATGCTGTACTTGCTGCCGTCCATGCTGCTGTGGATGTGGATGTGGATGCTGTGGATGCGGTGGAGGAGGACGTAAGCGTCGTTCCCTCCAAAACCTTCGTATTGCTTTGGCCAACAAAATTGAGGGAATCGCCAAGGTTGTGAAAGGATCCGAAGTTCCAGAGTTGGCGCCAATTCAAGATTCTCCAGTGACTGTTGAAGAGAAGAAGGAGTTGATTAACAAGTAGATGTGGTGGTTTAGGATTATTTAATTTTTTTTTTTTTTAATTTAACACTTAATTAATTGATATTTATAATGGGAAATAAGTAATAAATCGGTTGAATTTGTGTAAAATTTGAATTACTTTTGCTCAAAAAAAGAATGGCAAAGAGGGAAGCACAATTCTCCGAACTGGGATTATATTGAGCTAGGAAATGAATTTAAAAAAAAGAAACCTTTCAAGAATACCGACTTTTTTTACCTAGGCAGGAAGCTTTACTTAGGAAATTGGAGTTATTTTTCAAAATCCAAAAGGATCAAAACTTTGATTTGATGATTTGAACATATAGTACTAGGTGTACCTCTATTACAGGTTTTAAGGTATCTCGAAATGCTTATTCTTCATTTTCCCTTCACTAAATCTTTCCTAAGTTCACCTTCTTCCGAGTTCTCCTCATCCATATTTCACCATCTCCTCCACCCCCATTAATAATGTTTCGCAACACCGAAATTCCCAATTTCCCGTCTCTCCCCTTTGGTGCCCCTTCCTCGTTCCTTCCGCTCCCCTTGAAACACTTTCATCTTCTGGTTTCCAAGGTAACGCAGTCGTCGTTTAGTACTAAAAACTCCTTCTTCTCCCCCCTTCTCCTTTTTCTCTCCCTTCTTCACACACGCAAACGTAATCGCATGTGTGTCCACTACTCCATAATCCATCTCCTCCTCCTCCTCTTCTCCCCCTTCTTTTTGCTCCAAAGCTTCTTCATCTGCTTACCTCCTCCTCATGCTCATCCGATAATATTATGAGATTATTACTTCTTTTCATCTTATTACCCTTCCTTTGTTCTTCACAAAAACTTCTATGCTATCATTGTATCAGTCAATTAGCCTCTTCGGATATTACGGTAGCCGAGAGGAATGCATTGAAAATGGCTCTGTTTGCAAGGTAAGTGTTTCTCTTTGAAGGGAAAAGGGCTACGGTAGATTAGCGTGAGAATAAAATTGGTTCTGAAAGTTAATTGAACTGGAACAAAACTGGAACCAGGCATTAGAATTATGAACTTTGAGAAATTGAATATTTCTGTAAAACTGAAATTATTAAAATACGGAATTCTCTGTAATTCTTTGAAATTTGTAAAAATCTCATGCGCCGTCAAGATGAGCTTCCCCATCCCTGCAACCTGATTACAAAAGTGATTAGGTATTGACAACAAGATCTCATGAGAGCAACCAGATTCTCAATACTTGAAGGTTCTGTTTTTTGATCTGCCATAAGTGATCTAATAAGTCTGAAAGTAGTTATGTTAAGCCAAAAATCTGAAACCTCTTTGTTTATTCTTGATTATAATCTCATTCGGTTTTGTTTGCAGCTGTCTGGCAATTTCAGGGGAAACAAAAATGAAGCAGTCTGGAAATCTAATCAAAATTGTATGAAGTTTCTTTGTGAGCTCGATTTTAAGAGTCCAGGTTTAGCGGCCTCAGAATTGAAGTATCTTGAGTTATCGTAAATCCATCCTGTGATAAAGGTCTTGTTCTGCATGCTCAGAGCAGTTTACCTCGGTTTCCTTTGAAAATTTCAAAATACGTTCAACTGAACAAACCTCAACGAATAAATTTCGAAGATTTGATTAGTGGAAAACTTCACGATAGTTCCAAAGGTGAAACATGATGCATACAGTACTGGGTAGATTCCTTTCACAGTATTAAAGGTCTCAAAAAACCTTTTTTTTTTGGTTGTTGGTAAAAACACACTGTTTATCTTAAAATCACTTTTCAAAAACAAAAACTTCTAAGTTTCCCACCGAAAAAATTCATCTTAAAACAGAAATAAGAATTTGTTCAGCACCTGAAACTACCCAACCCATTTTTTAAAACTGAATAGTATATCTTCTTCAAATAATAATTTGAAAAAGCCGAAAAATAGCCTTTTCCAAAATATAACAAGATAAAAATTCCAGGTTCAATATTCCCCCCTCAAGTGAATATTGTGCATATACTGAAGGTGGAAATGATATTCTCTTCAAATCAGTTGCACAAGAGGAATGCCCCGTTATCAATGATTCGTGTGTCAGAATTATTTCGGAAGGTTAGTAAAAAGAGCAGGTGGAAAACCCCAGAAACCTTTCTAGGCTTATTTTCATGGTAACTTCTTTTCGTATGCTCGCTTTTTCAAGCAGGTGAAATCTCAAAAAAGTCATTCTATTTGCAGGCGATGAAAACAGGAAACTCGTACTCCGTGGCTGTCAATCGACACTTATGAAACCTGGTTTCGACCTGATCACTAATTATTCGTGTCATCGAAGCAATTCGGACACAACCTCCTCGGAGTGTGTGACCACCTGCCAGGAACAACTTTGCAACAATTCTCACGGATTTAATCTAATCCTTGTTATTCTAGGTTACCTAATTTTATAGGATTTTCAAAGCTAATTAGTTAGGATTTGGGGCTAGTGGTTATTGCATTAATGTATATCGCTCGGTGAAAGTAAATTTGAAAGTCAATTATGATTTATGAGAGTAATTGTTATTATTACAAAAAATTGAATGAGATCAGTGTTTCCAAAAAACTGATTTTTAAAGCTATAAAACTATTTCAGAGGTATGAGGTAGGATAAAAAGAAGAATGGCAGTTGAGAAATTAAAAGAGATCAAAGGGAAAAATGATTATCAGATTCTATGCGGCGATTCCCATTTCAGCAAACAGAGCGTCCAGTTTGGAAGTGGTTTTGTAGAACTGAAAGATTTTTGATTCGAAAACTTTAATCAAATGGATTCTTACATTTCGGTGATTTGTTTCCAGAGTACTGTTAGCCAAGATGATGTTCACATTATCACGCAAATCGAGACCATGAAGAAGTTTTGGAGAAAGTCTGAAAAAAAAATGAAAAATGAAATTGAAATTTAGTTCAGTCGCATACAAGAAATACTGCGTTTTACTGAGTGTTCCAGCAGTTCCATTCCACAATCCAACCATGATTTCAAAGACTTTCCGTTCGTTTGTGGGATCCATTCCCTGATTAATCTCATCGATACATCTGAATGGAACAGGGCAGAGTTGTTGAAGAGCAAGAAGATAGAGCATTGTGGCCACACTACGTTCACCACCGGATTGAACCTGAATTTTTATAAATTATTCGATATCTTAGATTCCTTTTTTACCTTATTATCCAATCTCTTCATACTCTCTCCTTTCCGGAAGCATACCATAATCATGATTCCGTACTTTTCGATATCCAATGGATTCTCTGGAACATCCAAACTAACTTCACCACGACATCCGAGGAATTCGAAGAATTTGATATAATTTTTGTTGATTTGTTCAATCATTTCATCAATTCCCTTCTTCCAAGTATCAATATCGCTTCCAAGTTTATCATGAAGATTCTTGCGATTATTGATTAGTTTCTCCCGTTTCGTGTTCTCCGTCGCCAGATCCACTTCTAGTTTTGCCAGCCGTTGCTCATGATCTTCTGAACCGTCTTCTCCACTATCCTCAGCCAATTTGAGACGTGTTCTTTCATTTGTGATTGATTGAGTGAGAGTATCGATGTCAGTTGGAACCTCTGCTTCTTTGAACATCTGAAACAATACAAAATAATTTCAGTATCACCTTGTAACTAACCTTATTCAGCTGCTGCCATACTTTCTTCTCTGTCACATTCATCGCCTCCTCATCCAAATTTTGTAATTCACACTCCAATATCAAATTGTTTCTAGCCACCTTCTTTTTATTAACTGCCGCTCGAAGATGATTTTCCGCGTGATCTTTCATATCTTTCAATTCGAGAAGTTTTTCACGATGAGTGTTCGCCTCGACGATTAGTCTGCTGGCTTTTGTGTTGCACATCGCAGTGATTAAAGATCGACGACCAATTTCACGGTAGTGTTCGAGAACTTGTTTCTGAAATCAATTAATTTTTGACCGGAGAGTTTCAAGGCGGCTTACCTGTCCCTCTAACATGGTGTTCATCATTTTTTTGGTTTTCTCCACTGCACTTCTCTCCGCTTTTTTATAATCTTGTTCTGCTTCTTCAACATTAACCGTGCTATTTCCCAAAATTTCAAAATCGTCTTTATACTTTCTGATATCATTTTCCCATTTTCGAACAGAGTGGAGCTTTGCTCTCCAGTTCATAAATTCTTGTTTCATCATATCCTGTTTCTTGTGCACTTCTCTGATCTTTTCAGCAATTCTATTCTTCCATTCTTCCTGTTCTTTTTTCTGAAAAACAGAATTATTGAATTTTCACAGACATGATTTATACCAGTTGTCCTATCTTTTGATTCCATGTTCCGATTTCCGATTTCTGTTCCTCTGGATTCACTCGTAAAAAGGAGTGATCGAAAAACTCGGCCCTTCTAATTGCAGAACTTGTTTGTATAATATTTCGAGAATACTCGGATGATTTGAAAGCAACCTACAAAAGCAAATTGGATACGATAAGAAAAAACATGATGCATACTCTTAATCTGGGTGTCAAATACACCTCCATGTGAAACTGTGAAAGGGTTTTAGACGCTACATCCATATTTTCATGAGAGATGTTTCCGAATGGGATTTTGTGAATTCCGCTAACATTGCACATGTATTGCTTGAGAGGTGCCGGGGCATCAAAACATTCGGTAATTAATTTATCGAAGCCAACTTTTCTCAATTGAGAGGGTAGCTCCGCATCGTACATAGCTTGATCAACTTTGTCATCGTAAACCACAGAAGTATTAATACGCCAGGTAACCTTATCATTATTCAAACGTTTTTCGTCGTCTTTATTTGTGCACACGAACATAAAGCGATCACGAATTGAAAAAGAGTTCTCAAGAAGAGTAGCCGCTTCTGGAGATTTGAGAATTATCTGAAGACATAAATTGCAGATACTGAACTTAGAGCTATAGGAATCTTACATCCATCAATGGCATATACACTGGTCCTTTGAAAATGTCTCTATTATCCAAATAAAACGTATAAGCCTTCCAAGCGTGTTCGTTTTTTCTGCGCATTTCGTTTAACCGTTGGTCCATGATGTTCTGTGTTCTCGGGGCACTCCTTACCTCTAAAGGGATAAATATAAGAAGGAAATACAGGTCAAACAAACTGTTTTGAAGGCTAACAATTTCTCCTTGAAATGGATCCTTGCTTTCCTCGCGATATACTTCTTCCTTCATTGCTCTAAATTTGGCTTCTTTGCGATCGTAATCGATCTTGAACTCATTAAAACCAACGGCATCTTCTTTGGCTTCCTCCAATTTTCTTTTCGCAGCTTCGAGGTTATCTCGAATTTCTGAGACCTTTTGTTCGTGGTTACTCGCTTGTTTTCTCGCATCATCTAGACGGGTTTTCGCGCGACCCAGCTCAGTTTCAATCAACTTTTTATGCGTATCCTCTTGTACACTGGCAAGACATGACATCGCTTTAGAACGCTGAAATCTTTCAGTTATTTTTTCAAATATATTGGTTTAGCCGTGAAGCGGATAAACTGTTATCTGATATTATATCTTACCAAGTCCACAATTGCTGATCTTTCTCTTCTTGCTTTCTCTTCCAATATTTTCTTTCTTCTCTCACAATCTTCAACGCTGTTCTCGGCTTCTCGGTATTCTTTCAACGCATCGTCCGCTTTCATTTTCTCATCTTGTAACTCTTTATCAGCTTCCTCGTATTCTAGAATCTTCTTTTTCTTCTCCAAAAGTCTCAATTTAGACTGCAGAGCTAACTTCTTCCGATAATTCTCAACAAGTGGCTGAATCTTTGTGATTTCATCTTCCAAATGCTTCACCGCCTTATCAGATGACACACATTTCTCCTCAATAGTTGTGGAATCTACACGTTGTCCAATCAGTTCTCTATGAATTCTATCAAGATCATCGGATGCTGCTTTTTCTGTATTTCTCAATAATTCGATAGCTGATTGTTCAGAGAAACTTTTAACTTTGTCTTGGGCAAGGAAGGCACAAGGATTGTCGATTTGAATGTTGTACTGTTTTCTTAAATCGTTGATATGTGTTTGTGTCGCGACGGAATTGTTGAGACGATATTCTGGAGCCTTTCCAACTCGGAGCGTCAATCGAATTGTCTGTGGTCCCTTGTTCTCATCGGCGCTGAAAAAACGTTCAACATGATTAATGACACTGTTAATACTCACATTGCTATTTCTACGTATCCTTCTTGACATCCGTGTCTGATATAATCCGAAATTTTTTCTGATCTTCCCAACGTCTTCGGACTTCCTCCACATGCCAAACAAATTCCGCAGATAATTGAACTCTTTCCACTTCCATTGTGACCCAGAATCATGTTCAAATTTTGGGTGGGAATGAAACATGTGTGCTCGTAAGTTCTGAAAGTTTAGAAAAAATTAATTAAGAAGTCGTATTAAGCAAACATACAAAAAGTTGTGAAAAACCATACGTAGAATCGATCCATCGGGAAACTCTTGATAATTGGAAGGTAGTGATTCATCGGTTGCTAAAGGCATGATTACCTGAAATTCGATTTTGTTTCTTCCTTGTTCGAATTGAGTCGATGAACAGAGAGTATCAAATGAAAGCCTTAGCAATAGTATTGGCTATTTACGATTACAAAGTTTTTCAATCAATAGTTACGAAATAAACACTTCAAAAACTGAAAAAACACTAAATTTTTGAGAAACAGGTGAGAAACAGGAAAATGTCCTATTAATTTTGAAATGGCGGTTCGAAAAGCGATGGGGCGCACTTTCTGACTTTTTGGAAAAGCGTACAGGAGAGGAGTTCAGATTATCTTCAGAATTCCAGAAAGTCTAGAGCAGTTTAAGAGAGAGGAAAGTATGAAAATCATTCATGTAATTTCAAAAATAAAATAGAAAAATCTCAAAAAATTTGTAATACAAGGAAAAAAATAGTACACAAAGAAACTGGCGAGAATTTGAGATTCATCATATTATTCTATTCAACAACCAGTCAATGGAAGAAAAACAGAAAAGGCCATCCATATCCAGATTTGATCTTGACTCTTTGAGTACCTTCACAAGAATATACCAGAACACTTCCAGAAACCGTTCAAATGAAGACTACTTTTTTAATTTGGCCAACAGTTTTGTACCGATGAAAGCAATTCCGAAAACATGTGTTCAAAATTATTTATCAACTTGAAAACATCAGATCACTTATCCTATCTATTGTTGTTCTCCATTCTTTTCAGATAAGATATCCTTCCTGGAACAAAACACAAAGATACATTCCAAATGTATAGACATTCTTTTCAGGAAACGTCAGTTTTAGGAACGAAATGCATGACAAATAAATGTTCCCCGGCGAAAAAAAAACATTCGTATTCATCTGCAATGTCAGTTCTCTGAAAAAACAGATTGTAACAAAACATCCTTGTATACAGTTTTCTGCACTTCTTCTATCAATAAAATTGTTTTTAGTGTAAACCTAAATTCAAAATTATATAATCGCCAAAACAAATATTTATTATTTCCAACTTCCGACCAGAACCAATAGACTATAACTATATTACGAGATTAACGACGTCAGATGGGTAAATCGTGTGAATTATTTTGAAGTATTGGCAAAAGTTCAGTTAGTTACCGTTGCGACAGTGACGTCGAACACAAAAAAACCATCGACCGTTAAGCCTCGTATATAAAAAGAAACGATAGGAATTGGTTTTTTGGAATAACGAGAAGAGAAATTGCAGATTGAAATATGTTGATTGCTCTTCTCATTTCTGCAAATATAGTATCAACTTTGTCTTTCTCGGAAGACGGATTTGATCTGGTTTTCGTGCAAGCTGTAGGTTTTTGTGGATTGCATAATTTGTTTTTAATTTTGAGAGATTTCAGCTCTGGAGACATGGGGATCGTGCTCCACAACATCCATATGCAAATGATAAGTTCACAGAAGAAGATTGGAAGCATATTGGAAGTGGAATTGGACAGTTGACCTATGTAAGTTGTTTGAAAAGTTTCAAGAGGTTAGGTTAGTGATTTCAGAAAGGAGTAAGACAACAAATTCATTTGGGAGATGACATTCGAAAAAGATACGTTGAATCTGGATTTTTACCTGGAGATTTCGATGAGAATGTGGTGAGGTTTTTTGTCAAATCGATAAAAGTAATCTTTAAGAAATCCTCAGAACTGTTAGAAAACTCATCAATTAATAAACTAATCCCTGTATCAAAACTCTGGTTCTCCAGGTCAAGTTCCGCTCTACCAACCGAAACCGAACCATCCTGTCTGCTGAAGCCAACTTTCTCGGAATGTATCCAAACAACGGAAAAAGTGTGAGACTACCGATTACAGTACCTGACCATTATGAGGAAGACTGTGTGAATAATGTCATGTGCAAGTGCCCACGGAGAGATCTTCTTCAGAAAATGGCTAAAGATTTGGAAGAATACAAAAATGTGGTGGAGGATCCTACTGTAAGTTTTCATTAATCCACCTTCAAATGTCTGATTTTCGTATTTCCAGACTATTTCTCTGTTTTCGAAGCTCTCTGAAATCAGTGGAGAAACGATTCATGCTGAAAACTTCTGGAGAATCCCTGACACTTTGAGATGCGAGAAAGCTAACTTCCCAAATATTTTCGAAAAGAAAACTCCGTGGTATTCTGAAGAATTAACGGAAACCATGGAGGCATTGAATCGGAAAATTAATCGTTTCACTTCTGGATTGTACACTTCGAAAAGTCAAAACGGAATTGATATCGGAAAGGAAATCATGAAATTGAGATCAGGTCCATTGGTTTCTGAGATTTTCGAACGAATGAAAGAAAGATTGAATTGTATGGATCAAGGGAATAGAGCATCGAGACTGATCTGTTCTGAGAAGATCCGAGAAATGAAGTATTATGGATATTCATCGGTTAGTTTTTTTAAACAACTTTTTTCATATAGACAGTTTTCAGCATGACATGACTCTATACTCTCTTCTCACTGCCGTTGGACTCCAGGACCTGACGTCATCCGAAATTGGTGGATGGCCATCTTATGCCTCTTCTCTTTTCGTAGAACTTTTCAATCGAAAAAGTGACAATACTCCTTATTTTAGAGTGAGTTTCCAAAACAACAGAGCTCACAATCGAATTAACTCTTTTCAGATTATCTACCGTAATCCTTCTTCTAACTCTTCATTTATCAATGTAACTCCACTCATCCCAAAATGCCATGGATCCTCTTTCTGCCACATTGACACTTTCGAAAACATTTATAACGAGTTGAAACTTGCAAATCCGGTATCAGAATACTGCCACGTCACTGGAGATCTCATTTGAAAAAAAAAAACAAATTGTGCCATTTTAATTTATTTTGATAGAGTACCTAGAAGAATAAAAGTGTCGAATATTTTGACCCGAGTTCACTTTTTCAATTTATTTGCATAATCGTCTTTCAGGTTGGTAGAAAATAACGAAAACAACAGACCTATGTTTCTATCATTTCGAGAATAGGAAATTGGAACAAATATTATTTTTTCTGGGTTGCTTCTCAGGAAAAAAGGAACCATCCGTTCAGTTTACACTACGGGTGCGTTAAACCAATACTATTTTTTTGTGAAGTGAAGACTTCAAATTTTTCATGTAGTCGCTGCGTTTTACAACCAGATAGGACTTGTTCTTCATTGTACTTTTTTGGTGTATAACATAAATCTCTTGTTTCGGTGATTTTTCTTTTTTCTGTATTTTTATGAAGTTTCGAACAATATGAAATCAATTTTTTTTGTGAATAATCATGTACTGCAATTCTATTAGAGATTCAAAGAAGTCTCATTCTTTCCTCAGTTTTCTTGATTCGTTTCCTTAGCTTTCTCTCATGGAAACCAGTTTTCTTATCACTCAGACGCTGTTTCTCTGTGAATTTTGACCTTTCGTTCATCTTCGTTATTCGTTTTCCTCATTCTCCTATCATCATTTCTAATTATGCGTCTTATTTAAACTTTCATATTTAGTCATTTCAACAGTTTTAATTATCAAGTACAATGCTATCAAGAAGAAACTTATGTTATACAATTTTGATTTTCGTTTTTGGATTTTCATGGGCGACCAACGAAACAGATGTTCCAGAAGAGCTGAAGTTGGTTTTTGTGCATACGGTAAGTGAATTTGTTTCAAGGTTTTCAAAAATAATTTCAAAATACTTGAAGATTTGGAGACATGGTGATCGAACACAAGATGGTCATCTGAATAATGATCCAGTGGATCCATCGAAATGGATCAAGGGTGGAGGAGGATATGGGCAACTGACTCCGGTAGGTATTTCAAAAAGGAACTTCACAAACTAGATTTTAAAGTTTAGGAAGGAATGGGACAAATGTTCATATTGGGTACAAAACTACGGGACCGATATGTTAAAACGGGATTTTTGCACAATTTCTATGACTCTCAACAGGTAATTTTCCGATATTGAATTGCTAAAATTAAGATAAGTTTTTCAGCTCTACATCAGATCTACAGATGTTAATCGAACGATAAACTCTGCTTTTTCAAGTATGCTAGGAATGTTTTCCGCTTGCACTTCTCGACCAGGTAACAGAAGAGAAGATCCCCATACAAACTACTGTATTCCAGGAATCGATTATCCAAATATCGAAGGATGGCCACGTGGATTCATGCCTGTACCAATCCATAGTGCTGGACCGGCAAGAGAAGATTGTGTTGCCAATGCATTCTGTTCTTGTCCCCGTAGGGATGCTCTTCTGAAAATTGCACACGAGGGTGAACAATTCAAGAAATATATTTCATCTGAAAATGTAGGTTTTCCTTGAAGACACTGTCATGTTAGAAGCATTTTGTTTCAGTACATAAAAACCACTTCTCATCTGTCAGAACTTTTCAATACTACATTCACTTGGGATAACTTGTGGCAGGTTCATGATGCCGTTATGATTCAGGTAATGCTCCTAAACATCGGTGTTAATTTTTAAAAAATTCATTTTCAGTTGATCCATTTTCCTGAAACTGTTCTGAATCAGACGTGGTACTCTCCTGAATTCTTCCACAATCTTGATGAATTGGAGAGACCTTCAAAAGCATTCGTGGCAGGACTCTACGATCCTCCAATAGTTAATGGGATTAATGTGAAACGAGCGATATTGAAAACACGTGGAGGTCCACTCATAAACGATATATCCAGCAGGATGAGAACAAAAGCTACTTGTGCAAAAAATGATGCCAAATGTGATAACTACCATAGAAATTTGAAGTTCTATGCATATTCTACGGTATCTCAGATCAAAACTCGATGAATCCGAATTTGTGAATATTTCAGCACGACCATACTGTATTTGCTCTTCTCACAGTTCTTGGATTGGAAAGTATAGTAGCTGGTCCTGAGAAGTATGGAGAATGGCCAGACTACGCTTCTGATATCCTAGTGGAGCTGTTTCATAATAGTACAGACGAGAGGGCTTATTTCAGAGTAAGATCATTCTTATATATAAAATATGAAGTGACGTCTGTGTGTAAATATATATATATATTTGTTTGTCAGTCTCGCCATCAAAAGATTCACGGATTTAGAAAAGTACCGTGACCTTAGTGATAGTGAGCGGCGAAGCCGCGAACATCATTTTTTTAAAAAGTGAGCCGCGAAGCGGCGAACAAAACAAGACTGAAGCGCCGAAGGCGCGGCGGTCTTGTAAGAAACAATTCTCGAATCTTCAATGGTTTCTTTGCAGATCCTCTACCAAAAGAACATCAATGCAACCTTCGAAGTGGTAACACACCTCGCGAAAGGTTGCAAAGGACTCCCATTCTGTGATCTCAGTGTATTTGAAAGCAAAGCTAAGGAGTTCCGACCAGATCGACCAATACAAGAGCTCTGCCAAATCCTACCAGACGTCGGAAACCAAGTTAGCACTTTAATCAAGAGTGTCATGAACCGCTATTCCGATTATGAGAGTTCTTCCAATAGCAACTATTGGTTCGTATCAATAATCATTGCAATTTTTTGTTTCTTCAATAAAACATAACACGGTTTTTTGAAACAACAATTTATTTCAACAACAAAAACCGAGTTTACTCGTGGTCACTTCCGTTGTCATCTCCGTCGTTGATGTGGAAGTATCTGACCTCATAGGTGTTCTTGTTGACAGCGACCACACGGAGCCAATCACGAAGAGAGTTTCTCTTGAGGTACTTCTTGGTGAGGTACTTGAGGTATCTGAAAACAGAAAATTAACTCAATGAATCAAATTTCGAAAAATGTTACCTCTTGGAGAATGGGATCTCGGAGATGACGGAGACCTTGGATTTGTTAACCTCAACCTTGACGTTGTTGGCGGCCAAATGTCCGGTCTTTCCGTTGACCTTGATCTTCTCGTTGAAGAAAGTTTCCTGAAAGCAACCAGGACTTACTAGGGGCCAAAAATACCCTAAGCCTGGTCATTGCGATAGAGACGGGAGCTCTATCGACTAGATTAGGCTTATAAAGAAACAAGCCTAAAACTTACGAGGTCCTCGATTCTGAGAATTCCGTCCTCACATGGGTTCTTGCACTCAACGTTGAACTTGAGATGCACCTTCTTCTTGCGAAGAGTCTTCTTGGTAGACTTGGTGTGTGGCTTTGCGACCATGATTACCTGAAAATTGAATAATTTAATATCAAAATAACAGAAAATTTGAAAAAAAAGCGAAAAAAATACACGAAATTGCATGAAACGGATGAGAAGCGTAAAAAATTTGGGCCGGAAGAAAAGAATCGCAAAACGGCTGTTGAGTGTGAGTCTCGCAACGAAAGCTACTACGGTGACACTCGCTTTAGCTGTGTGTGCGCTCTCTCAAATTCGCACGCTCTCTCTCTCTTCGCGTCTTGTGAAAGTGGCGGTTTTTCGAAATCAGAGCTTCAGAAGTAGTTTTCTACAGATCAAAAGAATGATCATAAACTAAGGTATACATTCTTCAAAAAGTATGAAAAAAACTATTTTTTCTAAAGAAGTTATACGGAACATCAGTCACAAATTCCTGCATTGTCTTAACTTCTGGTAGCGGAGAGAAGTAGAAGTTTTATTCGCTTTTTTATTGCTAGCTTGCTTTTTCTGAATAGAAATATTAGGAGCCAAAGTGCATTATCACACGAAAACTGGGGTCATTAGAAAACAATACATTCATTCAGAACAAAACTGTTACCGAGATAAAAATACATGAAAATTCAATATTTCAATAAAGGTTCACTCGTAGGCGAAACAATGGAAATGGCATCCACATCGAAAGAAAGTTTATAGGAGGAAAAGACAAATTTGGCATTATTGTACTTTCAATTCCTAAAAAAAGAAGAGTGAGTAGAAAGATCAGGTCGAAAAGAGAAAGAGTTACAGTTCATCGGGTCAGAAATAATCTCAGTGCTTCATGGTTTCAAAATTAAGAACGAAAAAAAAAATGATTATACATTGGTTGCTCTCATGGAGATTTTCATTGTGGATTGGTCAGGGTTGGCAAGTGTGCGGTTTGAACCTAGCATACTTCGAATTCGTTGACGGAGAGTTGTCCGATCAGCATTTGCAGAGCTTAGACTGACATCTCCTCTGGAATAAATTATAAATTAGGGAACTGTTTTTTTTGAAACTACCTAATATCATCAGCAGTTTTCTGTTCTTCTTTCTTTGTAACAAGTTTCTTGAGCCATTGAACATCAACTCCAAGAGTGTGGCGTCCGATTGAACCTCTACCGTGCTTCTTTCTACGCTTTCCTGCTTCTCTGGAGCTAACCTGAGAACAGAAAACTTCGGTTTTTCTTATCAATCTCCTATTTTGGGAACTTACAGGTAACTGTTCATAAGGGCTGACTGGCCTATTCTCAATTCCATTCGGAGCAACGGTGTTATTATTGTTCTTCTCTCTTGGTGGTTTATCAACTAAACCATGAAGAATCAGTTTCTCAGGTTTTGATTTCATCGGAGATGGAGGTGGAAGTGGCTCCTGCAACGCCAATTCAACTTGCTCTGTTCCACGTGGCTCTTCCACAAGATGCTCGACACACTGAGCAGAAGCAACACGTGCAAATGTGGAACTCTCCATCTTCAGTGCTACAGTAGGCTCTGTATCCATTGCTTCTGAAGAACTAATGGATGTGGTTGACACAAGTTGTTCAGATTGTTCTTGAAGTCCTCCCGGAGGTGTGGAAGGTTCTTTTTCTGAGCCACGACGTGTTACATGATAAGCGACTACTGACGCATGATCCATCTTTCCTGGCATTTCAAGCATCTTTTCACGGACCAGTTGTCTTCTGAAAATATCGAATAAATTTTTGAAATCACAATTGAAATCTCTACCTTGCTCTCTGTTCTGCTTTCGTTATTTTATCTCGATTATAAAGTTCTGGGTTCTCCAGGATCGCACGTTTACCTCTGAAAATGATAGAGTTACAAAAGTTAAAAAAAAAAAGAAAATGCTTCAGCTAACCTTGAGATTTCAGTAGCAAAATGAATCAGTCGACGACAGAGGGTGGATGCACTGACAGGTGGATACTGGTATTCAGATGCTGGACCCCTTGGAGTATCATTATCAAATCCAGTTCCAATCACATCTCTCATCCGAACTAACATCAGTTCATGACGCTTCGCAGCATCCACACAAGGAAGAGAAGCAGCACATGTACGGTTTCTTGCATATTCTGGATTCTTATCCTTCTCTCCGCCACGTGTCGATACATCCAATGTTCGGTTTTCTCTTGGTGGTAACCTATCATTCTCCTTATTCTCATGCTCACTCTTCTTGATTACACAGAACTTTCCGACGACTGGATCGAAGTTATCTGAGACTCCATCAGAAGTAACGAATACAATATCTCCTTCTTCTACAAAAGTCATGGAGCATGTCAGATTATGAAGCTGTGGATTTCTTCCGTCAACTGGTCCAAGGGCACCTCCGGCATCTCTCATATCTCTCATCTGATCGATATCATGACTGCCTAATGTGACTTCTCGAACTCCATAGTTTCGATTGTAGACGAAACAAAGGGAATCTCCAACATTACATACACACAGAGCCCAACCATTCCCTCGTTTCACTGGAGCAACTAGAGCAAGACATAAGGTTGTGAGCATTCCACCTTCTTGAAGAATCAAGGAGTGAGCTGAATGGAAAGCAGCCAGCATTTCGTGGAAGACTTCCTGGAAAAAGAGAATGATGAGAAAGTTTTAATTATGATTGTAGTTGCTCGATTTCACGGTTTTTGGGGGTTTTCAAAATCTCAATACTTACCGTAGTATCTGCTAATGAATCCTTGATAATCCTAGTGTTCATATGATCAATAGCTCCTCTAATCGCACATCTCGCTGCTAATCTGGCTCCTTCTCCCCAATTAACTCCATCAGCTAATGCCAAAACTCCATTATTATTTCTTCCAACGACTCCCCAAACATCAGCAATTGGTTCACCAGCCTTCTGTCCAGTCAATGGATTCTTTTCATATAAAGAAACACTCATTCCAAATGCTCCTTGCTCATCAAATGTACTCCAATCATAGTTATCTGCTGATGGACGGCCTGCACTGAAATCATGATGTTCTCCATTTGGACCAAGAATTGATGAGCATGATCCAAGAAGTAATGAATGTCGAGAGCTCTTTTTTAAACTCATTGATATAGGTGCATCTAAATCTTCTTCATCCTCTGCTTCTTCATCTGTTGTTCCATCAATTGACAACGACATTTCGTCATCAATATTTGCCATTCGTGCCATTTGAAGACCCTGCCGTACTTCTCCAACTTCTGTCAATCCACCTTCCGGTCCCGTGTATGAAGCAAAAACGTCTGCATCTAGATTTTCCAATTGAATTGAAGGCAGTTCTAAACCAGTTTTTCCAAAGTAAACTTCTGGAAAATCATGTCTTCGGAGATCAATTCCTCCCAGAAAGTTCTGAAGTTCCGAGTTGTTGTCTCCACGTGGTGTTGTTGGCTCATCCTGGAATATTTTTTGAATGAGAAGACTGATTCCAAAGAAAGGTATGATCTCTACAGTAATCTAGAGGTCAACCAGTTCCAAGAGACGAATGTTTCATTCTAATTACCCTCGTGATTTTCAATTCCTTTTTCTGTTCCCCCTCCCATTCTCTTTTCTAAAGCCAATTCCGCCAACCGATTTAACGACTCTGTTATCATTAGTTTCGGTGACCAGCAACTGCCTCCTTCTTCCAATCGGGCGGCCATTTCGAAGGAAGTCTATTCATCAATTTATCTCTTCATTTATCTTCCAACCAACTGATATCAAAAGGAGAAGAAGAAGAGAGAAATGATATTAAACAAAATGAAACATTCGGTACCTACCTGATTCTCGTTATCCAGACTTGTTGATGGTCCAAATTTGTTGCGTAAAAGACCGCGAACGTGTTTTCGAATAAATGATGATGGCATCCTTACCCCTGGAAAATGAGACTAATTAGGTGAAGAGGAAACAATTTAAGAAAATTGAAGATCATCAATTGGGAGAAAGAAAAAATAATACGTGGACAAGAGCAAAATTTTGGGAGCAGGTGAAAATAAAAATTGAAGAAAAAAATTTTTCAGAAAAAAAGAGCCTCCAGAATCTTGGATCCGCTGTTTCAAAAAATCAAAAACAGTTCATATTCACCTCTCCTTTTTTGACCTTGTATGAAATTTTTGACGAAAATTCAAAGTGACAAATAATAGCGAAGACACAAAATTAAAATGAAAAAAGACGGGGGGCAGAAGTGAATACTCTTCAAAAACTGGTCCTAAAGTGGTTGTTTTTGTTACTTCTACCTGCATTTTCCGCGTAAAAGTAGCAGTCAAATTATCAATTTTAATGCAGCGGGAGGAGTAGGAGGTAATAAGCAGAACCGATGTTCCTCAAGTGGGGGGAACAACACCGGATGGACGAATTATTGGAAGAGAATAGAGATGGAGGTGAAAAAAGAAGAGAAGTAGGAGAAGGAAAAGAGAAGAGATTTATTGGCAACGGACACGTTTTTGACAAGCGTGAACGCTTTATAGCGGAATTCTTCTCCTTTTGAATGTACCGATAAAGGAGTAGGTGGTTAGTAAAAGAAAAGGACATGAATAACGGATTCGAGAGGTCTTTTTTGGGGAGAGTGGGTGTGGTAGAAGAATATGAGATTTTTGGTGTTGAGTAGAAAACTTTAATAGAGTGGCACTCACTGGAATCTGTACAAGATCCAGGGAACAGAGTTATACAGGGGAGTTAGAAACATTACGATCCCAGGTGCTCATTTAGAAGTAAGTACACAATAAATTATTCTGAAGCCTAGAAAAAGGACCTGACAGAACAGTGAAGTTAGGAGAGTTCCTTACAAAAGAAAACTCCCAGATTCAGAATTTTTATTTTTATTTTTTTGAAATTCAAAATGAATTCGAGACTGTTAGTAAAGAAAACCCAGGGTTTCCTGTAATTTTTTTTTTTGAGAAAATCCAGTTTTAAACTTCTCAGATTCAGTGTTATAAAATGGTTTCTGAAGGATAACAATACTCTCCCGATGTCAGTATTCTAGCATCAAAAACTTTGAAAACAAGAGTTTTAGAAGCATTCAGTCTACCTTCAACCTTAGAGAGTCAACTCCATGATTTTCCAATTCTTTAATTCACTCCTGGTCTAGTAGTAGTTGTCCCCCATCTAGAAAACAACCCACAAAATCAACAAAAACAGAACCTCAAATAAACTAAAAATCAACTTGAAAAAAAAGAGAAAAGAATGGAAAGTGTAGTAGGAAGATTTTGTTGGGTGTCAATAAAGAAACACACATACAAATACAGATACAGAGTGAGTGTGCACATGTGTTTGTAATACGAATTGTACACACCCTATACATAAGACAGTTTTCATTTTCCCATTTCTATAAAAGGGGGATGACGACGTCAGTGACAATTCAGTCAGTCATGTGTAGATGTGTTTACACTGGGACGTATACGAGAGAATGAGAGGGAAGAACGTTTTGTACCGCCCATTAATAGATACCTATTATCCAGGAAGCCAGTTTTGAATCCAATTGGAGGAGGAGGGGTTTTGCATGAACAAGTTACACTTAATGAGACAATTGTGTAGTAAACTTTGTGTTGTTACAGTTAGATAGGGAATAGGATTTTTTGCACGAAAAATGGATTTTATGGGGAAGGAGTTCACATATTGAGATTACCATAAAAATAACTCTGAGCTTCAGAATCCTAAATGATTGAAAATGAGAACTCAACTCAAAACCGAAGAATTCAAATATTGTCATCAGGTTCACCAAGAAATTTTAGACGCCGAAAGCTGAACTCTGGATGTGTTTAGTCACTAAATTGATTTGTAAAGCTCAAAAATCCTCCACAGGAGTGGCTCAATCGCGCTTAACAAAACTAATTTGGTTTATTTTTTCTCACTCGTTGAAGAATTTTAACTGGAAACTACAAAAATTGAAAAATGAGCATAACTACTGTCACCTGTACTCCAATATTCTCACCTTCAAAACTCAAACTGATATGAAAATTACCTCTTGAAAACCTAATAACACTTGTTTGTAAACCATACACAGAAAAGATAAAGTCTCAAGTGGTTGAGGGGTGCTCTTTTGAAACGGAACCGGCACAAAAACCATTTTCCTCTTCTTCCCGAGACAATGTTCCTATATCTCAAGAGTGACCGTTTGAACACAGAGAAAGGACACAGTCAAAAGGTACTATTCTAGAGAGAGAGTATACCGGATATGAGAAGCACAGACAGAATTGTGATTGATAGACAGAGAGACGCAGGTATAATGAAGGTGAAAACGGCCGAGGTGAGAGGAGAAGAGGCAAAAAAGCACCAACCAGGCGGTGGTGGGCAAACGAACGGAATGGACCTGATGGGATGATGGAGGAGAAGAGAGAAAGGAGAAGCGTTTACATTCTATACTATTTGGTTTTTGGTTTTTAGGTGCTCTTCTTTTAGAGGTTTTGTATCTTTCGGAGCTTATCGTTCTATCGTAATGCTGCTCCAAGTTCTATGGTCCATAGATGCTCACAAAATCATATCCACCGACCACATTTTTTTTTGTTTTCTAAAGATCCCATAGTGATCATCTGAGCATTTCGGAAGTACATCCTTTGATTTGATTCCTCCAAAAAAAAGAATTTGGAGCATTTCGGCGGAAACAAAGAAGAATGAGGCAGTCAGTCAATCAAGTGAGTGTCTCCTGAACCAAAAAAGGACGAAAAAGGATAAAGATGAACCAAAAAAAAAGAGAGAGAGAGAAAAGAATGATTGAGTGTTTTAGAAGAGGAATGTTAAATTGTGCCACGTACTAAAAGTGCATTTAGGGAGGTCAACTGAAGAGTTCAGTTGGTCTTTTTCTCTTTTTTGGGAGAAATTCGAAACAAGAGAGAGGCCATTTAAAAATCTCGGGAAAATCCGAAATGGTTTCAAAAATCGCATAAATAAATAATGGAGACGTTTGCACTTTGTCATTAGCCGGGAACCTAACAAGATCCACATGTAAAACCGAGAAAAAGAACAATCGGAATGAAGGGAATTGTTGTCCTTGAAGAATTGAATTTAAATCAATCCCTTGTTCTCATCGAATGGGTTATTAGGTTGAAAGAAATGCGGAAAATAATGTGCTGGGAATTGAGGTTAGTTGAGTTGGAATGAGAGGGAAGGAAGATTCTGGATCGTTAGAAGCGGTTTTGGTCTGAAAAATATAGATGAGTGAGTTGAAGAAGTGCACAGATAACGGGAAATGGAAGGTAACGACTCGAAATTTCTCGGTAAAAATAGGAGGAAATTCAGGGATTTGCAGCTATGTTTTGGAATTCTGGGATTTTTTTGTCTTTAGAACTTTTTGAAAACTCGGAATATTGTTTTACTAAATATGGGAAATCAAGATACATTTTTTTCAGAAATGACAGTCATATTAATTGTTTCAAGCACTGGAACTTTGTGTATTCGCTTCTACACTGAATTCCAATACATTTCGATAAAACCTCGAGGATCCAAAAACCACGTTTTGAAAACCTCCACAATTAAAATCCGAACCCAATATCTTTCCCCAGAGATCTCATTGAAATCGAGAGCTTTGATGAGAAGAAGATATGCGTCACAAGGTTATGTCTAGGTCAGCAACAAGTGAAAAATATACGTTTTTTCGTTCATTTCTCATCTCTCTTTTCCCCCATCTCATTTCTCTCCTTGGAGCCATGTGTTCCACTGGGAGGGGGGGATTATAAATGAATTAGACACTTTTTGTGAGGTCTCAAAGATGGGGTGGAATATGCATAAACATTTGACTTGTTTATGAATAAAAATAGTGATCTTAAGATGGGGG
>GL379806.1:138284-165757 GCA_000143925.2 Caenorhabditis brenneri
ACTCTCAAGGATTTGGTCTTTGAGCAGAATTTTGACACAAAGGCTTCAGGTATATATTTTTGAGTTTTCTGAATTCTTTTCAAAAAATGCAAACTCAGACATGCAAAAAGAAACCAAATATGCCAACAAAAAAGGTTTTTAGAAGCTCATAGAGCTCGAGAAATATGTAAAAGATGGACAAAGAGCGCAGCAAACTCCCTCATTTCGCTTGACCACACACACAAAAATGTCATCTTCCGTTTTTTTTCCTTCTATCCACCCTCCTACTCCCCGCACAAAAGGTGTCAAAATACGCGGAAACAACGCATTGAGACACATAAACACAGTGACCGGAAAAAAATTGGTGAGGGGAAGGATCGGAAGAGAAGAAGCAATGAATGCACGTTTTCATTTCGTTGCATCCGTCCTCACAACTGAAACATTTTCTACTCTTGTTGCGCATGAATAATAAAAAGAAATGAGAAGAAGAGGCTTCTTGGAAAGGGACAACGACGTCTTCTGCAAAACGATGAAATGTGCATAATTGTCGGAAAAGAAGAGAGTCAATTAACCTTTTGACTCTTTTCTCATTTTATTTCTCTCAGTTTAAGTACCCAATATTTATACGAAAGTGTACTCTATTATTATAGGGTATGAAATGATAGATAGAGGAAGCACATTTAGAAAAATTATGGGGGAGAATAATAGAGAGAGAGAGCTTATGAGTTTTTGAACGTGGGGATATAAATCAAAGGTGGGAAGGGTCCGGAAGTTTATACTTTTGAGTTTCGAAAGCTTCTTGGAAACTGGGATCCTGGAGAGTAATCAAAATTTATAAATTCGGAAAAAAAATTTCAAAATATATCCTTAAAATATATTACCTCTCCAAACAAGATTCACTTTTAGATCAAATAAATAAACAAAAAAAATTTTTCGCTTTCTAAAAACCTACAAAAAAAGAATAAACGATTTCCGAAGCCATAAAGAATTCTCCTTTACCTTTTCTCTCCTCTTTCAGCTTCCTGACTAGTAATAACGACTATACGATTCAATTTTCAGAGCAAACAATACAATATGTCAACGTCAGATTTTATTGAAGAGATTTAAAATTATGTTTTTTCAAGCTGGGATTTCCAGAAGAGGAGGAGCCGGTGGCTCGACCTCACAAACAACTTTTTATCCATAAATATATTGAAATGAGATAGCATTGAAATACGAGAGGATTAGAGAAAACTGGAAAAAAAGATGAGCAAAATGGAGAAGAAGATGAGGCTATTAGTGTGGTGATGAAAAAAAAATAAATGAGTGTTTGGATATGTGACGACAAAGAAAATTGTGGAGGAAGATGATGAAGATGAGTGAAGGAAGGAGATGAAGGAGGAATTGGATTTTTAATGAGAGAGAGAGCACAATATTTATGAGGAGGAGTCTAGTTATCCTAATTATCCAGGATTGAGAGCTACCGTAATTCAAAGAGCCTCTAATAGAACGGCATCGTTTATTTTAAGCTTCATACTTGGGTTGCAGTCTCTGAAACTTGTAAGCAAATTTTTTTTTTGAGAAGAAAAGTTTGATTTGCCTCCTGAGTGATCAACAAAGTTTCTATTTTTGAACTAATATGTCGATCTATTAGAGGTTTCTTGATGGTTTCGATCCCGGACGAAAAAACCATTTGAAGGTCACCGAAAATAAGAGATTCAAAAATTGGATAAACAAGTCACTGCTCTTCTGAAAGAGGGATTCTAAAAACCGCTCTTCCTGGAAGTTCAATCCCCATCCCACCCAGAAAAGACACTTGACCCAAAAATGCATATTCCAAATAAATAATTCAAAAAAGGACAAGAATTCTGAAAAACGTTGAGTGAAAAAAAGATGGACGAGGGTAAACACAATAGACTTCCCTTCCATTTCTCTATGCTCCCCAACCATCTACTACTGCTACATCCTCCTTTTTTTTCTTCACTCTTCCTCCCTCTTTTGCTCCTTGTATCTCCTTCTTCTTTTGGGTGACACGATCATGAGGAAGATACGCAGAGAAGAAGTGAAAAAACTAAAGAAGACGTGGTCACTTTCTCTCTTCCCAACGATGCTATATTTCTGCACTAAGTAGGAAGGGAGAGAGAGAGCAAAAAGGAGGAAAGAAGCTGGGTGGGATGTGTTGCACCAACTACCCCACAGAGCAGCTGTATAGTTGAAAAAGGAAGGATGATGGAAGTGTTGGAAGCAACGTTTTCCGAATAAGATAGACACCAAACAAACTGACAATTACATTTTTGAACTTTTTGGTAGTATTGTGAAGTTTGGTTCTTTAGGAAGGGTCAAAAAGAAGATTTTCTAGAGATTTTTTCGGTCGAGCAACGGATATCGGGAATTGCCATGATGAAAAAGCAAACTGATTCCTAGAAGTGCTGACCGGATTGGGAAAAAAATTGAAAACTTAAAACCGAAATTCAATTCATTGTTTCTTGATAAACTGTTCCTTCCTCATGTTGGATTACTGTAACTCTGAAAAAGAGCACACTGATCCAAGAGCCTCTACTAGCTATTGCACATCTCTTTGTGAGTGAAAAAAAACCACATAAAAAGTTTCCAAAACCATGAAAAAAGATTGAAACACACATTTGAAAAATGTTGTTGGCGCGAAAGTGACACTGACACTTTTTAGATGTGTCCGTCCTTTGTCCGTCCATGTACACAGCTGGAGTGGACATATCGGATGTGTGAGTGTGATTGCTGGAAGGTCGTTTTTCAATGAATGAAAACTAGATGAGGTGACATTTTTGGAAAGCATTTCAAAGACTACTCAGATTATAAGAGTTGAGAGCATGGAGGTCTGGATTCTGTAGTGTTTTGTGGTTTCTGTAAATTTGAGGGGTATCCGAAAGTCTCTTCTCAATCATCATGCCCACTATTGGCTTATTTAGAATCTTTTTCTGACTAACAGGTTTCTCAAACATTCCTCGTTTTTGAATGAACGCCTTTTTTTCTCGAGAAATTAAATTCAGTTCGAGCATATTTTTTTTCAAGTTCCCACCGTATTCTTCTGCGTCTCTGTCTCTCTCACGCGTAGCGGTGGAGCGCACATACTCATTCATTTTTTATTTAATTTTTTTTTCCATTCTTTCTTCTATCTCAAATTTGGGCTCAAAACCATCATGAACTGCGTTATAATAACTGTTCCAATTTAAAACAAAAAAAAATTTTGCACACCCCCCAATCTTGAAACTCAATTTGTTTCCGAGCAGGCCCTGGTTTTCTCCAGTTTCTTAAGAAGAAATGTATCAAATTACTTGTTGCATCTGACTTTCGCTTCTACTTGTCCCTCATGAGTAGAATTTACAAAACAAACACTAGAATAATTAACAAGTGTATTAATTTTCCAGAAAATGAGATTAACAAGGATACTGCGTGTATTGATTCGAGGAAAAGACGGGCAGGCGGAATGGAAGGAAATTACAGAAAATCAATTGCCTCGAGGAGGAAAGAAGCTATCTTTCAGAGAAGTAAGATTTTCAGTTCTTCGTTGAGTGCGTCTTTCATTCCATCATTCCAGAATTCCTTGATTGCATTTGGTATCGGTATGTTGGTGTTTTCATACGCATACTTTCAAGATGAGATCAATCCGGACTCGAAGTGGGCCAGTGAGTTTCAGTACTCTTTTTATAATCGAATTCACTATTGACTATTTTCAGAAGCATACCGGACATTCACCAGAGAACCGCTCTCCTGGCTCACGAAAGGGCAACCTGACGGACCTATTTCGCCAGACCACAAGCCGCCTGTTTTTTGATTTATGTTAGACTTTATTAATTCTTAGTATTAGTTCCTGTCGTGTACATAAATTAATTGTCTTGTTTATTTATTTGCACAAGCTCATTAAAATTTCCACGACCAAGCCGCAATTATTTGTCTGCATTCTGCTGTCCATTGTGGTGTTTGCGTACGAAACGCTTCCACTCATTTCCACGTCTTTTCACTGCTTTCAGCTTTGAAAATCAATAAGTTTGGCATAATTACTGGTCGAAACTGGAATAAAAGCGGTTATGGTCGATGCCGCCGTGCCTGCCAAGGCTGAAATGCTGGCAGCGGCCAGGAAAAAGGTAGGGATGTTTGAATTCAAGACAAAAAAGGAACCGTTGAACAAACTTTTTGCAGCTGAAAGACTTTGAAGCTCGACAAAAAATTGATGGAAGATCGTCACCGGCTTCCAGTATCATTTCATCAGAACCTGGTGGTGGTACAGGAATGAACGGGAGAAGTAGTGTGGTCAGTGAGGACTCGACGGCTCTTCAAATTCCGCAAACATCGTCATCGGCGCAAAGTGTAATCACTAGAAATGGGACTAATGTGAGAAAGTTTAAAAAAAAAATTGTAAAATTGAACCTCTATTCTTCCAGTCCTCTCCGTTCCTTTCGAATGGAAACGAGTGGTATCAAGCATATACACAACTGAAAACCCAACACGACGAATTGGTAAGTGACGTTTACTTTATACTTGTGACTAAACGAAAATGTTTTCAGTGTTCTCACTATGCTCAACTACATTCTGCATACTCTCAAGTTAACGCAAACGGTGTTCATGTAGATGCTGAAAGCCAAATCATTCAACTTCAAAATGTAAGCTTTTCATCAAAAGTTTTTTTTTCAATATAAAATTTCAGGCTCTATCAGCAATGGTTGAAGAGAAAGTTTCATTTCAAAGTGATCTACGTCAAGCAAATGAACAAATTGAAAAACTTCGCCACAAATTAACAGCAGCAGAGAATGCTTTGATTCAATCAAATCAAAACTCAGGCTCGTCTCATTCAAATTCTGATGATGTTCGAAAACTTTCTGAAGCGATTGCACAAAAAGATTCTCTTCTCACCGCACGACATCAAGAATTGGAAGGAGCAAGAAGAGAAGTTGCTTCAGTACAAGCAAGTTTATTAAATGTCCAACATGAGAGAAGTGAAGCACAAGCTCGAGTAAAAAGTTTGATAAAAGAAACCGCAGCGCAAGAAAGTCGAATCGAGCAACTGAAAAAAGATATTCAAATGAAAGATCTTTATTTGAAGCAACTCGGAGGTTCTGGATCGATAAGCGGTGCCCATCATGACAATAATAATCATGATAGTCTTCAACAAGAACTAGAAAAACTGAAATCCGAAAAAGTTCGTCTTCTTGCCGAAGCAACAACATTAAAAGCTCATTATTCCGATCGAGAGCATGCTCTTCAACAGAAACAAGCCGAAATGGCTGCTGAATTAGAACAACTTCATGCCTACAAATTTTCTTCTGTTGATCAAATTCAAAGCCTCGAACATCAACTCCACATCGCTCAATCTGAACTACAAACGCTGCAAGGAAACTCAAATATTGTGCAAGAAGAGGAAGTTCCTAAAATAACTGAGGAAGACGTATCGAGAAGAATCCGAGAAGCCTGTCACGTTGAACGACTAAAATGGGAGCGAAAATTAGAAGAAGATCAAAGAAGACGAGAAGAAGATATTCTCGAAAAAGACAAAGTGATTTTTGAAAGAGAACAATCGCTAGCTGAACTAGAGATGAAGTATCGACTTTTAGAAGAAAGAACGTTAGAGTCCACTGCTAACGGAGCTGATCTTCTTTCTTTATCTGAGCAGTTACAGGTAACTTTTGAAAAGATTTAAACTTAAAATCAAAATTGGGTTTCAGAACGAGAAAGCTACTGTTTCAAGAGCTGTCGCTCAGAATAAAGAATTGAAAGAAAGGCTTCTCGAAACAGAGGATCGTTTTGTGGCACTCACAGAAGAAAAAGCTTCTGTCGAACTGGCAAAACAGTCTGCCGAACATCAAGTTAGAGAGCTCACCAAACAGTTGAATTTGGAAGCTGCAGGCCTTGTCGGAAATCTTTCTGAAGTTATTGCTAGTCAATCACATTTAGAATCAGCACCACCTCAAGCTCAACCTGTTGCAGAACAACAAGAAGTAGATGAGTTGAATGCTGAACTGCAAGAAAATCTTGAATCACTCAAGCGTGAGAACTCCGAAATCCGTTCTAGCTTAGAGCAAAAAACACAAGAACTGCAGCAGGTTCGAGCAGATCTCAGACGTAGCAACACACACAACGAACAAATGGATGAGATCATGAGGCAGAATGCAGAGGATGAAAATCAGAACTCAATTCATGTTGAGTTGACGCAAGCTGTTGGAAGAGTCCAGGAACTCGCTTCTGAAAATGAGCAGTTGAGAGAAGCATTGAATGATATTCGTCAACAATTAGAAGAAGAAAGAACTGAAAAAAAATCCGACCTTGAACGAAAAGAGCAAGAAGAGGTAGATCGTCAGCTAGAATTGAATGAAACGAAAGTGTCAAAAGAAGTAGAACAACAACCTACACGAGAACTTCATGAAGATCTTTGGGCTCGAAAGGAACTTGAAAAACGGTTTGCACGAGCTATGATGCAGAACGCGGATCTAGTTGAAACAATCGATCGACTGGAGCATATCAATCAACAACTTGAACTTGAAAACGACACAATCGCTGATCACGTTGTTCTTTATCAGCATCAGAGAAAGCTAGTCCGCGAGAGGCTCCGAGTGAAAGATGAGCAGTTGAAGGCAATGGAAGAGGAAAGAGTTCGAACAGTAGCAAGATGCCAAGAACTACAGAATGTATTGATGTCTGTTCTGAATAAAGGAGGAGTTCTGAAAGAGTACGAGACGAATTCGCTGGCTCGAAAAGCTGCTCGTCGAGTTTCGCGAAGTTACAGTCACTCAACGGTTGACGAAATGAGTGGTGATGAAGACGTTGTTGTGGATGCTAAACTGGAGGAAGTACCTCAACGAGAAAGGGTCCATGGACGTGGTGATGAAGATGTTTCTAAGAAAACACCGACTATACTAGAAGCAGAAGAGAATCGTCGGACGCCGGAAATTACAGAAAACCGACAAAATCATTCTGCGTCTCCGACGGAACAACATCCTGATGCATCTGTCCGGAGAATTTTAGAAATCATTTCCGATATCAGCGTGAGTTTTTCATCGAGTTCGCACAGGAAAACCTATTTGTTCAATTAATTTCAGAGACCTCAACCGCTTCCGACTGGGCAACTTCACTGTACCCAATGCATAGGAGATCTTCAAGAGCTTTGAAGAATGTGAAAAATGTTCATAATGATTTTCTTTCATGATTCTGTTTTTAAAAATTAATATTAGTTTATAATGTGGGTAGAACTTTAGATATTTATTGTTTCCTTTCTTTTCTTTCACTGTTTTCATCATCACCTAGGGTTATTCTTAAAAATGCCTTTCCTTTCTTTATCCCTGTTTTTTGTAAATTTCGACCACTCCCGCTGACCTGAATCCTTAAATTATTTATCTGCAAACTTATCACTTCCAGTTTTTTCATGTGATAATTAGAAACGCTTCCGAACGCCTAATAACTTCCCTGAAATCTAACTTTTTGGATGCAACATATGGTAATTATTTTTATTTCTTCTCTTATTTTTGAGTTTATTGGGAATAAACACAAAAAACAATTAAGTCGTGACTTGATTTCGAAACACGTTGCGTTTCCGGTTGCTTATTTCTTATGAATGGCTCGAACTGATTATGAAATTGAAAATGTTGAAATATTTCTTCTTGAAATAATTCTTCATTCAGAGATGGGTGTACCATGTGAGGTGAAGTTCACGCGGTATAAGGGTAATAACCCACAGAACACAACGAAACCGAAGAAAGGTATAGTTATTCTGCAAAGACTTCGGCAGGTGGGTTGCCCAACTCTTTTTAAAATACATAGAAATCGTTTTTTTTTCAGACCCCACCGCAGTATCAAATAACAATCGCTGTTCCGGGTGATAAAACGGGAAATAAATTCGAACTCTCCTCACAAAAGCCACCGAACATCATCGATAGATTCGTTAATCAAGGAAAAATAACAATCACTTTCCAATCAACACCGGCAGTGATGGTTTCAATTAGCAAAGCGTCTCCAGAAGCTCTTCTTCAATTAATCGATTCTATCAAAAAAGTGTTAAAAGGTGAACATGTCGATGTTGAGAAAACAAAGGTGAAAACATCCGATTTCAAACCTGCTTCGATCACTATCACCAGGCAACAGGACTACAGAAATCAAATGAATGCCTGCTCACACTTTCTCAAGACTCTCAAAATCGAGCCGATCGATTTGCGGAGACCAGATAGGAAGTGGATAGTGTGTGCGAATCTTACTCAACTGACGATTAGTGGGAATCCAATTGGCTCTAGAAATACTGATTTGGATGTATTCAGTAAACTCAAGAATTTGCAAGTTCTTGAACTCAAAAACTGTGCATTGGGAAATATTCCGATACCATTGTTGTGTGATATGTTCAAAACAATGCCAATTACTCTCACTTCAATTGACCTATCAGAGAATCAGCTGAAAGTGTTCCCACCGCTTTTCCACCTCTCACAGCTCCGATCGCTCAACATTTCATTTAACAACCTCAAATATCTTCCATCTCGTGTCGGAGCTCTTCAAAATTTGATTAATATTGATCTAAGCCAGAATCAAATGACTTCACTTCCGTATATTTTCCCGAAAATTCCTACTATTCAAAAAGTTGGGCTAAATGCGAATGACGAATTGGTTAGATTGTGAGTGATGATTATTTAAAATTTGAATAGTCTCTCATTTTGAAATAATTTCAGACGCGAAGAAGTTGAGGCGCCGAAAACTCGAAAACTTCCAACGAAGCTTGATGGACACGATTACACACATCACGGCGGCGTCGATTCGTTGATGAGCATCGCAGCGAACGTGATTCATCGGAATGAGTATGCTTTTGGTCAACATTTTTTCATAAGAAATTAATCAATTTCAGAAATATAATGCGAGCCAGCCGCGAGATACTTCCCCTCTCTATTCGCTTCCAAATGGATGATTTTTTGTATGAAGCACCGAGAGTTTCGTCACTTGAAATGTGTACAAACTGCCTACGTCTCCGTCACATTCGTGTTGTTCGATCTCAAGTTGTTCAGTCAAGACAGATTGCTAACACCATTGATGTAATTGATAGATTTGTAACTTTTGAGTGAGTTCAATTTCAGAAAAAAAAAATTGAAGAATTCGTATTATTGCAGCAATCTTCTGTGCATTGACTGCTATCGTCGCATTCCGGTCGTCACCGTTGGGACCGTGCCAATTCAAGAAGATTTCTTCAAATTCTCACTCTAATCTTGTCATTTTTATAGCTAACTCATAATGTGTAAATTAAATTCAGAACTTACTTGTTAATACTTGCCCGTTGATAAAATGGGTAAAAATATTTTGAAAGCTTTCAGTACAACATTAAGAATCTCTTTTAAATTGCCCGAATCTCAATAAAAATTATTATTCGCTCAAATAACCTTGTAATCTCACCAATTTCCTTGTTGTTCTCTCAGATTTATCTTGTGTTTATTATTGACTTTCTGATAATTTCAAGAAAATTATCTATTTAGATCCCTCAAAATGTCCGACAATGTGGAAGCAATACCGACAATTGAGCAGAGGCGTACAGAGAAAATCAATGAAGTAAAAGCGGCTCTTCAGAAACTGGCTCATCCAAGGTTCGAGAAGCTGACTAATAGGGGAAAAATGGAGAAGATGATGCAGACAGAAATCGAATTGCTGCAAAAGGTAAATTAATTGAAATTAAAGAATTCTACAACATAATTTTCTAGTCTCCACCGGCGAAGCTAGAAAATCACCTCGTCACTTGCAACTATGCATTTTACAAGTCAATTATCGATGAAATTGAAACGATGGGAAACGCCTCAGCTGTTTGCATGAACTTCAAAAGAGAACGTGTATTGATTTCGGTGGATATTATCACCAATGAACCACATGTTTGGGTTAGTTTCAAATCACATTCTTCCCTCCGAAGGCGCTCCTCTCTCTCTCTCTCTCTCTCTCTCTCTCTCTCACTCTCTTTCTCTCTCTTTTTTCTCTCATTCTCTTGCGATAGATTGGTTCCTTTTTTCCAGATAAAAGTTGTGAATCGTTCTGCCAAAACGATTCTCATCGAGTATCGAGATGGGAAGAGAAGTGGAGATATCATCGAACAAATCAAACAACATCAATATGTATCTCGTCGCTTCAATAAGCCCCTAATCCGTGTTATCTTCAAAAATGGAATTCTTCGGGAAATGGCTGAAAAGCTTACTCGTCATGGGATTCATGTTGTTGGAGAGCTTGTTGAAAAAGAGGATCCAAATCTTATTGGTAAATGGAATGAAGATATGATTGAAAAGTTGAATGAAGATGATCCAAGTTGGAAAGAAGAAGAGGAGGAATCTCCGAGGTTAGTGAAACAAAAAAGAATTTGCCGCCAGCAGGGGTCGAACCTGCGACCTTGGGCTTATTAGACCCACGCTCTAACCGACTGAGCTATGGCGGCCTCGAAACTCCTCTCAATGAGAGAAACATACACGTCTGTGTGTTGTCTCTCATTCTCTATGGAGGCAGGAGGTCGCTCTGTCTTCTCCTTTGTTTACTCCTCTTTCGAAAGTCAACGTTACTATTGAAGGTCGGCCCCGATACCTGCATACCCTGCTCCAACCGTTCCTACATTGAATCTGGATATTTCTGCTGTAATGCTTCTTGTTTCAAATTTGTGCGAACCTGGTGGAGCCAACTTCATGTTCAAAGAGGAGATGATCAACAAGCATGCGGCGTGTGAGCGAATGAAACCAGCAAAGGCTGAAGTGTTAAAAAGAATGGAAGGCCACAAATTGATCATGAGTAAGATGGCGTTCGAACGTGTCAGCGAGATAGTGAGCACTGTTGGAGGCGCCAAAGAGAAAGAGCGATTCGCGGAGTTAGTCAAAGCAATCGAACGGATTCCGGATCCGGTGGACGAAGCAGTTGGAGACGTGGCGAAATTGAACAGTGTCAAGGATATCACACCGTATACTAAGGTATTTTTCAGACTTTTAATTCCTAAAATTCACACAAGGTTTAATTCAGAGAGTGTTCTCCTGTGCCCTCATTACCAAGACACGAACTATCACTGCGAATGCGAGCTTCCTGGAACACGCCAAACAAAAGAGCATCTATTTCAAAACCATCGTAATCAAGCCACGCCCATTGACTGAACAGAAAGAAGCATTTGCTCAACCTCTTTAAATACTTCTTGTTCATAGAATTTAGTTATTTTTAATACTTTAATTGCGTTTATATATACAATTTATTATTGAAATATGTTTGTATTTTCTATCATTTTAGGTATTATTCTGGTTTTTTATATCCTATAATTTGCCCAAAAATCACCTGTGATGATCTTTTCTTCTCTCCCACCGAAAATTATGCTGTTTTATTTAATGTTTTCCCGAGTAAACTGATGAGTGCATATGATTTATTATCTTGTCTTCAGTGGTTTGTGAGCCAGTTGTTATTTTCGAAACTTCCATTTTTCAGCTACAAAAAATATTTTCAGATGTCAAAATGTCCGACTGTTCGAGCAAAAGTTCTCGATTGTAAACAAGGAGCGGTGCGAGCAGTACGGTATAATGTCGATGGAAATTACTGTATCACATGTGGAAGTGACAAGACAGTAAAACTGTGGAATCCACTGAAAAACAGTCTTCTGAAGACATATACTGGAACAGGAAATGAGGTTCTGGACGCTGCCTCCTCTTCAGATAATGCACAGATAGCGGCCGGTGGAGCAGATCGGGCATGCACGATTTTTGACGTAGAGACTGGAAAACAATTGAGACGGTGGAGGACTCATGGAGGTGATTTGAAAAAAGTGTATTTCTATCATAAAAAAGTTTTTGTAGCTCAAGTAAACGCCGTCGCTTTCAACGAAGAATCCTCTGTGGTATTCTCTGGATCCATGGATTGCACAATGCAGGCATTTGATTGCAGGTCTCGAAGCGAAAAACCGATCCAAATATTCAATGAATCCACTGATGGAATCATTTCAATCGACGTGAACGGACACGAGATTGTAGCTGGAAGTGCAGATGGAAATTATCGGATTTATAGTGTCAGAGATGGAAATGTTGGTCATTTTTCAATGAACTTTTGTTCTAAACGAATAAATTTCTTACAGATGACATTGGATTATATGGGTGATTCAGTGAACAGTATCAGCTTTACACCAGATGGAAATTGTATTTTGGCTGGAGTAATGGGAGGAATGGTTCGTTTGATGGATAAGTCTAGTGGAAAACTGCTGGCGAGTTATAAAGGACATCAGAATACGGAATACAAATTGGACTGTCGAGTACTCCAATCGATTGAACACGTGGCAACTGGATCGGAGGATGGATTCGTTTATGTATACAGTCTTCTCGATTCTCACATTGTTGCTAAGCTAGAACATCCCTCGAAAGTCATCCATTCCCTAACAGCTCATCCGAAAAAAGAGAGACTTATCACTGCGGCAGGACAAATGATTTATCTATGGGTGGCCAACGACGACACGGAAATTCTCGGAGAATAATTTAATAATTTGATCTCAATTAATAAATCTGAAATATATTGTTCAAATCTCTTTGTTTTAGTTTCGGACAATCAATGTTGCTTCATTTCATTTTGATTAGAATCACTGACAATTCAATTTCAAACGAAGGAACACAACTCTCAAACTCTAGTTCTATAGTAGAATCATTAAAAATCATTGCTGGGGGTTCATTTGTATTTTGAATCGAACAGCTTTCACAATTTTTCGTAACTTTCCTAACAAGGAAACCAAATACACAGGTTGTTACTTTTAATGCAACACTCAAAGAACAGCTGGTTCTCAAAGTGTGTAACAAGATTAATGATGGATCTTAAATAAAAATGGAAGACGACAGCCGTGACAAACGTTGGAGCATTCTTGTGATTTATAGTTCCTACCTCCTTTCTTTCCACCTCTCTCTCTATCCCTCCAATTCAAATCATCCTTTTTTTCATATCATCTTGTTTTTTTTCTCAATCGTACTCTAAAACTTTCAGGTTGGAGTTCGGTTCACAGTTATTTCAGTTCTTTTTTCAGAATAACTAACTCAAATTTGCAATGACACGTTCCATTATCTTCCCTTTGTTTTTTCTGGTTTGCCTTCTTTCTACAGGGAAAGGCTTGTATATAGGAAGTTCAGCGTCATGTAGAAATGAACAAAATAAGCCAATTCGAATTGGAGAAATATGCTTTTTATGTGGACTTCTTCTTGGACAGAAAGGGACTCCATTTCTGAAAACCGCACGGAAGTATAAAGCTAATTACAAAAACATAAAAGTGCATCTAGGAACCGTGATATTAATCGATGTCAAGATATCAGGACTGTAAGTTGTATTTCTTGTCTCACTACTGTATGAGGTTCAATAACAAAAAAAGCTTGTCAAAATAAAAGTTCTATATGAGACCAGTGCAACTCTTTTTTGTTTTTCCAATTTCGGTTCCAGAACGAACATTCAATTGCAATCGGCTAATCAAACATCAAACACTCTATTGCAAATTTCAGTCAGGCCAGAGGAAGAGGTAATCAAACAATTAGGATTTTTGAATGGGAAAAAACGCGAAAGCCTACTGCTGGTCCGGGAGTAGTTTCAGCTAAAAAAGCATACCTGCATTCGTTAATTTTGACGAGTTTTTTCAAGTTTTTATTTCCTAATTTTTTTTAAATCCAGACGTTCTGGTGGAGGAAAAAAACACCAGTGTTTCTATTCATGTTTTTCAGGCAATAGTATTCAACTCTTATGTGAATAATGGATGGGATGTGGAAGAAAAAAGACGGATTCCATTCAAAGATCACACCAAAATTTTGATGGAGATAGAAATCGAAAAATATGGTTTTTCGGTGAGTTACAGAGTTGTTTATGACTAAAGAGAACAATGAAGATGAGTTTTTCAGATTCGTATTAACCACGATTGGTTCAAATATTTTGATCACCGAGGACCCTACACAACTATTAACCAAGTGCATATTGCTGGCTCTGGAGAAGATGTCCCATCTGTACATGTGATATAAATGGGACGCTAATAAAATATCTGAAGATACTTGTTGCGGAAATGATACTTCGTATTCATTTCCTCAACCTGAAAGGTCTAATCTGTAGACTTTATTGAATACAAATGAATGTGACGGTAAGTTATTCGTGATACTCAAAAGATGATGAACGTCGGAATAAGCCTAAAACCTGATGACCCTTTCCTTATCTTCATAACCATCTCTACGTGGAAAGGTCAATGATGCTCTTCGAATATGTACAACAATTCAGTTCTCAAAATGTTCTCAAGAAGTTCTCAACGCATGCGAAGAAGGATCTAGAAGTCGTCGTGGTCCTCCAAGGAACAACCCAAGACCAATGGTACAATGCCAACGAAACCTGCGGAAGCCCTAACCGAACTCATCATCGTTTGTTTATTATAGTAATAAACCGTTATATTCACTCCATCGGTACGTATTTTCTAAGTCATACCTCTCCTGACTCACTGAAACGGGGTCTGGGCTCACCACCCTAAAGACCGTTTCAACATGTGATAAAACTTTTTCAAAACTTGTGCTCTATGCTTCATTTAGCATCAACATAGTTGCTGCTTTTCTAACTGTGTAACAAGATAAATGAGAGATTTTGAATAAAACTAGAAGACGACAGCCGTGACAAACGTTGGAGCATTCCTGTGATTTATAGTCCCTACCTCCCATCTTCTCACCTTCCTCTATCTCCCAGTTCAACTCATCCTACTCTTTTTTCTTATCCTCCTTTCCATTTTTCTCATTGTTACTCTGAGATTTTTAGGTGTGAGTTGTGGTAGACGTCCGCCGAAGGTCGTGCTTTTGAGTTTTCTTCCAAACCAAAATAGTGGACTCATATAATCATTGCAAACATTGCAAACTTTGAATTACCGTTCGATCATAACTCAAGGATCAGTGATTTCAGTCACACACGCTATTCGTTTGTTTTAACCTCACAGTTTCTTTTTTTTCAGAAAAAGCAATACGGATTTGCAATGATGCGATCTGTGATCTTCCCTATATTTATTCTCGTTTGTCTTCTCGCTACTACGGGGAGAGGGATGATATTTGTGAGTAGTCCAGGAGTAACAGAACACAGATGTTTTTTATGTGAACTCCTTTTTGGACGGAAAGAGACTCAGCATCCCGAAACCTTCAACTGGATAAAAGCTAGATTTACAGATGTAAACATTACGCTGGGGACCGAGATATACATCGATCTTGAAATAACAAAAAGGTAATGTTTTTTCTATCTTTACTACTGAGTATCAGAAAAGGCCTGTAGCGGCTCCAACCTCCTAGTTTCATGTCTGTCGAATGTAAGGATATATGTTTCAGAACAAAGATTTCTCTCGAATCTGTTGATGAAAAGTCAAACACTCCGTTGCACATTTCAATCAGGCCAGAGGAAGAGGTAAGTGAAAATGAAATTAGGGTCAACATGTGTGTAGAGATACAAGCGTTTATTGACTGACTCGGGAGTAGTTTCTACTATGAAACATTCAAGAATTACTTAATTCTGGCAATTTCAATTATTTATTTCCCAGCTTTGCGGGGGTCTCCTAGTGGAGAAAGGAAAAATCAGAAGGTGTATTCAGGTTTTTCAGGCGATAGTATTCAACTCTTTTGTGAATAATGGATGGGATGTGGAAGAAAAAAGACGGATACCATTCAGCCTCAATACCGTAATGTCAATGAAAATAGAAATTGAAGAGTCTTGTTTCTTGGTGAGTTTTGAAGATAAAGAATAAGGAGAGCAATGAATATGAGCTTATCAGATTCGTATTGGAGATGATTGGTGCAAGTCTTTTGATCACCGGGTACCCTACACAGCAATAAACAAAATACATATTGCTGGCTTTGGAGTCATGCCATCTGTAGGTGTGAAGGTCTCCTAGGAATTGAACGCTGTGGCAGGAGAACCTGAAATTCTGGGAGAACAAACCAATAACTTGATCATTTATATTTGAAATTTCTTTATTTAATCAGGCAATAAAACTCTATTATGATAATTGATGAGTCGGATGTGTGTGTGCTGTTTTGATGATGGAAATGAATGACAGAAAAAGAAATCGAATCTCTGAAGACAAGGTATTCAAATTGACAGGAAAGAAAGACACTAGAGCATTTTGGTGGTTGTTTTTTTGTAATGAAAACTTCTACACGCAAGCGAATTTGGGGGGATTTTCAGGAAACAGAACTGAAAATGTTGTACACGAAAATGATTTTAATTTGTATGGTGGCGTTCTTTGTATTTTAGGAGATATCACAATTGAATGAGAAGCAACTAGAAAGGTTGTTGTTTGGAAAGAAAGAATGAGAATGACCAGAGAGTGGAGAACAAAAAAAAACACAAAAAGAAAGGAAAAGAAATGATTATTTGCAAGGGAATATACATAATTTTTATTTCATTTTTCAAGAGTAGATGTTTCGGCGGCAGCTGTGAACATATCATCTGCACTGCTTGAATGATAGTCGTCCAGAGAATCATCACGACTTCGCATTGGAGACAAGAAGACCGGATGACGTCGTTGGCGTTCCCGGATTTCTCCGATGGCACGCATTATTCGGCACGAAGATCCACCACTGCAAACATTTCAATGTATGATAGCTAACAGTTGCCCCCGGAGCTCAGAATACTTGGAATTTTTGTACTTACCTGACACCGATACTCAGCAACTCGTCTCTTGTCACAAAATCGATCAAATCATTCTTTGTATAGGCTTCAGAAGCAATCAATGCCGTTGATCTCTCATCGACTTCCAATCCACGTAACCAATTCACCAACTCTTCCTGCACTCGTGTCACCTGATAGTTATTCTCTGTTCCAGGTGGCATTATAATCTTTTGAGCAGTTGGTTTCAATGCAGAGAAACTTGGTGGTTGATTTGTGAAGGTTCCGGATGGTTGAGCACCACAAGAAGCACTGAATGGAGGAGTGGGCGGAGCGTGAGCAACTGGAGGAGTACGGAATGGAGGATACGTGTTACGGTATTGAGCAAAGTCTCGGAAACGATTGGCTCGAGTGAGTCCTGATTTGAGTTGAGCATTGAGTTCCCGTTCCACTTGGAGCAATCTTTCAATCAGAGTTTCATTCTCTTCTTGTAAAGATCTCAATTCTTTTCGATCCTCTCTTACTCGTTCTTCACGACTTGGAGGTCTACTTTCAATGAGAGCTTCACCTTCTGAAAGGGAGGAATTCCGAATTGCAGCAATTGATGACGTGGATGGAAGATTGTCTTGAGCATGGAGGAGAAGAGAAAGATCAGGACTTAGAATTGAAATGGCACATTGAACAGCAGAAGTGATTAGATTTGAAAGGGCAAACATCCAATGGGGTTTGATATCGAGTCGACGGAGGACGGGTTGAATCGAGTCGGAGAAATGATACAGGGCCAGGTTTATCTGGAATTATTGATTTTTAGAATGAACACTTTCTAGAATGTAGTCTTCTCTTACCTGTGCAATCTTCGCAGTGTCATAATCCAAAAGTCCTCGAATATCATCAATCATTTTTTGCATTTTCGTATTGTCCTTCTTCAACAAAAAGTCTCTCATTCCATCCAACAACATCTCCAACATATTGACAGTTACATTGAGTTCAGTGTCACTTTGTTGGATGAGTAATGTCGTCCAGGAGTCAATGATCTAGAAATTATAAAATGAATTATTTTTCCTTGAATTCTTTTACTTACCAAATCCTTATAATCTTGCATAAATGCTCCCAAAGATCTCCGTCGTTCCGAGTCTTTCTGGAGCATGAAGAATCGATTTGAGCTGTTCGAACTCTCATCAGAAATCGTTCGATTTAGAAGGGCAGCTGAAGAGAGAGGAGATCCAAGAGTGGCCAGAGAAATCGGAGAAACAATCAGATGAGGTTGAGTTGTATCATCGACAATAGGACTAGATGGTTGACTCAAATGGAATCCAGGATGGGAAATGTTCGTTCCAGCAGAAGATTGACCGTCAGGAACAGGGCTACTAGAACTGAACGTTCGATTTCTTGCATGATCGATTTTGAGATGAAGTTTCTTTTCTTCTCGTGCAGTTGACAATGCATTCGATACTGTTTGACTGTGTTGATGAGAGAATCCAGCAGTTAGAGTTGCAGATGTTGGTTCTGGAGTTGGAGGAGATCTTTCGATTACTCCCATTCCTCCAATATGAGATGTCGATCGGAGCATTTCTCTTTGATTTTTCGACTTATCCTTCTTTTCTTTATCCTGATTCAATTCAATTTTTGTTGCCGGTTTTTTGTTGATTGATCCACTTCGAGTTCTTGAAATACTGTAATTAAAAGAGAGGGAATAAAGAGATAGAGAACTTAGAAGTTGAAGAAACATTTGAACATAAAAGTTAAAAGATTCAAAATAAGAAAACTTACGAATGATGATACTGTTGAATGAATGGATCCTGCAACAAATCCTTGGCCGATGGTCTCTGACAAGCCTCCGGAAGGAAACAACTCTTGATGAAACTCCTGCATTTATCCGTGATATTAATTGGCATTGGAGGATGAGTCTTGAACATTCCCACTCTGAACATTGCTGCCTGAGGGTTTTGCATCTCAACAAATGGTGGTTTTCCAGTTGCCATTTCGACCATTGTGCATCCAAATGACCAAATATCAGCTGGTGCTCCGTAGCCTCTTTGTCCATGATCAATGACTTCTGGAGCCATATATTGAAGAGTTCCCGTGAATGTTTCTGTCACTGGATTCAATCCGGCAAGTCTTTTACATGTTCCGAAATCCGAAATCTTGCAAACTCCAGAATAAGTATTCACAAGAACATTGTCTCCCTTGATATCTCTATGAACTATTTTCTGCTCATGGAGGTATTTCAATCCTTCTAGGATCTGTTTTCCATAGAGAACCATTGCTGGTTCATTGATGGGTCCCCATTTGGATCGAAGAAGAGAACTGAGAGATCCTCCAGGTACATGTTCCATAAAGATCAAAAATCGATCATTTCCTCCTTCTTTTGCCACCAAATCACAACCCAAATATTGGACGATATTCTGATGACTCAATGTGGAATGCAGACTGATTTCCTCCATTAATGGCTGAACTTCTTCATCATACTTCACTTCGATTTCCTTGACAACAATCTGTCTTTGTGTGTCCATATCTCTTGCAGAGTATACTGTACCATACGTTCCTTTTCCGAGAACTAGGCGTTCATTGTTGTTGGTGAATTCGTATTCGAAACGGATTTTCTCATTGTCCGGGTTGCTGAGCACTTTTCCTTGATAGTTTCCATCAGCCACGTCAGCCATTGACTTCATATCGTCGAAGGCTCTGGAAGAAAACAAAAAAATTGAACTTACTAGTTAAGAAATCTTACTTTTTACAATGAGCCTTGGTTGGGAAGAGCAAGTTGAAGTCATCTGAATTCTCATGGACGTAAAGGAACAATTGACGATCATCACGTTTTGATTCGGTCACCGCTTTGATGTTGTTTCGGGTGAAATGCCACCGATGGATACCTGGAAATTCAGAAGTCCGATTTGAACTTCTTTGAAATCTAACATACCTTTTCTCTCCGACTGATGAATCTTTTTCTGTTGACTGTTCTCCAGAACATGACTCAAAATCACAGTTCCCTCTTCATTATTCAAAGTCAAATACGAGGGAGTGAACTCCTTATTCAACTCCAAAATCAACACAGGATATCTGGGACAATTGATATCTGTATCTGCTTCAGTCGCTTCCATAAAGAATTCACTCCAGAACAGGAATTGTTGCTTCTCCTTCTCAATTGGACTGATTGTTGCTGCACATCGGTTAATCAGTTTAATATTCTCCATTGTTGATTTCAAATACCAAACTGGTGGCTTCAATTTGACCATCATCAGTGCTGCCTCACATGCTTTTTGATAGTTTTCTGCCAAAACAGAAACCTCAAAATAAGTGGCAACGTCCCAATACTCTGTCAGATTTTGGAGAGCTCCCTTCCGTCCGAGCAGTGAATTCAAGACGACGGCAATTTGTTGCATCTCAAGATTATTCTCGAAATGTTCACCACTGGCACGGAGGAGAGTTGTGAGATTGATTCCAGAATATTCCAATGGAGACATTTCGAATGCACGACGATACCACTCAATTGCACTGTTCAAACTGTCACGGTCTTCGTAGTTGGAGGCAATGAACTTGTCTTTGTAGATTCTTCCTGGAAATCATTGTTTTTTTAAAGCTCGTTAGAGTTTCATTTGAAATTTGAAAAAAAGAATGGAGGAGTTTTGTTGTGGATTTCAGGAAATGTCAACCGCCGAATGCAAATTTTATAAGCAAATAATGATGACAGCTCTTTTTGAAATTCATAGAGAAAAGAGCAGAGAAACGAGAGAAAATTACTCTTAGGGAATTTGATAAGAGACCCAGACAGAAAAAAAATGCACAGTTTAAAAAATGATAGGTAATAAAACTCTGAGGCCTTTTTCCGAAATCAAACCTCACTAATTTTTTATAAGAGCCGCAAAACTTATTTTGACATCAAGTGTTACGGTTTTTTATCATCAGTTCTAGTTAGGTACTAATATAAGGTTAGGATTTGATAAGTTATCTTGAACTAGCTCTCTCTAATGAAAGTGCACACTCCAAAAATTCTTACCTGCAAGACAAACGACATCGGGACTCAACGGGCCATTCTTATCCTCGTTTTCCCTTGTTCCCTCCACTAGACTCAACACGGTTTTCAATGCCAAATCACGATCTCCATTCTTGTTTCTTCTGCAAAATCATTATGAGTAATCTCGTCAAGCCACGCCTCCTTCTGATCCAGGAGAACTTAAACAAACCTATTCAGAGCGAAAGCATATTGATATCTGATGACTGGAGTATCGACAACTTTAACACAATCCGTGACTCTTTTCAAATCATCCACCAATTGAATCATTCCGCCGTAATTCTGATTATCTCGATAGGAGAGCATCATTAGGGATACGGTATCTGGATGCAGGACATCTGGATTATCGAGTCGTGTTCTCATTTTATCAAGATAGTCATTCTTCTGTTCTCCGTCTGTAATTTCACGAGCTTTCCGGAGATCAGACATGAATTTCTCTCGAGAATGAGCAGATGCTTCCACTTGAACACTTTTTAAAACTTGTTTCATTCGGTGTTGGAATGTTATTATCTTCACATTCGGAGTGTTTTGTCTGGCGAATGGAGGCTTTGCATCGTCTTCTGTGCTGCTCTGAAATACTCTATTATAAGGGCATCTTTATGAATTCAAAACAAACCTTATCATAACTCTGCAATTGATTTGTTTCTGAATTATTTATATAAATAATCATTGGGAGATGTGCATGCGTCTTCTTCAATGCATCCATGATATGATATTCCAGATCAGGTGCCAAGAACGTCAGAATCATATTATAGGACTGTCCCATACTCTCTCGAACTCCAATATGATAACATAGACTTGGTTGTTGATGGGTTACCGTTACATCCACAAGTGCGACGTCAGCATTATAAAAGAGATCCAGAGTTTCTGTTTCACCGAAATCCAGTTTGTCGAAATCGATTCTCTGGAATTAAGTTTTTTTTAAAGGTATTCTCCGAACTAGAAATTTCGAGTTCCTCAAATCTAAAAAAAACTAACCGTCAAATTGACGTTCAACGTGTCTGCCACCTTCTGTACATCCTTCAACGCCATCTCTCGAACTCTCAAATTCTTCTGAACCTTCTGATCGATCACTATCACAACGTGAAGTTTTCGAGCATGACCACTGGGGATCGAGGATGTTTTTTCGAAGGATCCATTTGTGGATGAGGAGGTCGTGGCGGCCATTCGGGTCGTGTGGTATACGGTAGGTGGAGGGGCGCCACGTGGTGGAAGAGGCAGAGGGCAGACCTGGAAGAGAAGGGAGTTGATTGGAGTATCGAAGTTTTTGATTGTTTTTTATTCCACTTCACAATATTATCCACAAAACTGAAACATTTTTGACTTCCTTTCCCTAATATCTCTAATAGAGTTGCATCGGGTTTCTGGAACAATCGACACCATTAGAAGTATTGAGCTCCCAAACTACAGTAACCCGTCAGACTCACCCTCTGAAGGTATGGAAACTTTTCGATAAACCAAACAATAATTTTTTGAAAATCAAACATTTTCAGACATAGAAGTCTCTTTTCGGCTCAAATCCTAGACCTAGGCTCTCGACAATAGAAAAGTATAATAAAACACAAAATTCTTCGTTTTTTAAGCCACGCCCCTTTTCGCTCTCGTTTCGCACTTTTTCATTCTAAGAACTCCTTCTTCGTCTTCTTTTTTTTTCTACAAAGAGCCTCCACAAAAGAGGTCTTCTTGTCACTTTCTGAAGACGTCCAATATATCTCTCTACACACCGATGAAGAATCGTCAAGAAGACACTTTTTCATTTTTTTTGCGGAATATTTTACAAATTTTTTTTTGAGTGGATTGACGGACGGCGAAATGGGCTTGCGCGCGGAGAAATGTCGTCGTGAGGCCCACCCGTCCCGTTTTAATGAAACGAATTCGGGAAAAGAAAAACGGAAGGATCTTTTTGTGTGGTATAGTCAGAATTTTAAAGAAGAATGGAAATTTTGTGGAGCCGAGTGAGGAACGTTTCGTGTATGAAATATGAAAATAGGTGGGAAGTGGAGAAAACAATGAGGGATAGGGATACTAAAAAGCTAGTCCTAAAACTACAGTAATCCTAAAAAAGCTTCCTTCTGATGGACTTTTCACTTTTTGAATAATCTTCTCATGCGTTTACAGTTAACCTGTCCTCCCCTCACCGTTGAGAACGTCCCCTCTTTTATCTATTCCCTTAACCCAAACTTTGACAAAACAACGCGGTGGCTATGTGGTTAACGCATTTGTTTTTGATGCGACAGGGGTCGGGTTCGATTCTTTTCGGGGTCAAATTGTTTTTTATCTTTTTTAAATGTTTTTTTCTAACATTTTTCATATCACACTGTTTTTTTCATAAATCAAAAATCAAACTCAAAAATGTTAGTTAAAATTCGAAATTCTTGTCAATTTGTCCAAACATTTTTGAGAGCACAATCAAAAATATTAATGAATTCAAATTCTTTGAAGAGCAACCGTCAAATCTCAAAAACCATGCTATCAAAGTTACCTTAGCTGCTCTGAGATTCAAAAGAAATTTGTTCGCCAGCTGAAAACTTTTTTCTGTCAGTTGACTGATAATTTTTGTTTTGTTTTTGGTATTTATGAAGAGTTTACGAAAATATGTTTGTTTTCGAATTTTTTTAACAGTTCTGTAGGTTTTTTGTTATATTTTATTTTAGATTTTTCGTCAAATTCTCAATTTTTCAAATTTTCAAAAAATTCGAAATTCCTCCAAAACTTACATCACTTGAAACATCATGATGTTGTACCTGTTTCTTGTTATTCTGTGACATTTTCTTCTGATTTTTCTTTGTTTTGTGCATAAATGTAGGTTTTAATGTGGGCGGAGCCAATACAGAAAGTCACCGGAGACGAGCTTTGGGGGCTCAAAATTTGTACTTTTCACATCCGAGCACCATCAAAAGAACCGGATGGTGAGGGCGGTGTCAAAGAGAGAGAATATCTGGAAATAAGGAAAAATAGAGGCTGAAAATGGCTGAAAATAAGAGAAGTTTGGATGACCATAAAACGAGAGTGTTTAAGAGTGGAACATCATACGAAAGAAGATTATTTTATGTGGGTGTCTATCAGTTTTTGATAGAGAAAAAACGGTGATAGGGAGGAGGTGAGAAAAGTTCGAAAAATCAGAAATAGATATGCAAATCGAGAATTGGAACAGCAAAAATCAAAAGGGTTAGAAACCAAAAATGGATGAAAAATGATCCAGAGCCACTTGGGAAATGGAATTCGGATGAGCGGGAAATGAGGGAATCAAGTAAAATGTTCAAGGAAAATCCACGGGATATTTGAGAATTTCGAGCAGAATAAGCAATGAAAAAAATGAACTAGTACGCTGAAAAATTTGATTAAAAGACTAAGATTTTTCGGTTTTCCTATCAAAAATCTGTGTCAACATCCTCTATTTTCTGGTATAGATCATCACCACTTTAAATTTTCGAAAAGTCAAAAAATATGCAAATTTGCAAAAAAAACTTGAATAGCAACAAAAAAGTTTTGGAAACTAAACGGAAAAAGGAACAAGAAAAGATCAGTTTCCGTCAAAGTTTTTTGGTAAATTTTCGTATCTTTCCCACTTGGGAAAATGGAAGAAAGCGAGAGCAAAAGATAGATGAAAACGAATGGAAAAACTGAAAAAAAGAGTTCAAAAAGGATAAGAAACATTGAGTGAAGATGTTAAAAAATTGGAGTTTGGGGGAGAATGGGAGCAGTGAAAAATTGAAAGTTTTGGTTTGAAGCCTAATTTTGAGATAAAACCCAGGATGAAGTATTTTTTAGTAGGCAGAAGCGTCTTTTTTTCTCTTAAGCTTCAGAATTTGCAGAACCGAATATATCAGAGCCTAAAAATCCTGATCCTGAAAGTTCGAGGAGGTCGTTAGCTAAAATTGTTGCAGATTCAAAAGAAGCCATATTTTCCAAAAACTACTTTTCTATTCTAAATTTAGCAATCTCTCTCCAAAAATAGCCATCTCCTCCTCCTAAATAGGATAAACGAATGTTATTTTAAAACAGAGACTTGATAAAAAAGAGACACAGATAACGAAAGAAAAAGCAGTAGAAGGAGCGAAGGAATACGAAGAAAAAGAAGAAGAAGAAGTGTGTATCAATTCGCTTCTTCTTTTTTTTGACTGATGTCCTGTTTTATTTTACACCGTCTATTCCCTTCTTCTTCTGTCTCTTCTGAATATGTCAAAGAGAGAGGATTATCTATTTTCAACGACGACCTCTTTCCTCGTGGTTTCAATATCATTTCAGTCGAAACTTCTCTTCTAGAACATCAGAATTCTTTCGTCAAGGTCAATCAAAAATCATTTTGATTGATTGGAATACCTAGAGTTGTTCTTCTTGACCTAATATGATACAATGAAGCATTGTTTGATTAGAAAAAAGAGAAATGTGTGATCTAGAATTTGATCTTGTGACGACGATCAGTCGTCGTTTTGCTTCTTCTTCTTCTGATTGTGAAGAGTGTGATATCGGATATTTAGAACCCATCGATCTCTTGTCTATGGATATTCGGAACAAAACGAGATTGTTACCGATTTTTGATTCGGAAAAGTGATTTTTGGAATAACTTGGGCTTTTTGTTCTGAAGACTTCGAACTTTTTAGAAGCGCTAGCTGTGTTCAGAGCAGCATATCTCGGTTGTCTTTAGAGCTATCAAAAAACCTTCAACTAATAAAATGTTCAAAATGCTTTGCTCAGCATTTTACCAGTTGACAACTTTTTGATAGCTTCAGGGGCAACTAAGATATGCTGCTCTGAGCAAATAGCACTGGGTGGGCTTCTATCACAGGGCTTACAGTACTTCTAATGAAAAATATGGTTTTTTTCCCTGGATCTCAAAAGAAAACTATTTCCAATCCAGAGCAATTGTCACAGTTTTTTGAATGAACTCAGCTCAAAACTAATTGCGAACCTACTTTTGACAAGTGCCCTTCTATTACAAGCAAACTTCACGAAGTGCAAAGTAACAAGTTGTTTCATTGATCAACTCATAAACCTATCTTTCCTACATTTTTTTCCCGAAAAAGTGTGGCTAAGGACAATTAAAAAGTGTTGTGACACTGAACTTTGTGATTTGGTTTTGACCATCCTTCCCTCTCTCTCTCTCTCTCTCTCTCTCTCTCTCTCTTTTCCCGAAGCATCTTCCCTTCACCTCCTGACCACTACAAAACCGGATAGGTTGGTTGCCGATCTTGTGGTTAGAGAGGGAGAAGAGAATAAATTTGCAGAAAAAGGAATGAAAAATGGAACGGAGAAACAAAAAAATGGAGATGATTTAGGGGAGAGAAAGGAAGTGCTGCAAAGGGGAAGCAAGATTTTTATCAAAATGAATTCGTGACAAAATGAAAAATGAATCTTTTGAAGAAGGAGGAGAGGTTCTTGGAGAAGGAAGAAGGGATTATAGCTAGAGAGTTTTAGGGTGCCAAATGAGTTGGATGACCAGGAAAATAAGTTAAAGAAGTAGCTCTGATTTAGGAAATGTGAAACTAGAATTCAAGGAGTTGAGGCTCAAACAGGCTGAATAGCCTTTGACTTTAAAAAATTAGATTCAGATTGACAAAAAAAAGGCTGAGTAATATTCTAAGCCTACAGTTTTCTTTTTTTGTATCGTATTGAACGAGCACCTGTTTCTGAACATTTTAAAAGTCAGCTGATTCGACAGACATACAGTAAAAAAACTAAACTGAGTTCTGAAAGTTTCAGTATTTTTTAATGCTCCAGAAAACTATGCCATTCTATTAGAGTCTCAAAGTTTAGAAAAATTCCAAAAATACATTTCAAAAACCCTAAAACCTCAAACTCTCTCTCTAAGAAGATCAGGAAAAACAGGAAGGTTACCAGGACCATCAATCAGAAAACAATCTAAGAATAAAGAACATCTGTTGAAGAGAAAAAAGAAGAATGAGTTGAGAAATACTCTCTCTCTCTCCGGAAAGTGTCTCCAATGACATACAATCACATGTCCATTGTCACGTTGTGTTTGGCATGCCCCCACCACCCTTCCTTCTGTTTTTCTTGGTCCTCCAGCCATCCTTTATGTCTCTTTTTTCATTTTCAGAGAGCCCCCTGCAGGCTCTAGATAAGGAATGGAATTCTCAATGAGATGTCATTCTTCTGGAGAGAAAAGTAAACAAAGAAAATGAGAGAGAAAACTTTGAAATATTCCAGAAAAATGTTTTAGATAAGACAGAGAAAGAGAAGAAGAATTGTTTGGTTCTGTTGCAAAAAGAAGACATAAGTTTACTGATAGTTTTCACTGATAAATCGCTGATTTTTTGGGAGAGGAGAAAATGTAAAAAATATACAGTACAAATGTTCATGATACCTGTGTTAAGCCTTACTGTGTTTCTTATCAGAAAAGAGACGCAGAGATGCAGACACTCTCGTTTCTCTGCCGCTCTCGCCCTCTCTCTACATTCATTAGACCGATCTAATGATCCTGAAATCCTGTTTTCTCGCTCCCCGAGGTGCTCTTCTATTAGAGGATCTTATTTTTGTTCTAACTAACTTCCACCACTTGTTTTCCTCTATCTAGGTCATAAAACTGTTTTCCCCCTCTCATTCCCCAAAAAGTGAAAATTCGAAAAAAAAATTCGAAAAACAGTCAGTACTCATTCCGCAATTCTTCAATTCCTTCTCCCCTACCAGACACACTTAAACGATAATAAAATTGGACATGTGAATCCCAAATTTTTAGAAGAGAAACAAGGTGAAAGGGTACAAATGAGACACGAAATATGTTCTTATCAATTATCAAATAAAAAGATATAGAAGAAGAAAACGAAGGAGAAGTAGTAAGTAGTGACCAAAAATTGAATTGTGACCAAAAAAGATTTGAAAACGAAATGGGGAATGGAAAACGTGTCAGACACACTACGGGGAGTCGAACCCCGGGAGTGCTCGGACAGAAGACAAAAAGCTAACCACTGAG
>GL379806.1:169582-205066 GCA_000143925.2 Caenorhabditis brenneri
AATTCTCAATGAGATGTCATTCTTCTGGAGGAGAAAAGTAAACAAAGAAAATGAGACGGTACACTTTGAAATATCCAGAAAAATGTTTTAGATAAGAAAGAGAAAGAGAAGAAGTATTGTTTGGTTCTGTTGCAAAAAGAAGACATAAGTTTACTGATAGTTTTCACTGATAAATCGCTGATTTTTTGGGAGAGGAGAAAAGGTAAAAATATACAGTACAAATGTTCATGATACCTGTTAAGCCGAACAATGTCTGAGTGTCTTAACAGTGAGAGACGCAGAGATGCAGACACTCTCGTTTCTCTGCCGCCCTCACCCTTTCTCTACATTCATTAGACCGTTCTAATGATCCTAAAATCCTGTTTTCTCGCTCCCCGAGGTGCCCTTCTATTAGAGGTTCTTATTTTTGTTCTAACTCCTTTCCACCACTTGTTTTCCCCTATCTAGGTCATAAAACTGTTTTCCCTCTCATTCCCCATAAAGGGAAAATTCGAAAAAAAAATTCGAAAAACAGTCAGTACTCATTCCGCAATTCCTCAATTCCTTCTCCCCTACCAGACACACTTAAACGATAATAAAATTTGGACATGTGAATCCTAAATTTTTAGAAGAGAAACAAGGTGAAAGGGTACAAATGAGACACGAAATATGTTCTTATCAATTATCAAATAAAAAGATATAGAAGAAGAAAACGAAGGAAAAGTAGTAAGTGGTGATCAAAAATTGAATTGTGACCAAAAAAGATTTGAAAACGAAATGGGAATGAAAAACGTGTCAAGACACACTACGGGGAGTCGAACCCCGGAGTGCTCGGACAGGAGACAAAAAGCTAACCACTGAGCTACACATACACTGATATCGAGGGTGTTGCTTGCCCTTAGAAGCTAGGTGTTTTTCGATATCTCAGGCTGCTTGGATGAGACAAGATGAAACAAGATGATAATAAAGTTGAAAAAAAGAAGAAGATGAAATTCATTTGTAGTGTGATTATTGATGTTCTTCAATCAAATATCAGAAGAGAGAGTGAGAGAGTGTTAGAGAAAGAAGAAACGAGAAGAAGAAGGAGGGAGTGGAAGATGGTCTTATCAATGTTGAACAGTTCTGATATTGTCGTATGACTTGTGTACTCACTTTACTTCACTATTATTTTTGTTTAAAAAATATTCTTTCAGAAAATCAATATTGATTGGTTAATATTGGAAAGTGACTGTTTTTGAAACAAGAGGGTTTTGATATTTTTTAGAGAAAAAAAATCAAAAACTTGAGAAATTGGATTTCGAAATAGTTTGATAAAATGCTTACAAAATTTTGCACAACTGCGAAAATAACTTCCAAAAAAATCTATTTTATACTCCAAACTTTCAAATTCTATGATCTCAAAGTCTTCGTGATCATTTCGCATATTTTTAAAGAACAACCTATAATTATTTATGCACTCAAATCAAACTCGAATCATTTTTATTTTCTCACATTCTTCAAATATTCCTTCCCCTTCTCTTTTCGAAAAAAGATCTTTGTGATAACTGCAACAACTAGTTTCTGTCTAGTTTCTGACCCCTTATTTACCCCCATTGATTTTCCAGATTTCTCTCCCCCGAGTAGTTTAAAAATGAAAAACTTCTCCTTGTTTACCCATTGATCATCTATAGGACACATTCTATCGATACAGAGAGAAGAGGGGTTTAGTCAATTAGATTGTTTTGTTATTGTGTTGTGTTGGCTGTTGGCAGGAAGGCAAAGGGAGAGGCGACAAGTGAAACTTGATCTACTAACTCTGAACACTTGGGGTGTGATTGTCTCTATGTGTAAATGTTTCACTGTTTTCAACATTTTTGTTGATGGGGAGGGAACGAACCAATAGAGGAAAGGGGTTCGAAATCAACTATGTCTCAGAAAAATGTTCGGAAAAGCTGAAAAAGGCAAATTGGCCATTCCCAAAGTTTTCGAATTCTGAATTTTCTTCTGCAACTACAAAAATTGCCATCTATGTTAATATGAACTTTCCTATTCCTCCAAACCCCCAAAATCAAATATTTGTCTATGATAAGGTTCCTTGGAACATTTTTTTATTTGCAGTCTCGGTTTCAGCAAACCTATAAGGGAATTCAAATTACAGTACTCGAGGCCTTGTGAAGAACTTTTTAGAGCATCATTAGGTAGAAGCTTAGTCTCTGCTCTCGTTGAAGATATCGAAATTCTGTCAACTAATAAAATGGAGATCTTTCAATTTGAAACAAATCATTGGTTAACAACTTTCTGGTATCTTCTACCGTAACCAAGATATTTAGTTTTGGAAAAGTGAAGCTATTGAAGAACATCAGTCAGAACAACGTTCAGTAAAAGCGTTATATCTTCGTTCTCGTTGAAGACAACTAAATTTTGTCAACTAGTAAAATGTAGCCCGCTAAATTTTACACAACTCATTACTTGACAAATTTTTTGGTATCTTCTACCGTAACCGAAATATATAGTCTTGAATAGAGGACGCAATGGTTTCTATGGTATAAAATGATAAGAGACGCAGATAGAGTGAGGATCTAGGCGATGAACGACAATTATTATCAATGATAGGCTAATGAAGCTAATTTGTTTTCACCTTTCCGAACTAGAAATTTTCACCAACCACTTCAAAAATGAAAAAAAAACCCATTCTCCTGCAAAACCAAACCACAAAAAAAACTAGGTCAAGTAGAAAATTTATACTTGAAACTACATTTTATTTGTTGCTGGGTTATACCTTTTTACTAGAAAGAAATCCCATATGATGAAAAAAAACACTTTTGATTACCCAATTAACGAGTCAAAACAAAATCATTAAAATAAATGGGGTCATTATCTTTCTATACCTCTACATTCCCCTTCTTTTCATTTCATTTTTTTTTAGAACCTGTCAATCAAAATTATAATTTAACACCTCATAAAATTCATAATTTCCCCTCCATTATTCACTTTCCGTCAAGCCATCATTCATCAATCATTTCTTCAAATGGTCACTCCGAAAATTCGGCTCTCTTCCTTCCGAAATAAAATTATAGGGCACATTAAATTCAAGGCTCTTCTTTTCTTTTTTTGCTTTCTTCCGCGAAAAAAAAGATGGAGTGGACACATGGAGGAGGGCCATAAAACACAAATTGTCAGAAGAATAAGTGAACGTTTTCGGAATAAAAAAATGGAAGAGGAGAAGAAGAAAAAGAAGACACCTGCGAAAAAAAATAGAAAAAGCAAGAAAAAAAATGGATCTCTTCTCCTTTAACGGGAGATTGAGACGACACTACACTCCGAGAACCAAAAAGCATCGGCATGAGAGACTGCTGGAATGAGAGAGACGCAGAGGGAGAGTGCGCAAAAAACGGCAACAAACTAGGCGAGAGGAAGAGATAGTGAGAGAGTGCGAGATTTGAGGAGAGCTCAGAGAAACGGCAAAAAATGAAGGAGAGGAGAGATAGAAGAGTCTCTCGGCCACCCCCATTGATTTTGTGTTAGTGGAACTTTGTGATAGGGTCAAGCATCCTCAAATACAAGGGCATGTGTACTTGAGAGGGTGTTTTGAGAGATTTGAATCAGGAAGTGGAAGAGGAATCTTGTGATGAGGTCGCAAAAATGAAGATGTCCGAAGAGTGGAAATCAGAGTTACTAACAATAATCTAGTCAAGAAGTTCAAATTCATCAATATTCATCAATAGTTTTTAGTTGAAAACATGTTCGGAAACTTACTAAGTTTTGAGAGTAGTCAACAAAGAATGGATTAATTTTGAAATGTTATTCAAATCGCATGATAGAATATCACACTAAATCGACGTGCTCACAGTAAGAATCATACATTTTTGAAGTATCGTCACAGTAACTTTTGAATGAATTCACCGTAAATCCTGTGATAGAGGACTGCATGTTCACAGCAGCATACCTCTGTTGCTGATGAAGCTATTGAAAAATGATCAACTAAAAAGATGTACAAAATGCTTTGCTTAACAGTTCTCTAGTTGACCACTTTTTGATTGCTTCAAAAACAATCGAGATATGCTGCTCCAAACATACAGTTGGTCTATATTACAGAATACAGGGCACCCTAAATTTTGGAAAACAACTCCTATAGTCACATTAACATTTTTCAAAGAAACATGACTTATAAGATTTTGCCCCATGAAAGATGTTGAGCTCAATCCGAAAGTGGAACACCATGCCTTTTTATTAAAAGACTTTGAGAACAACTAGGTAGATCTATAGAAAAACGCATTCCAGACAACTCGAAAACAAATCTTCCGAAAAAAGATCAAGATCTTTTTCATGTAAAACTTATTTCAAAAGATCTACCGAGGACAAATCAAAGAATACGAAAACTTGGACATTGTCGATTTGGCGAACTACTCTTTTTGAGAAAAGATTCAAAATTGAGATTAGATGAACTTTTTGGATATCTTCAAAAAGGAATTGTGAAATGGAGGGAAAGACACTCATTATGGGTCACCGATCCGGGATAAATTGAAGTTGAGGAGAGGTGAATGGTACCGAGATCAAAAAAAGAGATCTTGGATATTAGGAAAAACCATCTGCCTGCAATATAATTGACAGATGTTTGGTAATCAAAAAACAGATTGCGTAATTGGTTCTTCTTATCTCTGATGGATCAAAGGAAGAGTTACCATTTTGAGATAGAATGCCTTTTTATAAAAGGAAGATTTCAGAAACATCAAGAATTCCTTTCGAAGGTCAGTGTCGTTTTCGAAACATTCAAAAGTATCAAAATGAAAACCACAATGGTAAATATGAGTTTTCAGTGTTCCGGAACAAGAAAACAATAATTTTTGATTTCTTTGAAATTCTCGAATTTGTCTATGAATCACTATAAACACCAGAAACCGATCTGAACGGTCCACTATAAACACACACGCGCGGGGAGATAACACATTCTGGCCCTCTCGACCTCTTGACCCTCGGAGGGACCTTCCTCTCCAATCAATCAATATCTCCTCTTCCTCCTCCACGCTATTCTTTTTTTTTTTGACGAAGGAGGGACCGTTTGCGTAATCCTCTTTGCATATAGTAGGGTGTTTGAGTGTGTGGAGGAAGGTCGGGTGACCACCTGTGGATGGAGGAAAAGGAGGTTGTGTTCCGTGGTCAACAGTGTGTTAACAGAAGAAGAAGGAGGAGGAGGATGGAATGGAAGAGGAGGAGGAGGAGAGGAAGGTATTTGGAATACTGTAGGAGGGGAAATATGAGAAGGATTAAAGGAATTGGGAGAAGAATAAGAACATTTGTGACTACTGGGAATTGTGAAAAAGGAACATAAACAGAAATAAATAGTTTGGAAAAAATTGGAAAATATAGAAAGGATTGTAAAATATGAGAACTCTGAAGATGGTCCAGGCAGTTCTATTAGAGGTTTTTGAGATTCAGAAAAAATAAAAACCTGCATTTTTCCTAGCTGAAGTCGTTTAGTGGCGTATATATATATATATATCACTGATCTTTATTCTTGGGAGCACTCTACAGGTCGGCTGAAACTACGCATGTAGTACTAATGTAGAGTATGTTAAACTAAACAAATCGTTGGGTCTTGCCACGGAGGAATGAGCTTACTGTAGGAATTTCGGTTTTCAAAATTTTGCAAACTACGATCTTCATTCAAAGAAAACTGTTGCACATTTTCCTGTTTTTCACAAGGAAATCTTCATCGGCGTGATGAACAAAGGCATTTTCAAAAAAGTACAGTAACATTTTCAATCGCGGTGAGACCTTTTCATAAAGAGTTCTTTGTGTTTTTTGCAACCTGTACAATAGTCTATACCTGCTCGGCAGAATCAAGAATACTACAGTGACCACAGAAAAAGTTTCGAATAAAGTGGGGCTAAAAACGTAGTTTGTAAGACGCTCGGTTCCAATCCGTTCATACTGAAAATTCAGAAACTTCCTATGTCTTCTATGACTTTATATGCTCTTTTCCAATCACATCGTAGTCGACCTCAAACATCGTATTTTTATTTATATTTATTCCATGTTTTCCATGCTTTTTCCTCAATTACAATTTTCTATGCATGATTTCCCTATCAGCCACACCCCCGCCTATTTCTGGTATGGCACGAACATTTTTCAGCATTTACGAACCAGAGATTAACAGAATTTGGAAAACAAAAAGGATTGTATAATTGTGACTTTTAGTACATTTTAAACAGATTTTCCGATTCTAGAAATGAAATTAGCCTTTTGCTGCCTGCTTTCTGCCGGATCAACTACATTCAGAAAGTGGATTAATTGAAAATTCAACATGGAATAACTAAGTATTCGCATGTTTTTAAGAGGGAAAGAAAAGGAGAATGAGAAGAAGATGAAAATGGAGTTTGTTGGGGGCTCCTCTTTCCTTTCTTTTTTCCCGGAGAAGGGACTGGAACAAAACTTAATTTTGTCTGACACACACACACACATACCAATGTCTCTGGGGACCGCTCAGATGGATGAAGAATTGAAGAAAAAGAAAGGAATGGAATGGAAGAAGAAGGCGTGGGCATTCACAACTTTTTATTCCTGGAAGAGGGTTTTAAGAGGGGTTGGAGGGGAAAAGACAGGTGAAGTTTTGATGGGTATGACTCGACGTTTTTTCTCGAAGAAGCAGGCTATTTTGAGAAGTCGGAGTGGAAGGACTAGTAGGATTGAGCTGGAAGTTTTTTGCAGAATTTAAGACGGCAATGATCAAATTTAGAGAGTTATCACGGCTTGTCAACCCGTAGTTTCTAATTTTATGTTTTTTGAGTTTTTGAATGAAACTCTTATAGTTAATTTTGAGCTTATAGTTGTTCTTCGCAGCAGTTGTATACCTTTAACCCTGCAAATCTTACACAACTTGACATTTTATTTGAGGACCTTCCGCCTGATCCTGTTCCCTTACACTCACCTTTTATAGCCACTCTGTCGTTATGACTTCCTGACGTGCAGATAGAATACTTTCAGTTATAGCGAGCACAACAATGAATAAAGCTGATTTTGTCCTCTCCTAAACTGGGAGCTAGCTCCGCCCACTTGGATTAACCCGTTTTTTTCCGGCTCCGCCCATTTCAGATGTTATAGCTTTGCAGCTTTGGTTCAAAGGTAAAGAGGGAGTGAAGGAATAAAAATAGAGTTGGAAAATTATGAAGAAAAGGAAAGGATTTCAGATAGACTTTGTGGTTTTGTTGGCAGAGGATCTTGGGTCCCATCACAAATTAATTTCGATGTGCGTAAAGACGCATTTAATATTTTGGGAAGGTCTCGCTACGACTGAAGAGACTACTATACTTTTGAGGAATTTTTATACAGAAATTTGGCATACAAAAGTCAATGAGTAAGCGGCTTTTCCTGATACGACTCGCGAAAAGCCCTAACATTTTGTTCGTTAGCAGAGTTTGATTCCTTCCACCCGGGATCAGGTAACACAGTTCCAAAAAGATAACCAAAAAAGAGTTTTTTTTGTGGCTTGAAACGTGTTTTGCTCTGAAATCTTGATAGTGGAGCATCAAGAAGGATGCCTTGGTTTCCTGGAGCAGTTCAAAAATGTAACAAGGCCTAGAATACAGCTTAAAAAAATACCATTTTTTACCTTATGACAATGACTAGTACTTCTGTTCTTACCCTGCGAATCTCTATAGTTTCTCAACCAAACAAAAAAAATCAACTTCCCCCTTTTCTCCTGATTCATCCCTCCTTTCCTCTATTTTCGACACAAAATGTATTTTACATCGCTTGAAAATCAGAAGTGAAATACAATAAAATGTACAAGGTTTTACATGAAACCTCGAGAGGAATCATCAGGTGTCTTGTACAATTCTAGAGATACTTGCGTCAATGGAAGGTATTTCAGAGATCCTAAGAGAGAGATCAGTGATCTTTTTTGCGTCGCTTCTGAAGACATTGAACACGGAACCTGTGCTTTAAAAGTGTCAAATCTGATGTTTGGAAAAGTTTTTTCTGAAAAAATTGTGTTGAAAACATTCAAATTTCCGGTTCAATTTATATTAAACTTTATATGGAAATATCATTTTTATGTTTACTATACTTCCGGTTTTTAAAGAGAACTAAACTCTCGAAATGAATCATTTTTAGATCAAACGTATATTTTTTTATAATTATAGGGTCACCCGAGATTTATTGAAGTGCCCTCATTTCCAGTTCCTTTCTGAATATGGCTCCTTCTTCTCCCTAAAAGAAATGAAAAATGTGCTTGCAATACCTTCTATACAACTGTTGTTTATAGTAATAACACCACAAAAAATGGGTTATGAACCGGAGAGAAATCGTATAATGTGCTCCTGATTTCCCTCGAGTTTTCCTTTTTTTCTTCTGAATACATTTTTTGTAGTTTGGGGGGATGGAAAAGAGGAAGAGATATTGGGTTTCTTGAGATGGCACGTTGTATACAAAGATACCAAAACGATCAGTTTTTTCCAGGAAAAATCCTCTAATAGAAGAGCTACGGGAATATAGAAAACAAAAAAAAAACTTCAAAAAACGACCCTGAAAATCAAAGAGTTTCTGTATTCCAAGTCCTAGCTTCTAGAATTTTTGATGAAAAGAACTCTTTTTATGCCAACAAATTCATTCGATTTTTTCAATAATCACACAGAATTGATTCAATAAACGATCCAAACTCCTCCAGTAGACTTTGCGATGCATCCAACATTTCCATACTTATTTGCCAATTTATCAACTTTCCAAAGGCCAGTCGAAGTATCACAGGTAAGGGAAGCAGATACAGAAGAGGCGCCTTTTTTGAGCTGCAATTTCATTTTTATCGGTAGATAAGTCACGAAAAATGCATTTTCAGTGAAGCAGATCTGCTTTATTTGAAAACTGGGACAAACTTTCGGAAAGTTTCAGATTAGAAACTTCAGTATTCTTGATACCCACCACGAGTGGTTTGTTTCCTTCTTCATTCGTTACATTCCCTGAGATTCCAACAGCTTCGAATCCAGTATCACCTCCAGTGGCGAATTGACAGGTTACTGAAATTGGCTCGGAACATTTGAAGGCCTCCTCAGGAACGTTGGTAACTGCTGAGAAAGAGAATGCTGGGAACGGGCAGCAAACTGAAAAAGATTGAATAGTCACAGAAAATTCACCTATGCTTACCACTGGTTACAGTTGGAACACTGGAAACAGAAAGAATCAAAAGACCAAAGAGAAATTTCATTTTGAGAAGGTTTTCTTGTGGGAATCAAAGTTTGTTTCTTCCTTTATATAGGAAACGAAACAAAACATGAATGATGTTTTTGTTCGTGTATTGTTTCGATTGTATTGAATGGTGGGAAATTTCAAGAATTCAGAATTCAGGAAAAATGTATTGTGAGTGTTATGAAACTTTGAAATCGAAGAATGGTGCTAGAGCAATGAGTTTCTATTCTGTTTTGAAGTATAATTATTCTCTTTTTCATCCAGTTTTTGTGTGACCCAAAGTGTATTTTCTAGCATGTCTGCCAGACCTAACCAATCTGGGAATTCGGATGACCTATGTTTTTCTTTCTTCTTTGATGGAATTTTAATATTCCATTTTTCAGTTCTTCTGAGAACTCTTCTTTTCGCTTTTTCCTCTTATCTCTGTTCTCTGGCTTCCCTCAAAATTCAGATCAACAAGATATCAATTCATTGTTTAACAGGGGGTTTCATTTAAGGTTCCAGTTCCAGTCCCAATTACAGCTCGCTCTTCTTCGACGCTGAAAACGCCTTCCATTTCTCTTCCACCTTTTCTAAAATCAAACTCACAAACACATTTCTCCAACTGCCCCGCCCATTTTCCAGTTTCCATGCATTGATAAATCTTCAATGGTTGTCCCGCGTTTTCAAATACAAAGTACTTCTGGCACATATGAACAATTCTATCACCAACAGCGTAATAATTTTTAATTTCAGAGGTGGTCGGGCGTTTTGTGTTGGCCAAATTGAGTGGTGGGTATGAGCAGGCGACTGAGAAGGAAGTGGTGCTGACTGGAGAAGTTGTGGAGGAGGAGGATGAAGAAGACTTGGGTGTTGACTTGGGTGTTGATGGAGAAGAAGCAGTGGATGTGGATGTGGATGGGAGGGTGCTAGTGGATCCAGTGGAAGACTTCGAGGTAGTTTTCTGGAAGTACATTGATATAAGGACACATGTCTATTTTTATAGAAAGGGATAGAAGAATTCAAATTCTTTCCTGTTCTAAAAATCCTTTTTGAAATAATTTTCTAGGGGATTCAAATGTTCTTCTCAATTCAAACTTACACATCCTTCTGCGTCAGTTGTGGTTTCCGTTCTCGTTTTGTTCGTCGTCGGATTATAAATCAATTGCTTCAATTCCGTAGTGCAATTTGGAAAAGCGGTTAAAGCTTCCGAGAGAATCTGGAATTTTGGAATTCAAACCATAAACCTTGTCTATAGAAAACTCACAATCTCTCCATTCGGCAAGATTTGAGTCGTTTTGCTCTCTGGGAATGTGAATGGAGCCTCCGTTGTGGTCGTTGTCATGGGGGAAGTAGTTGTTCCAAAAGCTCTTGAGGAAGATGATGACGATTTCTGAAAAATTCTTTTGACTTCTGATTTTTCAATCGCTAAAACTTACACATCCCTGAGCGTCACTTGTCACATCGGTACGAGTCTCGTTAGTCGCTGGGTTGAATATCAGCTGCATAAGCACAGTCGTACAGTTTGGGTATCCTATTAGAGCTTCGGAGAGAAGCTGAAAGAAGAAAAATCATTTTTGGAAAACTCTGGAGAAGAACCTACAATTTCACCACTTGACAGCATACGAGTGGTTCCGATTGGCCAGTTGTAGGTCGTTGTTTTTTGAGTTGATGCTGGTGTTGTAGAGGTCTGGGCGGGCATTGGAGTGGTGGTGCCTTTAGAGCTGGACGTTGAGGTTTTCTGAAAAAAAAAGATTTTGATTGACATACTTTTATAAAACAGCATCTTAAAATCCACTTACGCATCCTTCCGCGTCAGATTGAATTTCGGTTCTGGTTGCATTTGTTTGCGGGTTGAAGATCAGCGACATCAAAACTGTGGTACAATTCTTATACGCAATAAGTGCTTCCGATAAAAGCTGTAACAACTAGTTGTTACCCCATAGAAAACCAAAAAAACCTACAATCTCTCCGGATGGCAAGACTTTTGTGGTGCCTCCCGTTGGCCATGGGTAAGTAGTAGTCGGTTCCAGAGTTGAGCCACTTGTGGTGGAGGTCTGTTAAGAGAGATTGAAGAGCATGTCAGGAAGAAAAGGAAGTTTTATAAAAGGAACTCACGCATGCATTCAAGTCAACAGTTGTATTTCGAAGTACAGTCCCATTGATAAAAAATAAGAGTTCGATAGTTTTGGACGTGCAATTCGGGAATGATTGGATGGTTGTATTACGGAACTGAATAGGGGAAAAATATTGAAAAGGGGAAAGAAACATGCAGTTGTATTGGGGGCAAGTTCGGCATGGCACATGCTGCTAAGAACCAGTCAAACCAGTCATTTTTCGGCTCCATGTTTGTTTTTGCCTAACCAGATTTTTCAAACCTAATTTTCATGCAGAAACCCTTTTCAAAATTTGGTAGGAAAAAACTACAGTAACCCGGCCTGACGCATACTCCCGAAAAACCTTAAAATCTCTATCAATTCAGCCCTCCACTCACGTAGATCCCATCGATATTGGTGGTGGTTCCTCGAGTTGTTGACACTGAAAACTTCTTTTTCGTTTTGAATATTTTTATTTCTCCACAAAGTATTGTTACCTGTTGTTTGTGCACTTGACATTGCTCCCGAAGTAGATTGCTTTATAGAAGTGCTTGATGAATCTTTCCCAGTTGTTGTAGTACTTCCAGAAGACACTGAGGATCCTGCCGAGGTTTTTGAGATAGTAGATGATGATCTGGAAGTAGTTGATGGCCCAGAAGTGGTGGATACTGATGATCCTGTCGTTCCAGAAGTTGTTGACAGTCCAGCAGCGGAAGATTGAGAAGATCCAGAAGTAGTCGTTTTTGAAGAAGAGACAGAAGAACCAGATACACCAGAAGCCATTGAAGAGCCAGATGTGGAGGAAGAAGGCCCAGTCGTAGCGGAGTCACTAGTTCCAGAAGTGGTTGATGGTCCGGAAGTTGTGCTTCCTTGACTTCCAGTCGTGGAGTCAGAAGATGAAGACACAGACAATGTGGAGGCACTAGAAGTTGTTTGTCCTGTAGAACCTGAAGTAGTAGATGGTCCAGAAGTTGTAGAGTTTGTTGATGTGGTCGATTCAGTAGGTCCAGTTGTCGTAGACGGTCCAGTGGTTGTTGTTGCGTATGTCGTGGAAGAAGAATTCGTAGAGCTGCCAGAAGTGGTAGAGTCAGTAACATCAGAAGTCGTTGAACCTCCGGAAGCAGTCGATTCCTTGGATCCAGTGGTTGTCGACAACCCAGATTTTGTTGTATCAGAAGTGGTAGATGAAACAGATACTGTAGAGGAACCTGAAGTCGTCGAACCAGTCGTTCCGAATGTGGTGGAGGGTTCAGATGTGGGAGATATTGTTGTCCCAGATGTTGTGGATGATCCGGAGGATCCCGATGTCCCCGATGAAGCAGATGTTGTAGAAGCGCCGGTGGCAAGAGATGATGTACTCCCGGATGTTGTTGATCCAGATGAAACCGTGCTTGCAGAAGTTCCAGAGGAAATAGAAGATCCTGATGTTCCAGTAGCAGTTGTGAATGAAGGTGTAGAGCTGGTTTTTCCAGATGCAGTTGATCCTTCAGTTGTAGAACCAACACTGTCAGATTCCTCATCCAAAACTGTTGATCCTTTTGTAGCTTGAGATGATTCCGTAGAAGCAGACGATCCGGATGAAACTGCTTGGGTAGTCATTGTAGCCTTTGTCTCATCCGTGGAAGGATCTTTACCCAGAATTGGCAGTAATGTGGAAACAGCTGACAAGATTGATTCCAAGTTGATCGTGGATTCTGTACTTTTGACTCCAGGAGAGGATTTTGTTAGAGTTGTCGATGATTCATCTTGAGAGTCCGGTTCAGACGATGTGGTTTCTTTAGTTGAATCCGTAGATGAAACACGCTCGGAAGTTTCAGTGGCTTCTGAAGTTGCTTCAGATTCATCCATCTGTGTTGTCTCCGTGGAAACACTATCTGTACTGCTTTCCGTTGTCTCTTCTGTAGACGATTGAGGCTCATCTGATGTAGATGAAACGGGTGATCTATCCATTGAATCCGTTGTTCCTTCAGTCTCTGTAGAATCGGATGTAGACCTTTCCTGACCAGTTGTTGTTTCAGATTCAGTAGATGGCTCCATAGTAGATAAATCTTCAGAAGTGGATTCGAAATCTGTTGTTGTGGTGCTACCAGAAGTCTCCCAAGAATCAGGTGTTGAAGAGAATCCAGTAGTAAAAGCGATTGAAGAGGTAGTAGTAGACGTGGACTCTGATGTTCTGATCGACGTTTCCGGAGTTGTAGGATCTGATGTAGTGGAGCTGTCGGCTGTGGATGATTGATCGGTGGTTGATTCGGATCTGCTATACTCCTCTGCTGTCAAAGTGGTGGTTTCAACTGTACTGCTACTCGAGGATGGCGTCTCAGTTGACGTGGAGGAGCTTGTTGTAGCTGAAGCATGATTGGTTGGAAAAGCTTTTCAGAAACTAAATGATTTACCTGTGCAGTTATCCCATGTTGGTCCCTCACAAGCACCGTCGACACAGAACAAAAAGGTTGACAGGCAGTTCCATTTGACAAAGCTCGGTTGGCCTCCAGAGGAAAGAGTCCATTTCCATTGAATACTATTCTCTAATGCTTTTAAAGCCGTTTCAGAACAACATGTTCCGCTGTAGTTGTACTTCTCAGTTGACCAATCGTCATTGGAAAACGAATCACGAAGCCAGTTACAATCAAAAGAAGAAGAAGAAGATGTTGATGTCTCCACTGTTGATTGTGAAGCCGTGAAGCTAATAAAATGTATGAAAAATAGAAGGATTTTCAAGAGCAGCATTTCTCGCCGCTCTTTTTGAAAGTGAATGAAAGTGAATTCGGAGGCTGGATTCGGCCTAATGCGTTTTTTGGTTGCATAGCGATCCCCCGAAATCTATGGATATTGCACATAAACAAGACATTTCCATGGTTATATTATTGAGAAGACTCATAATGGGATTCTCGCTTCTTCTTCTTCCTTTCAACAATTTTATTTCTTTATGTTTCGGCTGGATTCACCGATAATAAAGCACAAGAGTACATACAGAAAAAGCAAAAGAGCCTATGAAACTGATATGAGTAGTAACGTGACACAGGACATTAGGAACAGCCAAACACTAAAAACCTATTATTTTTTCCGAAGATTGATGTTCAATCCAATTAAGGAAATCTTCAGGAGAGTGGGATTCCATTATTCAATTAAAGAGTACAGAAAAAAAGTGTTCCTCGAGTGATTTGCATTTATTCATGAGATGATAATGAACTGAATAATGACTTATGAGCGGATAGAACGAATCAGTTGTGACATCTTTTATGAGATTGTGACAGAGGAATGAAAACGTTGCTTCTTCTGTTAACCTTTGTAACAGCAGTTTTCGCAGATTGCAGTTACAACTGTGAATGTGCCGATATCCCTCACGCCGGTATGTCCTCATAGAAACAGAAACAGTGATTATAAGATTGTTAAGGAACGCCAGATACTCCCATCTTTCATACGAAAGGATCCGGCTGTTTCAATAATTTAACTATCGATTCTACGTTTGCATCATGCTTTGGTACATTAGACAACTCCGTTGGCATATACCCTGACCATCCAGAAAAACTAACAATTGTATGAGTGGGACAATTAGAAACTAGAATTATTGTAGAAACTTGCAGTCGGTGTTGATAAACCCTCCCCGACAATATCGTGTGGCGCTAGATGTGTTTGAAGAATTGGGACTCGTTTGTGAAAATGGAAAGTGGATGATCACGAAGTTTCCTTACGGAACGAATGATAAAGATCAACATTGCGATGAGTTTCCATGTATGTCTGCAAGTGAATCGAATGGGAAAGGATACAGAGCTGAATTAAGCCACATTTCATATCTTTGAAGGTTTCTAATAAACATTCTTTTCGCAACCGTCTCCAGATTTTTTAAATTTTATGTTGTTCTAACTTTGATGATAAGGGGGGGGGGGGGTTTTCGTATCTCTTCTCATTTCAAATTGTTGAAATTTCATTGTCATTCCAACAATCCTGTATAAATCATCAGCTTTTCAAAACGAGAGAACTTAGAGCAAGTGAGCCATCTTCCAGAAGTTTGGGTGTTTCTTGGAAGGCTTTTATTTTACATCCTCAGTGAAATCCGTTGTGAAGTCGAACTGAATTCCACCAAAGCACATTGAAAAGTGTTCATCTATTGCGAGAGTTTTCAGTTTATTGCACGTGACACTGTGGTTTTCCACATGCGAGCGATTTGCATTTGGTTCATACATCATGATAATGGCCTCATCACATCGAAAAACTCCGATAGCTAGCAATCAACTGATATTCTTTGTTTCTAGTGGAAGTATGATGAAAATATTATTTACTTTGTTGCTTATTTTCGGAATGGTCTTGACGGAATGCGACTACGATTGTGACTGTGCTGACTTAATGACCTTGTTTAGAGGTATCATTTTTTTGTTATAAATCCACTTCTAAAATACATTTTAGGACCAGTAGATATACCGATTTTTCATACAAAAGGTGCCAAGTGCTTCAATAATTTTACAGTCACTGGACGAATCCCCTATGCAGCAGGAATGTTGGATAACTCGGGCGCCATATACCCGAGTGAACCGGAAGAAATATTGATTGTTTGTTTTAGATCTTCACTGAATAGTGCACCAGTGAATTTTCAGGTAGTCAAAGTGACAGAATCGACTTCTGTCGCAGTACCAACAGAATTTTTCGAGCCTTTGGGTCTGGTATGCGAGGATAAAAAATGGTTCATTACCAAGTTTCCGTTGGGAATTTCTGATAAGGCCGGTCAATGTTTGTCTCTTGAATGCTTGAATGCAAACGAAGCGAATGGTAAAGGGTATAAAGCTGAACTTCTTGGGTTCTCTAACTCGTGAATTGTTACTGATATATCAAATGAATTATTGATTTCAAATGAAAAAAAGCTATTTCTTTAGCTCTTAAAAATCAAAGCTCATCATTCACTACTGCCAGGCTTAAAGTTTTCGATTTCAAGACCTTGTTAGTTCATGAGCTTTGAAAAAGTTTCCAGAGACAATCGATGGTTATTTCTCAAACGTTTCACAAAAAGTACAGTATTCCACATATCAGCAATTTGCATTCATTTGCATTATGTAAACCAGGGCTTCCAACAGAAAGCGAATAGTTTCAGTCGATCCTCATAACGGGAGAAGTTAGACCAGTTTTCCGTTAGTGGTAAAATGAAACTATTACTTTCTCTGATATTTATTGCTGGAACAGTATTTGCTGAATGTGATTACGATTGTGATTGTGTTGACCTCAGAACTTTATTTATCGGTACTCCACTGCGACCAGAATTTAACGTTATGTTTTGAGGTCCTGTTGATATCTCCATTACTCACACAAAAGGACCCAGATGTTTCAATAATTTCACAGTTTCTGGAAAAACACCCTATGCAGTTGGAAACTTGATCAACTCTGAGCACATATATCCTGAAAAACCAGAAAAATTCAAGATTGTATGTTTCAAATACAAACGTAATATAGAAACCAAATAGATTTCAGGTCGTTAAGGTAGCGTGGCAAACCACAGATATTCTACCAACGGAGTTCTTCTCACCTGTGAAGATGGAAAATGGATGATCACAAAGTTCCCTGTTGGGATCTTTGATCAAGGAGGGCAATGTAAATTTTTGGAATGCTTACCTGCCAGCGAGGTCAATGGTAAAGGTTACAAAGCTGAATTACTCCAACTTACAAACGCATATTGATTTTGTTTTATTCTTCTAATTTGTCAGCTATTCCCACAATAAATGTTTCTACTCTGCAAAGTTCCCTTGATGTTCAAATACTTTGATTCAGAGTAGAGCAAGTCACAACAATCTTGTTTTTCAAGAATATTTCCAAATCTCGTTATACCACAAAGGTAGTAATAAAACAAAAGAAAATGTTATATCAAATTTCGAAACTATCACAAGATGAAACCAAAATTACATTCTTTTCTCTCTGTCATTATAGAATGTAAAGACCTATTTTGAATAATAATTACCAGTTTATAGTTTCTAAAGTTGTTTTGCTGCTTCTATTCAAAAACCACCACTCATACACTTCAGAAGGTGAAAAAGTTCACAAGTTCATGCGTCGAAAAGTTGCACGTAAGACTCATAAAACTACAGTTGAGCGGTTTTATTGGTAAGTTTTGAGTAGGTTGCAGGAACTCATAATGACTTTTCAGTGACGGCGAAGCACATGATATTGGGTATTATTCTCAGCTCTAGTTGCTTTCAATGAAAAATTCTTATGCCTTAATGTTTTTTCTCTACGTGGTCGTTGTTGAAATGCAATAAGCTTGGAAACTGTCAGCTTATCGATGAAGTTGGCGAATGAGCTGTATAGAACCCACCATCCAGATGGCTTTCGAAACAACTGTACCGAAAAACGGTTTTATTATGAGAAGATTTATCTTCGCAAGGTGGGACAATGTGTCATTGAAACAAGGATAGGGGATTTACAAGAGCATGCATAAAATGGGGGATTATATTTTGTACTATGTACATGAGTACGAAGGTACAAGATCTTGACACGTGGAATAATTAATTTTAGATTTGAGCATCAATTGGCTGTGCTCCAAGCCCAATATCTCCCATAGCTGATCCGCAACGGTCAAGTTTGGAGAGCGCAGCTTCTTCGTCGATGATCTTCGAGCAGGACTTCGAATCCGGTGAAGCAGCAGCCGATGCCGATTCCGAGGATTCGGTGACAGTGGTCGAGTTGGCAGCATCGCCACTTTCCTTCTTCTGAGCCTGTGGATTGCGAGCTTTTGGGTTTGCGTTGTCTCTTTTGCTTCTTCTTCTTCTTCTTATCCTCGACATCTGGTGTCGCCTCCTTCGGTTTGACATCAGTTTTCTTCTCAGCTTCCTCTCCGTCGACTGAACGTCTTGGGCTGCGATTCTTGCGGAAACGCGAAAGCAGACGATGACGGTATCTGAAAACTTTAACTTAAAAAAAAAATATATGGGACATTTGTTACCTAGATCCGACGACGTTGGCTCCAGCTGGCCCAGTGACGTTGGCCGCCTCAGGACCGTTTTTGCCTTCGACTAGATCGAAGAGAACTTCCTCCTCATCGCCAAGAGTGCGGAGATAGAACTTTTCAGTGTCGGACTTGGCGATTGCGGTCTGATGGACAAAAACATCTTTTTCTCCGTCATTTCTTGAAATGAATCCATAGCGACGGAGAACAGAGTACCATTTGACCTTTCCTTGAAGTCCAGTGGTGATGACATTCTTAGCCTTCTGCTCCTCTTCCCAAAGGCGGATACGCTCGGCAGTCGGGAGACGCTTAAAGCATACGATTACAATAAAACTAGACACAAAAAATAACTCACTGGCTTGCGCATCTTTTCACCATTGTTTGACGGAGACTTATCGTTGGTAGAAAGCTCTCCCATTTTCTGTTCGAGAGCTTCTTCAGCAACCTCGACGGTGGTGTCGGACATGGTTTCACTGCTAATAAGCGGAGTTTACTGAAACAATTCAACAGATTTCAATAGATATTGTATAGAATAGAAATTTTATAGCAAAAACGAGCTTTTACTTCGAAAAATTTGCCAAGAAAAAGGAAAGAACCGAGAAAAAAACCGAACGAGCATTGAATGAAAACGAATGAAATTAGGGGAAATGTTTTTTGGCAATCGTAGGTCTTTTGGTCCTGCAGTACAGTAGCCTTCTGTACCTGCACTTCTAACGATATGCTACTGAGAGAATTACAAACAACGTTATGCGCCTTTAGTACAATATACCACAAAAAACTATTTGTTCATTCAAACCCACGATAAATGATTTTTTCAGAGGAATTTGATTAAATATAAAAGCAAAAAAGAAAAAAGGTCATATTAAGAATTTTTATCAGAACTTGAAATCATACTAAATTAATATTCGTCATCTGAACCATCGTAAATCGGATTCTGAGCGGCTGCCTCTTTTGCCATCGCATCTGCCATATCGTTCCAACGGTTTCCACTGTGACCATTGACATGTTCGTATTTAACGCTCTGGCAACAGTGAAATTATATAAACTTATTCAAAAATCTTGGACTAACCCCTCCTCTTCTGATCATATTCTGGGTCATACTGTCGATGGCCTCAATGAGTTCCCGATTCATCACAGGCTTCCCTTTGCAATTCAACCAATTATTACTCTTCCATTTGTGAATCCACTCGGTCAAGGCACTGATTACATACTTGGAATCAGTGACGATGATCACATAGTAGACACCTCCTCTTCTTAGTGCCTGAAACTTCGATCATTCTCTTTTTTACAGCTTTCCTAGAATGAAACCAACCGTTCGCAGCGCTTCTATGACTGCCTTCAATTCGAAGCAATTATTGGTTTGTGGACAAGTAGTACACCAATCAGAATCATTCTCGAACTCATTGTTATCCTCAAAAACAATAGCCCATCCACCTTTGGCACTCGGTTGACCATTTCTCAGAGCACATCCATCTGTGTAGATTCGAAGTGTTTTGATATAAGACGGACGTCTTCGCCGGCTCATAGTTGAATGAGTGGAGATTTGAGAAGAGAATAAGAAGGCAAGATGGATCAGAGTTGAATGAAAGGGGAAAGATGTAGAAGGAATGGAGGGAAGGACTGTAAGTCACGAGTTGCAATATGAGGGATGGAGAAAAGATATTAAAAAAAGAGAATGGGAGAATGGAGAGCAATGTGAGGTTATGCTCTCAAACTCTAAACAAAAAAAACATCGGGCGTCTATCAGCTTTATGAACTTTTTCTAAGGTTTCTAAAAACTTTTATGTTTTTTTTTTGTACCGTGGAATGGGAATGCGAAGTCAGGGCTTTCGATAGGAAGTTGTATCGCACAATCATCTTGAAAGACTAACAAACTACAGTACCCTTCTTTTTGAGAAGAAAGACATCAAATGTTCCTGACACGAGAAAAGACAATAGAACATGTGTGGCTAATGTGTTGCCTTTTCTGAAGAATTTCATTCAGAATACTCAAAAGGGTTCAGAATGTAGAGAAGATATTAGCTTCATTTTTTGTGCGATGTGACAACAGTAATCAAAGGCTTGGAAGGTTCAAACAAACAATAAAGAAGATGGATAGGTGAGCTAGTGAGAATGGTCTTCATAATATTCTTCTCGTTGACCCAGAATATTGCCAACAGCACTGATTCCTCATCCCAATCAATTTTTCCCACGAGTGAACTTCGACGTATTTGGATTGGTAATCAGAAAGACTTTGAACCCAAGTTACTCATTTTATTGTAACTTACGCCTCCTCAATCCTTCATATTTCGGATCATACCATCATTATTTTGAAAGAATTCCTAGGAAGCTCCCTATAAGGATTATGAATCATTCGATCAAAACGGCGTACACTACGTTCTTCGAGAATGTGAGATGACGTTCCATAAATCTTTCACTTTCCTCCTTCCCTCTACCCTACACGTTTTTATATTCCTTATAACTCATTAATCTTGTTACACAGCTTCAGAAGCAGCTCACCTGCTGCATCAGTTTCTCAAACTGCGTATTAACAGAAGATTTGTTTCAAATATTTTATTTTGAACGACTTGAGCTGAGTTTGAACAGTTTTTTCTTTGTGAAAAGGTATTTTTCACTTCTATCATAATATCTTAGCTTTGAATGAGATTCAATCAAAATTTATATATTGGTTCTGAGATACATTTGCCAGGAAGCCGGGCCAACTCTTTCGATACTTTTCAAGTTATTTATTTTCTTGTTTGAACTGACAAGCCATCAAATTCTAATAGATCGTTAAAGGACGAAAATCAAAAAAAAAAAGTTGGTAGAAACCTCTGCTGGGTTTGAACTTATGATCACTAAAAGCGCTACCGTTGAACCTGTCTGTGTTTGAGCGTCGAGGTTTTCATTTCCCATTCCGAAAAATCAACGCTTCTCTTTCTGTCCATCTTTAAGAATTTACAGGGAAAAAAACACGGATACACAATGATTCTTCCCATCATTTCGTTTCTTATTTCGTTTTTCCTACCTGCTGAAGGATTTGGGACGTACCTGGGAGGAATAGCATTTTCTAAAAAAGAATTGGAGGTAAGAAGAAAATTTATAGTCTTCCTATAAGTTCTGTTTTTGCAGAGAAGGAGAATGTTGGATCGCGAACCACCTAAGACACTTCAAGCCAACCTTACACGTATAAGCTTTAATTTCGGTAGTGTTGTCATTATTGAAACCAAGGTATCTGGAAGGTAAAGTTATTAGATATTCCTTTTTGAGAGTACAATGAAATGGAACTGAATAGAACACGGGAATGATGCAACATTTTTTCTGCTAACATTCCGATTCGATGTGTGATAGTTGAAATAGACGTTCGTTCTCACTATCAGAGAGTATGTTTGCAGAATGGACATTTATCTTCAATCTATTCTCGAAAAGTCAGATATTCCATTACACATTTCCTTCCGGCCAGAAGAAGAGGAGGTAATCAGAACATTAAAAAAAAACATTTTTTCTTCAATTCTATGTTTTTTTTTATTCAGACAATAGTATTCAATTCTTATGTCAGTAATGCATGGGACGTGGAAGAAAGAAGAAGGATTCCGTTCAGTCTTCATTCCGTAATGTCTTTAAGAATTAAAATTGAAGAGTCTCGTTTTCTGGTGAGCTGCAAAATGATAAGTTTAATGAACTTGAGGTTTCCAGATTCGCATAGGAGAAGATTGGTTCAAATCGTTCAATCATCGGATGCCATTTAAACTGATTGAACAACTCTACATTGTTGGTTATAAAAACACCCCATTTATTAAACTAGAAGGCATCCAAAAAATTGGATTATGAAAACTTTTTGGAAATACAAGACAAATAAAGCAATGTATTTTTTTGAATCTGTGGTTAGCCGCTCTATACTGAATATTTTTAACTTCATAAAAATTAGCCATGCTGAGTGTTTTCGTTCATTTTGTTTTTTTTTAATTGCTTCCAAGAATCGAAATCTGAGAATGACGCATAATTTATGCATATATTTCGAGAAGTTAGAAATACTCAGTATTGGCCAGCAGGACAGGATAACTGAAGGATGAAGTACGGTGAACTTGAAAAACTGATTGTTCATTTCCAGTTATGTTGGTCATGAAAGGTTGCTTCCTGTTCCTGGTATACCAGAAGTATTGAGTATTTATAGTGAAATCAAAGTAGAGAAAGAACACGTGTTTTGGCTTTTCTAATAACTTTTAGTCATAAGACTCAAAAGGAATGTAAAGAATAATGTGTTTCATTTTTAGTAAGCAGGGGTTTGGAAGATATAAATATATGAACAATATATAGCTGAAAAGACACTCGTGACTGCGTTAATAATAATCTTCATCATCATCATCATCATGTTCTTCCCAAATCGGATTCAGGCGAGCCGCGAGTTTTGCTAGTCGGTCAGCAGCATTATTCCAAGGGTTTCCACTGTGAGCTTTGACGTGTTTGAGCTGTACACTCTGAAATCAGAGAAGTTATGAACCAAAAAGACTCATTTTCTTGTAACTTACGCCTCCCCGACTGTTCATATTTCGGATCATGCTATCAATCATTCGGATGAGTTCGTAATTCTCCACTTCGTTGCCATCGCAAGTTGTCCAACCGTTGAGTTTCCATTCATGAATCCAGACGGTGAGTGCGTTAAGAGCATACTTAGAATCGGTGAAAATGGTGATATCGTAGACACCTCCACCTCTCAGACTCTACAATTAAAAAATAACTTCATTGCAATGAAGGAATAACTTACGGTTCTGATGGCTTGTTGGATGGCCTCCAACTCGTAACGATTATTAGTTTGATGACCGAATTTGTAGGATCCAAAATCATCGTTGAAGTTGCCTATAAAACTGTAATTGGATTTATCATGAGCAGTGTCTTAACCTACCAAGTTCGTAAACAATCGCCCAACCACCTTGAGCCCCCGGTTTTCCATTACCTAGTGCACATCCATCAGTGTAAATATGAAGATGCTCGGGTCGTGAGAATCGAGGCATGTCTGAGAAAATATGATGTGTTCTAAAAAAAACATGCTTTCGCTCAGAATCTTTCTAAGTTTCCCTATTGTCGGTGGAATATGGTTCTGTTAAGAAAATACAAAGGATTATAACTAACACTCTCCGTCTCGGATGCGTAAGATTGGAATGAATATTCGAAGGATAAACGAGAGGGGTTGCGCAGAAAGATGTAAATATTGATACAAGTGGTAATTAATCACATTGAAAGTGAGAAAGAACCCGAGGAAATGAGAGATAGACAGGGGGAAGATGTGGGCCTGTGGCAGTTGAATGGAAGCCCAAAATGAAGAACCGAGAGAGGTATAAACTGTGAATCGAACACTTGGACGCTTAAAATTATCAGGCATAATAAGTATCAGAGATTTCGAAATTGAAAAAAAAAACTTATTTCATTTCTTTTTCAAGTGAGACAATAGTTAGAAAATATTTTTTTTACAATATGAATTTGCAGTTTGGTGAATGAGTTAACAGCGATAATTATAATCATAGTTAGAATAAAGTGGGTTCATGAAGGCAGCCTTCTTTGCTAGTCTGTCCGCTTTTTCATTGAACCAGTTCCCACTGTGAGCCTCGACATATTCAAATTCAACACTCTGAAACTCAAAACGTTTATGAGAGTGTCTTATTGAATGTATCCTACCCCTCCTGCATAGTTATTATCCTCTAGCATGCAATCAATGTCCTGAATGAGAAGATCATTATGTACTCTCTTCCCTTGTGAGTTCCTCCAACCGTTTTGCTTCCATTTCTTTATCCAGTGTTTAATCGAATTGATAGCATACTTGGAGTCAGTGAAAATGGTGATATCGTATTCACCACCACTATCCAGACTCTGCAATATAAATGTACTTATCATTAAGAACCGCGAAATGAATTACTCTTTCTAGAGCTTGCCCAATTGCTTCCAACTCGAAACGATTATTGGTTTGTGGATCATCTGTGCAATATCCATAATCATCTTGGAAATCACCTAAAGAAAATAACTTTCAGTTCTGTTGTATGTATAGTATTCTGTTTGCCGTAATAATGAACAGTGAAAACCGTACCCAATTCATAAACAATCGCCCAACCACCTTTAGCACCAGGTTGTCCATTTCTCAAAGCACATCCATCAGTGTAAATATGAAGAGGTTCAGCACGACGACGACGTGAATATCGAGGCATTTCTGGAAACGAAAGTTGTACTGGAATCCGGGAAAAGCAACATCATGTGATGGCACCGAGAGGAGGAAAATGTTCAGGAGGAAGATGTTAGATGAGGAAGAATAAAAAGAAGAGAGAAACAGAGAGGAAGAGGAGAGAAGAGAGGGAAAATGGACATAAATCTTGCACAGGCAAGAGGAGAAGGAAGAAAAGGACAAGCGAATATTTGTTGTTTTGAACCAAGAAGATACAACAAAATATGGTAAAAACTCATTGACATCAAGGGCTCATTGACTACTGTAACTGACATTCAATCTTATTCAATTTTCACGGAATTTGAATACTGTGCCTAGTGGGAAATTATGGTAGTTAACTGTATCGAAAATGTTAACATATGACCTGCAGTCAGCTATTTTCCTAAAAATGTTTTCGAAAAATGGTTTTTTAAACAGCCATGAAAGGTAGTGATGTCTTGAAAATTTAAATGAATGAGGGCGCTTTGCTCAATGCCTCCGAGGAATTTTTATTGAGGCAACCAGTGAATGCAAACAGCAAAAGTCGTAAATGACACCATATATTTCCTTGGAGAAAATGTATTTTAGAAAATAAAAACTAAAACCTTTTTGCCGGATAAAATTTATTCATGAATATATCACGACAATTGAGAAAAGCACCGCACCATTGAACTGATATTCTAATTTGAGGCAAAATTAAAAAATATGAAATGATTATTGTTTCGTGTACATTTGTGCTCCTTTTCTCGCCAACTCGTCTGCTTTCTCGTTTCCGTCGATACCAGCATGTCCACGAACATGTACGAACTTGACCTGGAACATTATATTTTTTTAAAAATTTAAAACAGAGACCGTCAAATGAACTAAACGAACCTTCACTTTCTGTCTCAAGCTATCCAGCTTCAACAAGACGTCTTTGTTGAGAACATCGGATCCAGTCGCAGTCTTCCATCCTTTACGTTTCCATCCTTTGATCCATGAATTCATTGATTGTACTAGTAGATTTGAGTCAGTTTTGATGATGAGTTTTGGAAGTCCCTTTTCGATGGCCTGAAATTATAACAACTTTGCTCAAATCTATTGTTCTTTCTTATCGTGAACTTTCAAAAAGTTAATTTTACTTTTCACTCCGTCATGTGCCCACGTGGATTTCTTATCTTTGCTCTAGATCTCATCGCATATAAAGTGCACTTCGAAACACAATAACCAGTATTCTGAGCAAGTTTCTCTGAACCAACCCCAAACGGAAGACAACAATGGCGGACAAGTCGGCTTACATGGGCGCTGGTGGATACAGCTCCGGCTACATGGGAGCAAATGCTTCATCATCGGGATACGCCCGTGAAGACTACGCAACCGGAGGAAGCGGCGGAGGAGCCAGCAACAACAACAACCAGGGATCGGGAGGAAACACCAACCCAGGACAACAAGTCTTCAAGGCCCGTACCGATCAATCGTGCTACCTTGGACCATAAATGGCGACGAAAAGAAGAAGCCACGATCAGCCAGCCAGCCGAAATGCAACTCAATCTCACCTCTTTTTGGTCAACTTTCTTGTCCAATAAAATAGTAAAACACAAAAATTTTTTTATTTTGAATTATTCACCTTTTCCAATGCTTTCTCCACAGCGATGTATTCTCCACGATTGTTCGTGGCTGCTCCGTAGACTGGTCCGTATTCGTTATCCTCGTTATCGTCTCCCCAGAAAACACCCCATCCAGCTTTTGCTTTCTTTCCACCGTTCGATGAACAGGCTCCATCAGTGAAGACTACTGGAGCATCGGCGAATTCTGGATCTTCTTTCTCTTCGACATCTTCTTTGGCTTTCTTTGGTTGGGAGTCTCTTTCGGCGGATCCTCTATGTTTTCGTTTTCGAGAAGCATGGAAAACTTTTGCAGCAGAAGTATTTGCAGATAATGAAGCTTCAGCAGGCTCTAAAATTTATTATTGATTGAAATTATTTCAGATGAATTTCTCACTTTCTCCACCAACACTCATATTTTTGGCGACAAACTTTCGTGCTGCGGCCTCGGTATCGAACTTCTTGAATCTAAAACAACGTTTCGTTCCTAAATACTTTGCTTCTTGAAAACCGAAAAAAACGTTTTGATTACCTGGGGTTCTGGAATCCATCAACTTGCTTCTTGCATTCGTTCCAACTGCGGTAGATACCCACCTGCAAGATGTTCCCATTGTTCAGTGTATGAAAAATTCTGAGTGGAATTAGAGTTTGTGATTATTAATGTGGTAATCGATTCAAAAATGTTTCGGGTCTTATAATCTCGATGCTCAGTTTCTTATCCCTTACCTCACGGCCACGTGCCACTGCATAGAACTGATTGTTTTTGCCCATTTTGGCGCGATTTGCGCTTTGCTGAACAACGCGCTCAAAATCTGAAATCGACCGGTCTCACAAGTTTGACTTCTTTAGTCGGGAAATCCTCTTGAAATAGTAGTTGGGAAGACAAAAACCATAAAATCAGAATGCAAAAAAAAATATCAAATTTAGCTTTATTGAGGTAGTGAAAATACAAAACAACAGTATAATTACTTCTTCTTTTTCTTCTCGACGACTTCTTCCTTCTCGGCTTTACGCTTCGACTCGCGCTTCTTGGGCTTTTCAGCCTTCTCGGACTCCTTCTCCACTTTCTTTGATTCTTTCTCGACCTTACCTGCTCCCTTGACATCTTCTTTTCCTTCGTAGAACTTGTGGAAATAGGCGACTGCTTCATCCAGAGTCGCCCATTTCTTGTGAAGTGGCTGGGGATAGTTCTTGATCTGAAAACTAAAAATTGATTGAAACACATGATTCGATTATGACATACGTGCTCCTTCACATCGTTGTAGTTTGTGAAAACGCCAACAACATTTCCACGAGCAACTGCATAGTAGGCCTCGTGTGTTGGTTCGGGAAAGGACACTGAAAATGAAACAATTAATGTTTCTGTTTGGTAGGTGCTTCAATTTTCATCAAAACAAAATTAAGAAACTCACATTCAACCTCCTTCGGTTTTCGCTCATCCACATACTTCCGAGCCTCCTCTTCTGTCGGAAACTTTTTGTAGACTGGTTGCGGGAACTTGTCGATTTGCTTCTTTGCATCTGACCACTCGGTGAAGACCCCACGCACAAAGCCATGAGCCACACCGTAGAACTTACTCATTCTGAAACTAAAATTAACCTTCCGTTCATGATAGCTAAAGAGAGGAAGACGGAAGATGCGGTAAGAGAATTGATTGGGATTTATTGGATGTTTTGTATAATACAACGATTTTGGCTGAGGGACATGTAGAGTCAGTAATAAAGATAGAGGATTCCGTATAATACATTGAGAAAAAAAATGGATCACAAAAAAAGCTCAGTCACGAAGTTCTGCAAGTCTTTGTGCCATTCCTTCGAAGTCTTCAGCAGCTGGAGTTGCGATTCCTCCAATATTCGATTTGACGGCGAGAGGAGCTTTTCCGAGTTCTCCTTGGGTGACTTCCCAGAGGATATTCTCGACTTCTTCCTGCAAAACACAAGAAATTAGTTGGCTGTTACTTTGCTAATTCGAAAATCAAATATTTCACTACTTGAAACGTATACGAAACCCAACACTGAACTAAACAAAATTTGAAATGAAATGAGAGAAAAAACGCGAGGGCATCAACAAATGTTTTGTGGTGAGTGACGGCTGCGGCCGCCCTCAAATGTAGAGAGTACGACAACGAGGTGATGAGGGAAAAAGAAGGCAGCAAAAAACAAAAATCCAAGGACAAATAGTTTCGAGGGAAAAAAGAGTCAAAGATCGAAAGCCTGATTTGAAATTCAGTAATTTTCTTGATGAATTTGCCCACAGAGTAGCTATCCTTGTTTATGAATGAGAACTAGAACAATGCTCCTACTGAACGGCGCATACGTCAAAAGATATGTATTATTTGAATTGATTTCCATTTTCTCGTGAACTGGTAACAACACTTCCCACGTCTTCTCCCAGGTTTCTGGAACGAAGATCTAGAACAGAGATAAGAAGCCACTATATAAGAAGCTCCCTCCAATAGAAACTTCATAGAGTTCCAAACTCCTTCAACAACCAACCAAATCGCCATGGCTCAATCCGTCCCACCAGGAGACATCCAAACCCAACCCAACGCCAAGATCGTCTTCAACGCCCCGTACGACGACAAGCACACCTACCACATCAAGGTGATCAACTCCTCCGCTCGTCGTATTGGCTTCGGAATCAAGACCACCAACATGAAGCGTCTTGGAGTCGACCCACCATGCGGAGTTCTCGACCCAAAGGAGGCTGTCCTTCTTGCCGTCTCTTGCGATGCTTTCGCGTACGGACAAGAGGTAATTTATCAATTTTTGGAGTAACTAAACTCTAATTATTGAATTTCCAGGATACCAACAACGACCGTATCACTGTCGAGTGGACCAACACCCCAGACGGTGCTGCCAAGCAATTCCGTCGCGAGTGGTTCCAGGGAGACGGTATGGTTCGTCGTAAGAACCTCCCAATCGAGTACAACCCATAAATGTCTAAACTAATGCAATAAAGGGTCATTTGAATTTTTGGTTACATTGTTTTGTTTCTCAAAATCAACATGCCGGTTTACCTGTGCTTTCTCTTCAAGATCAGCTGGTTCAACACTTTCAAGCGTATCTTCGATCATTTCTTCTATGATTCCAAGTTTCATCATTTCAGCTGACATCTCGCGCATTGTTTTCATGATTTCAGGCACCTAAAAGCTTAAGATATAATGTTAAATATTTGAAACACAATTCTACTTTGACAAGTTGCTGCATATTCTTCATGACTTCTGTGGATCTTTGTAGTGCGCCTGCCATTCTCATTGTTGCCAATTGCTCCTGCATGCACATTATTACTGAGTTGATTTGGGCTTTTGATACATGTATTTTGCTGATTGCCTGGAATTTGATGTTGTAAAATGATTGAAATGGGAAATATGTGGACTTACCTTCCTTGACTGAATCAGAGACTTCGCCAGAATCACGCAAACATCCTTGTCACCCTTCTTTGCTGCTTCTTTGATTTCTTTTGTTACTTTCTGTTCTTCTCGTTGTATGCTGTAAACTTGACGATCCAATGCTCGCATTTCCTGACGCATTTTCCGCTGAAGCTCTCTAACCTCTTCCTTTGGATCTTTCTTCTTGCCGAACAAACCCATCATCTGGAATAAGAGACGATTGATAATTGCGAAACATGAAAGAGGTTGGAAGCAAAATTTATCCGTTTTGCAGTCAAAAAATTTAGGAAAGTGATTATGATATTAATTATGATTTGAAGCTTTTTGAAAAACTTACAAATTTTTCCGAGAAACCAAAAAGGAACCAAGGAAACGTGCAGAGAAAAAGCTGAATGAAAAAAAGTTAATAAAATTTCCACGGCCATGGCCGAGTTTTCGCAGGCTCCGCCCACAAAACCCTGCCGCAGTCGGCAAATTTTGCACACATCATTTTTGGGGAATTTTTATTGATTTCTCCTTTGAAAGCTCCTTTTCTGTACAACGTTCGGGTTTTTTTCTCCAAACGAGGTAAAATATCAAGAACTCAATCAATAATATGATCGCGTTATGTTTCGTTATATTTTTCTCAAAAAAAAGAAGCACGGATTTTTGTTACGAAATCGAATCAAAACAATCTCAAGTTTCAGCTAATGTTTTAAATATATAAAATATCAAAATATTATTCGCGAATATAGGTTTTTCGTTGCATTTTATTCCATTCTTCTATGAATCATAGCGTATTTCAATAGTTCGTTCTTATCTCCAACATTTCTCTTGTGTCAACAAACGTCATTCATACATTTTTTACAGGTAAATAGAGAAAAGCCTATCGCCAATTTATGTCCATCGCAAATCTCAACAGACCAGCGGGTATACAATTTCCTAAAATAACCTATATTTTTATTAAATATTTCAGACGCCTTCGAACAACTTGAAACAGAAGACGGTGTCCGACAAGGAGTTTGCCACATCCGTATTCAACAGCGTACCGGAAGAAAGACTATCACCACTGTTCAAGGTATTTCGTTAAGTAAATTGATCAAAATGTATATCGATTTTTTTCAGGAATCGGCACTGAATACGATCTCAAAAGAATCGTTCAGTACTTGAAGAAGGTGAGTATTTTTCATCTTTCTTTTCTTCATAGGCTATCAGCCGCCCGCTTTGCCTTGCTGTTCTCCTTCACATTTCTTTTTCTGTGGTTACGTAGTGTTTCTTCGTAGATGGTGTAGTATACTGTTCACATTCAGACGCATTCTCACTGAAAGAAAAGTGGAAGCAACAAAGCAGCGGCTAGCGTTTCCCGCTTAGTACCTTTTCATTTTTCAGTGAGAATGCGTCCTCTCTTCCGTTTGCTGGCCAAATTGGTCGTTTTTCGCTGTATTTCTGTCTACCTTGTTTCTTCATGGTTCGTGCCCGACGAAGTTTACCAATCCGCTGAAGTAGCTCACCATCTCGTCTACGGCACCGGTCATCTCTCTTGGGAATGGCGACATTCTTTACGCTCATTCTTCCATCCTGCTATCATCGCTTTAATCCTCAAACTCCTAAATCTCTTATCACTTGACTCCCAAATCCTAGTTTATCACGTTCCCCGGCTTGCACATGCCCTTCTATTCGCTTTAGCTGATTTATCATTCTACAAAATCTGTTTGAGATTGTGTAAAACCCAAGGAATAGCCGATAATTCATTTTTAGCATATTTGAGCTCCTGGTTTGTATTCTATTGCTCCCCAAGAACCCTATCGAATTCGCTTGAAACATCCCTTACATTGATAGCGTTGAATTGGTTTCCTTTTGAAGGTAAATCCTACAAAGGCAGTACCTGGCCCTACATTGCTCTAGGTGTTCTTACTATTGTTATTAGACCCACTGTTTCACTTCTCTGGCTTGTATTCGGCCTTCATCATTTGTGTTATAGTCCCAACCCTATCCGATTAGTTCTACGCACAGTTCTTCCTGTTTCTCTACCCATTTTGATCGGCACCTCTGTAATTGATTCTTGGGCGTATGGAAAACCAACGATACCACTGTGGAACTTCCTGCAATTCAACGTTGTTCAAGGAGGAAGCGCATTATTTGGAGTCCATCCATGGCATTGGTACATTGTCTCCGGAATTCCTGCAGTACTCACTGTTCAAACGATCCCAATCATCGTTGGACTTCTCGGACCCAACATTTTCCGCCCATCACTTCTGCCGTTTTTCGCCACGACATTCTACATTGCTGTTCACTCCTTGCTTCCTCACAAGGAGCAACGTTTTCTCCTCCCAATCATTCCATTAATGTGCATATACGCTGGAGGAGCATTCCAAAATTTGAAGAAATGGCGAGGAAGTGCGTTAGCGGCAATGATTGCAGTCAACATCGGTGTCACAATTTTCACATCGCGATACCACCAAGTAGGACCATTTACTGCTCCAAGAAGAATCATGGAAGAATGGAGAGGTCCCCACGGAAAACTTTCTGTTGCTGCTTTGATGCCATGCTATTCTCTACCAGGTCACGCATTCTGGCACGATCAACTCGATACATTACGACTACTGGACTGTTCTCCTGATTTAGAACAGCTTCGATTGCCCACCGAATTAGATGAGGCGGATCAGTTCCATGCAAATACCACCAAGTGGCTAACTGAGAAGTTTTCTTTAGAACATCAAAATTATCAACGAGTATTGATGTATGAAAAGATTTACGAGTCTTCACGACGATGGTTCGAAACTAATGGATGGTATCAATGTATTGAGAAGATTTGGCATTCGCTGGCGTTGACGTCTTCGCGAGAAGACAATTACATGATTGTGTTGTGTCGAAATGGGTACTAGGTTCATGATTTCTTTTTTCTGTGTTTTATCATTCTCCCCAATATATTCTCTTGAAATGACATCTTCACTTGGTTGTGCTTTAATAATTTATAGAGCTTCAATTGATTATAATTTTATTGAACATCAAATAAAAATAACTATAATATAGTTTATTAAATCCTCCTTGATTTGCAGAAGCATAGTTGTAACGGAACCATCGTCGAGCATCCAGAATATGGAGAGGTTATTCAATTGACCGGAGATCAGCGTGAGAAGGTCAAGGATTTCCTTATCAAGGTAACTCTAATTAAGTATCATCAAATTGTAAACATTTGATATTACAGGTCGGAATTGTCAACGAGTCCAACTGCAGAGTGCACGGTTTCTAAGCTATTCATATTCGCACCCAACAAAATCATGATGACTCCGTTATCCTCGTCGCCTTTTCCCCATTTTTTTTTCTAAAGTATTGGATTCCTTTTCTATTTCGCTTCGTGGTTAAATATTCTTCCCTTTTCTGTCCTGTCTCCACTTCACGCTCTCATGGATCTGTTCGCACACTCTCTTTCCCTCGTGTTATACTTTTCCTTTTTTCTACACATGAACTTGTTATCTGGTTTAATTTCATCTTCATGGATTTATTAAATAGAAAATTCTCGGTAGGCAACTAGGCAAGTACCGGACATTGGGAGAAATTATGAAGAAACAATAAACTCAAGTGAATGGTTTGGATGGAAATCAAGAAGAAATTCAAGGAAAGAAAAGGTACCCTTATCAGAGAAATGATCTGAATATATAGAAATCAAGCGATAAAACAAGCTGGGAATTATTAGGATGGGAAGGAACACTTGGAAGGGGGACTTGCAACCGAACGAATGACTAGACACAGAGAAGAACATCGGGTGGAGGAGAAGAAGTCATGAATTCATTGAAGTTTTACAATACAATTTGTCGATCATCGAAGAAGTGTGAACGACGCATCGCATTGATTTCATGACGAGTTCTTCGATTCTTCGGAGTCGTAAAGTCTTCGCCTCCGCATCGTGCTCCAGGCGGTCGGTATGGAGTGGAGGTGGCCGTCACGTTGCGGTTTTCGTCGATCTGAAAATTGATGTATTGAATTAACGAAACAAAGATTTTTCACAGCATTTTGATGGTTTCAATCACTGATATTTATAAAAAACTGTCATTTTCTTCTGTGTGATAGATTTTTCAGTTCCACTTTTGGGGAGATGGTTAAGTCAGAATTGAATGATTCGCTTGTTTTTTGAATAAATTTCTGATAAACTCTAATAGCATCTCCACAGGTTTCTCACTTATCTTCAACCCCTTACCTTTGTCAACGCCGTCGAATGCCGATTGAAACTTCTCGGCGGTCGTTCGATTGTGCTCATTGGTGGCAACTGTTTGAAGTTCGTCTTCTGCCACTGAACAAAATGAAGAGTGCATGGAAGATGACCCTCAAGAACCGAGTGATGAGTGAGCATCATTTGAAGTGTTGGAAATGGTTTTTTGGTGGCGGATAACTGAAATTCTGAAGTTTTCCTTCTGATAAAATGACCTATTTGTATACCTTCAATCTGAATCCTTGTTCATTTCTGATAATCAAATAATGAGAGATACCCGCAGGATTATGACTGACTGGAACACGCATCGAAAGTGCCAGACATTTGGATTTACTCTCCGAATATCGAATCACAAATGCTCCTTCTGGTTGGCTCAGCAAATTGAACACCATCGAATCCCTACAAATATCCGATAATTAACGGGTTCGGGGAAATGGGTTAAGCCCCCTGGATAAACATTTAAAAAAAGGGATGCGTTAATTAGATTTCGAGAGAAGAAGAAGCAATACAGTGAGCAGCTGTCAGCTGGTAATAACTGATGGAATGACATTCTCATGCCATTAGCCTTATGTCATTAGGTCGGGGAGTTTCTTTGTTTGTGTATCGACATGGAAAAGTATGCTAACAGGTGTCGAGAATAATTAGGTTAACAGGAAAATTCAAAAAGGAAAAAAAAACTCACTTGGTTGGTTGTCCCACAAAATAGCTGCAATTATCGAGTTGTGTCATGAGAGCCTGATCGATAGGGAAGATCCATTCTCCCAGTTTCTCATCATAAACCAACGAAGTTTGTGGAGGAACTGGTGGCACTGGTGACGTGGCAGTGGAGGAGGAGGATCCATTCGATGATGAGCTGGATGAGGCAACTGAAGATGTGGATGTTGTGGTGGATCCAACACGAAGATCCGATGGTCGAGGCTCTTCTGGAACTGGAGATGAGGCAGCACATCTCATCTGATTCTGAAGTTGAAGGAGTTGCTCACGAGTTGGAGTCGGCGGTTCGACAGTGCTCATCTGAAATAAAAGATAGTTAAGGGAAAACTAGAGACAAATAGGGATCGAAGAAATACTGCCTAACATAGTACAGTGCCGAGAAATGGTGAGGGTACCTCTGCATTGCGAATTATAACTCTGTTCAAACTGAACCGATCGACGAGAAATTTTTTTCTGGTACTACCGATACGTATTGGAATAAATTAGTATATTTTTTGTCTGAATAATTTTTCAGATTTTTTCAGAATTTCACATTGTCTGAAAAATTTTGAAAACATAAAACCAAAACTTTTTTGCGTGGTGTTTTATTTCCATCATTTTGACTCAAAAATGTTGTAATAGGGTCAAATGAACAAAATTTGTCAATAGATCTGATATTGACATCCCGGCTCCTGAGCTACAAGCCTTGAGGCTCAAAACTAGCAAATCTGCCTAAAATGGATAACTCGGCTCAGAGTGGTCCAAATAGACTAAAAATTTGCGAGAGCGTTCCTTTTTGACACTTCATCAATATGCAATCAAAAATAGGACGTTTGGAAAAACTTCATTTTTTCGAGTTCCACTAGTTTCGCCACCACATCCATGACACACTGAAATCCTAAAAATGAAGTTTTTCCCAACGACCTATTTTTGATCGCATGTTGATGAAGTGTCAAAAAGCAACGCTCTCGCAAATTTTCAGTTCTATTTGGGACCACTTTCAGACGAGTTATCCATTTCAAGCCAATTAGCTAGTTTTGAGCTTCTAGGCTTGTAGCTCAAGAGCCGGAATGATAATTTCAGGTCTATTGACCAATTTTGTTCATTTGACACGCATGATCAATTTGTCTAAGCGTCATGAGTGACTGCATGAGACTCAGCCTGTCTTGATCTTCGTTTCTGTCCTCTCATCACTCTCTCGGGCAATTAACACACATAGCGCTGATGTCATCCTCGTATGTGATACGCCCTCAGCATCAACGTGCGCAGATTAATCTTAGCTGATCTACGTCAGGTCTGCTCAGTACTATGCAAGAAATAG
>GL379806.1:205076-223684 GCA_000143925.2 Caenorhabditis brenneri
AAATTTTAGTCCATGTTGACCACTTCAAGACGAGTTATCCTTTTCAAGCCAATTTACTAGTTTTGAGCTTCTAGGCTTGTAGCTCAGAAGCCGGGATGTTAATATCAGGTCTATTGACAAATTTTGTTCATTTGACCCAATTACAACATTGTTGAGTCAAAATGATGGAAATTAAACACCACGCAAAAAAGTTTTGGTTTTCAGTTTTCAAAATTTTTCAGACAATGTGAAATTCTGAAAAAATCTGGAAAATTATTCAGACAAAAAATATACTAATTTATTCCAATACGTATCGGTAGTACCAGAAAAAAATTTCTCGTCGATCGGTTCAGTTTGAACAGAGTTATAATTCGCAATGCAGAGGTACCCTCACCATTTCTCGGCACTGTATATACTGACACTGTGGTAACAGTTACGTAATGTTTTATAACACTAGACGAGAAACGGGACCTCCTTAAAGGGAGATGGTGGAGAGTTGGTTTGAGGAGGGTGGGTAAGAGGAATTACGCAACTAAATACTACCTCTGTGTGAAGAGAAGTAGAAGAAGAAGAAACAATTATTAACGTTTGGATAAACATGTCCACTTTAGGGAAGGGATGCTCATCTCTTTGGGAGTTGATCGAGCGTGTAACTAGACAGTGCTCTTTTATTAGAGAGAGGAAAACAGGAGCCGTGGGACTCATATATTAAAAGATCTATTGAGAAGTAGAGCTGGTAAATACTCTCATAAAGGTGCAGATGTTTGTAGCCTCATAACTTGGTTCCTAGTCAAGGCATTGAAAATTTGTCAACTAAAAACTTGTTCCTGAAACGGTTTTACATAATTTGTCAGTTGAAAACTTTTTACCATCTAATCTAGAAATCAAAATATGATGCTCCAAACATAGGACATCAGAAGTACTAGCTCCTCAATTTTCAAAATCCGCCCTCTCCACCTAGAAAAACCAATGCTGCCCCAACAACTTCTGATGCATTTCCGTCAATTACGCAAGTACTGTTATCTTCCTCATGCCAGCTTATTATGACAACCTCATGTCATTTTGTTTCCTTCTTAGCACCACCCAAAACATGACATGTCACACTCGTGTCCTTGTCATGTAACATGACCTGATAACCATCTAAATGAACGGAGAAACTACTGGGAGGCGGTGGTTACATCATCCGAAGAGACGGAAATGCGATCAGATGATTATGGGGTTTTTTCAATGCGAATCTGCTGGACTTACTCGTTTCGGATTCACTGATGACGTTGAGTTGGAGAGACGGTGAAGGGCTGATGAGAAGACTGCTGATACGGGGCGACGTTTTCTGGAATTTCTTTTTTAAGAGAGATGAAAGTAAACAAAGGGAAAAGGGATGGTTTGGTTTTTGGATGCCCAAGAAGGGGATAATTGAGATCGTAAAACCACAAGAAGACGTGGTTTTATGGTTTTATTATGAGTGGTATGACGAATAGTCACTGATGAGGATGAGAGGGAATTTGAAAAATATTGTCTTTTGAACTGTCAAAATCCAAAAAAAACTCGAAAATCCCGGAAATAGGTGACCGGAAGAAGTATAGGACAGGTGTTAATTGACAGTCTTTTGGGAAAATTCATGAGATTATTTTTGAATTTCATCCTATTTTTTGACTGTTCCAAGTAAAAATTCCAGCTTAAAAAAACTTACCTTTTACACTGCCCAGATTCATCAACCGTTTGACTGCCCTTCTTGCCCAAGAATCGGTTCAAAAACACCGAAGAAGCACTCCGTTTCTCAGCCATCGTCGACGACGAACTATTTGAGGGGTGCATCTGAAAATTATTCATCTTGAATTCAAAAAATCTAAAAAGGAAGGAAGGAAGTGGATTTGTGGGAAAACGTAGAATGTAACAATAGAAGGGAGAGAGACACAAGAGTGGTAGTGGGTATGTACAACTGTCACTTGATTTGTTTGTGTTCGACGCTCCGGTTACCATCATAAACGGGCCAAGAAACTACAAATATGGTGGACCACCTCTGGAGGAAGGAAGGGGATTTTGGGAAAGTAGTACACGGTTTGGAATTTCGTAATGAACCAGAAAAAGTAAAAGTTAGTCGTACTCGTCTAAAAAGGAAATGAGGGGGAGATGACATCTTATAATATGCTCCATCCTCAGATGGATGGGTGTTAGATTCCTCGCCCCGCCCACTTCCTCCATTCCTCCTCTTCCCTCGAGATTGGAGGAAATGAGAGAACAATAGGAAGGGAGGGAGGCTAATCTCCAAGAAGAAGAAGACGTTAGCATTGACCAGGCTCAATCGTAAATGATCATAAAACCTCGTCGGCTTTCCGGGTGGAAAAGGCAGTTATGATGTAATCAGAGAGGAATGGAACAAGATTGTAAAATGGTTTGTTGGCAGGTGGTGGTGTCCCCCATCTTCTTGTTCTCATGGTTATCAAATGATAAGGGGAAGGGGTTCTTCTGATAAGAACAAGGGGGTTTAGAGCTCTTTCAAAAGGGAAATGTGCCGCATGGAAGAGGGGGAGGAATAAAAGTGTTTGTGTTCTTTTGGAGTGATACACAGATTTTTGTGTTTGATTTTGGGGGGATTATAATGAAAAGAAGAGAAGATAATGAATTATGTAAATTTTAGTGTTTGGTGATTACATTTTTGTTGCAATGTGATGGGGTTTTAGCAGAGGAATAATAATGAGAGAATGGGATTTTAGATTTTCAGAAAATTTCAGAAAAACAGAACCATGGAAAATATAATGGGGGATCTACGAGTTTGAAGCAATAAAAACCATTTTGGAAATTCTGACGTCTAGAAGCATCTAGAACTGCTGGATGAGCTTCAAACTTACTCGATGAAAATCCGTAACCTGCCAACACCCCACCTAACACTATAAAGTCAGATTACATACAGAAATGAAGAGATTGCTGAACCTCAAAAACCACAAAAATTCACCAGCATTGCAACAAAACCTATCCCAAAATGAGAAGAAGAACCTTCTAGAAAACTGCCTTTACCATCAAAACAACCATTGACACTTCCCATTATTAAATCATTCTGAATGTCCAAAATCTATCGGAACAAGTCATAAAATGGTTCTAATAAACTACCTTATTCACCGAAAACTACCTGTTATCTCACTACACTATAAAACAAAATAAAACAAATGTCGGTCCTTTTTGATTTTTATGATCTAGAAAGAGACTAGATCCTAGATAACTATTCGGAGGGTACAGTACAAAGCCGAGATTTTACAAAGGCGCAGGGACTTCTAATGAAAAAAAAGATAGTTTACACTACTGTAAACAATACCAGTCGAGACCATTCCAGCAAAAGTTCCTGGGTCTTTATCAAAGTTTGGCGGCATACTAAAGCAAGAAATGTTCAACTAAAATTTGTGTCAAGCCAAAACACATGTATGCTATTTTTGAGGGAAGAATCGAGTGTGTTTTATCCTTCCAAAATAAACAAAAATGATGATAAAAGTACTTGAGACTGGAGGGATGAGAGAGCAGAGGGATAGAAGAGAATTACTCACCGAAGATGTCGAAACTGTGGATTTCGGTTGAACTACTGCTGGTTTCACAGTCTCTGGTTGATTGGCGTTGCGGAGCACGTTCTCGATTTCGTCGGCCTGAAAAATTAAGAAATTGAGCACTAGAACTGAATAAACGATATTCAGAAGATACTATGTTTATATGGTAAGAACATAAAACCCTCAGATGACACGCTTCATCCTCCTCCTTCCTATCCTATCTTCCTCCCCATTTTACCAGAAACAGATTTCAATCTCTTCCGCTCAAGGGAATTGGTGATGGAACAGAGAGTGAACAACTGGTGGAAGGGGGCGGAGTCAAGGAAAGATTGAATCGGAAGAAAGAAGAAGTATAACGAAAAGAATAGAGAGTGGAATAGGGCATTGGGTCAGTGATGAATGGGCAACCATTTCATTTTCTTCGAGATTTTAGAAAAAAGAAAGAAGATGCGCAGGAAGAATTATGATGATGAGCGAGAGGGAGAAAATTGTTGATTAAAACTTTTTAATTAAAGGTGCAGAGACAGAAAATCTTACGCTATATTCATAGCTTAGGGGTTTACAGACTCGCTATCTTATTTGATTTAAAAAAAAAACAAAATAGGTTCTGATTGATTTCATATGCACAAAAAAAAACCAAGAACTGAGGCAAGACATTGTCCCATTCTCATTGAGAACAACCATAAAACTGTCTTTATCTACCTTTCCCAGTCACACCTATAGTCTGCACAGATTTATGGTTAAGAAGTGTGAATCCTGTGATGACAACTCATTTGTCACTCAAGAATTCGAAGAATGGTGGGATAAGTTAGTGGTGTTGGTTGTAGAGATAAAATAGGAGAGATGAACTAGAGATGAACTCTAACAGGAAACACTGGTTAGTTGGTTTTTGGATAAGATATGAGGGAGAGTTTTTGAGGGTTCTAGAACTAGAGGGGACATTTCAAAATTCCCAATAATAAGATAGAATTCGGCAGTTTTTTTAAACATAACAGTATAACCTATAACAACAGATTGTATGTTCAAAGCGGTATAACTCGATTGTTTTTTGAGTTATCAATAAGTGTCTAGCTGACAAAATAATCAAAATGATGGTCAACAAAAAATAGAAAATTTCCAAAGCAAAATCAGATCTACTGCTCTGAATACATGATACTGGGTGCTCCTCTATTAGAGGTTTTTTTGGCTTCTAAAAGAAAAAAATTTGGCTTCTAAAAGCACCATAATACTATCAATCGTAATAAGACCTTTCCAAAAACAACTGTGTGAATCTTTAAGAAATCTGAACGCGCTTGGCAACGATTTCGACGTAATTTTTGATGGCGCAGAACGGCAGTATGACAAATCAGAACTTCTTGAGTCACAACCGTATCTAATCAGAACTTTCCCTAATCATAAATATTCAAATCAGGATTGCTCAAATCAGAGCTGTTCCAAATCAGGGCTGCCCCTAATAAAAAGCCCTGTTTATGTGAACTTTTGTGAGGCAAATGGTCCTGATCAGGGACAGTTCTGAATTAGAAACAGTTCTGATCTGGCATATGGCCTTCAAAACTGCTTTAGAAACGCATTTTACAGTACAGTACGCTCTTCTGAACCTCCTACTTGAAATTGGAAAGTTCAGCTTCATTTAAAACTCCAGCTCTTCCCGATTTCCCCCTCCATCTCAAAATCTAAAACCAATTAGGCAGCTCCCTTCCGAATAAATGTCTATAAATCTTCATCCTCCTAACTACTTTGCCGTATTTCGAAACCCTCCGATTCTAAAGATCCGAATGTCAGATTATATGAAAAACGAAAACTTTTTTTTCTCTAATTGAGGCGAAGAAGGGCCACCGTGCCAGGGAGTGCGCGCGCATCAGATCAAATCAGATAAAAATTCAGATGAAAAAGAAGAAGAACGTCAGTTGGAACAGTGCCAAAAGAGACTGATGACATTGAGTGATTTGCCGCCAAAAAGAAAAGAGGAATTCAGAGAAATGAAAGTACATGTAAATTAATGAAATCGAACAACTGACTGACTATCGACGAGGGGGGTGTCTACATTCCAATGGACTCATAGAAAAGTGCAAGACAGTTGTTAGCTGATACTTAAACCCCAAGAGATATCATAAAATTCGGGCATAAATCCCAAAAGACACGAGTAAATCGGAAGGGTGAATTGCCATCTGGAAGCAGGTGTCATCGTCGTTTTTTACTGGAGGGCTGAGGGAACAAATTGCGGTTTCGATGATTGGAGATGGGGGCAGATGGATGACATATTTTATAACCATTTTTGAATTATATAGCATCTAATGGAGAAGGAATTGGGGTAAAGGTTTTTATGAAGGATTCAGAAAGTTGGGAGTTTCAAAGATTCAAAAGTCCTGATGGGAGACCGGGAAGATTATCAGGATGCCATGTGAATTTTAACTTTCAAAACACTACCTTCATCATAAGAGCACCTAAACATTCAATAACTTAACTCATAACACTTAGAAAGCACAAATGTTCTGGCAACGTATCTAATAAAAAGCTTATGTTCTTATTTACTAACCTGCCCTTTTATTAGAGGGTTTCCCCCTGTCACAACGAATCTACAGTGAAATGTGACAATTTCCTAAAATGAAACCTATTCTCTTGCTTCACTGAATCGCTAATATACCCAAACATATCCAATAAATCACCGTACACTCCCTCCTCCTCCCTCCTGCATCAAACCCTTGGCGCCTACTAATAAAATCTCCGTCACCTCCTCCTCCTACTGGTCATTATATATATCGAAGAGCCGTGCCGTCATCCAGAAATGTTGTTAAAAGCGGAGGAGGGAAATGGACATGACTGTTATATTTAGGAGTGCTGCGGCATACCGACACAGTGGCGCCTAATAATCGGTACCTTTTCGATATCTGATGAATAGAATGAGGGAGAGAACGGACTGAAGGAGGTGGAGGAGGGAATTGGCGCCAATTGTGTGAATGAACTGAATTAAATTGGAGGTGATGGTGAAGGGGGAAAGAGAGAGAGAGAGAGATTTAGAGATATTGAAATCAAATTATCAAGTAAATATGCAAAGTAAATGTTCATGTTGTGAAATGTCAATTATCAGTTTGAAATCTTTGTTGGCTTTGGAAGGCGGCTTTTTTGAATAGGGAAGTACTTGAAAATTCATAGAACCTAGTTCTGTTTGGAATGCTTGAAGCCAGAAAATGGATAATGTGGCGAAATGATCACTGTCCTTGTTTAAAACTACAAATTTCATTGTCAAAAAGTATCTTGACTTTTGGCAGGATTCGAAAACCCGTTTCCGCCAATCCTGTGATAGAAGCCTTCACGGTACCGTATGTTCAGAGCAGCATAACTCGATTGTCTTTGAAGCTATCAAAAAGCTTTCAATTAGTAAATTGTTAGAAATGCTTTGCTTAGCATTTCTTCAGTTGATTACTTTTCGATAGTTTCAACGGCAACCGAGATATGCTGTGTCTGAACATACAGTACTAGATGTGAGCGAACTACAGGACTTACGGTATCTTTTCTTTTTGACACCGATTGAGCATCGTTAAGTAGGAAGTTCACAATTTTTGGAATCTCAAAAGCTAAATTTTGAACCCGGACCCGGAGACAAATTTCTAAACTTTTTTTTCACTACCTACAACCACCTTCTTCTTAACCGGACACTGTCCTCAAAGTGCTAATCCAAGGGTGATACAAACTAAACACGCTCTCTAGATCTATATCTATACAGTACTATACCCAAGAATCTTTTTTTCACCCAAAAAACAAGAAGGGGACAAATATTCTCGGTGACACATGCCACTTCTAATTTTCTTCTTCCATTTCCTCCAATTTCATGTTATGCAATCAGAAGACGAGTACAGGAAGAACTACGATTTGAAAACACGAAATGAAGCGGAAATGAGACTTCCCGTAACAAATAAGAGAAAAGTTATAGAGGTTAATTTCGAAAAAGAGAAGGTCAATTCAGTTTTTTTCGATGTAAATGAGACGAAACGAACAAAATGAAATAAGAAAAAAAGAAAGAAGTGGAAGAGGAAAGAGGTGTTTTTTGAGAGAGAGAGAATAGAAGTCGGAATAAAGAGAGGGTCAACACGTGTGTGTTGGTCAAAATGAGAATGCGAGGGAAACAGAGAGAGGGAGTCACTTTTGAAAATTGAGGTGACGAGAGGGAATTTACGACGTTTTTGTTTCAGGTGTCAATTGTTTTAATTGGGATGTAGTGGTGTAAGGAGAAAAATATTGGGAAAGGTGGTTTTGAAGTGAAATATTCTGTGATCTACAAAAGCTCATCATTTCTAGAAACATCAAAATTCGAAGAATTGAAAAAAAGTTCTAAGCTAAGAAAGGTTAATCAAAAGGATGTGATATTATAGCTTTGCAACAGCTTCATGGCTCGTGTTTTTCAGAAAACCTCTATCAAAAAAGCAACTAACGGCATACTGTAAATCCCGGAAGAGGAGCCTACCAGGTACTTTAGATTCAGAGCTGCATATCTCAGTTGTCTTTGAAGCTATCAAAAAGGTTTTAACTAGTGAAATGTTTGAAATGTTATGCTTAACATTTTATCAGCTGATCACTTTTGGATAACTTCAAAGGGGAACCAGATATGCTGCTCCGAAACTACAAGATATACGGAAACTGAAATTGTAAGTTGATACCTAATGCCAAAATTCTCATTTTTCCCGATCAAAAAAATTTTTGTTCAAATCAAGTGATGTAAAGTGAATGTTTCTTCGAACGTTCAATAGAATTCGTTTCAACAAATAATCTTATTCAAAACAGCCAACTGGAAATAAATATCATTTCCCATTGTGACTCACTCTATTCTCTCATTCTCTTTTTCCTATATTTAAAAATGTTATTGTGCCATCAAAAAGAAATAAACACTGGTATTTCCATGATTTTCAGATAGGCAGAAAACTGCGATGAATCACTTTCGAAAAAAGAAAGAAAGATACAAAAAGTTGGATAGTTTGTGAAGGGGAAAGGCTCTGCACTGGGGAAAAGAGCAGCATGTGCACAGTTTTAGTCACCGTCCAACAACTCCTTTTGTGACTCATCGACTTCATGCCTTTGAGCCGAGAGGAAAGACAAAGAAAATGACACCGACAGTGTTGTTGGCTAACTCCAAAAGGTATTACTGTGAACTTAGGACAGTTAGATGTTTTCAAATACATGCCATTCTATTAGAGGGAGTCTCAAGCCTCGTAGCTACTCCTCTAAACCTAAAAACCCCCGTCATTTCTTGTTCATACCCCATTGGACACTACGGTCATTTCTCGAGGTGACAGGAAGGAATCGAAATTTACGATCCGGAACCACTGAGAGGGTGTAAAACCATCGAAAAACTTGACACCCATGTCAAATTGGTTTACAAGTTGACAGTTTTGCCCATAAGGAACTAAGATGGCCGGACATGCACTTTTGATAAAGGTTAGGAAATAAGAAATGTGGCTGAACAGTTCCCTTTTATTTGAAGTTTTTTGTCTGATAAGAACCATTGTTATCTCGGAGAAGAGTAAACAAAAGTTCAATTTGAAAGTGAAAGAAGAATGAAATGAATCTGAATCGAAAAGAAATAGATTCAAATCAGGAGAGACCAATAAAACAGACACTGTCTGACATTGGTTCAAAAGTGCGCCTTAATCATCGAAAACCGAATCAAATCAAATAGAAAAGAGAGAGGGAGAACCGGTAAGAGGTGTCGACATGTTTGATGTTATCTACACGAAATGCCGAATTCGGTTTCAATTTCCCTTTTTTAATTGACACTTTTCACAGTGGGAGGTCTATTTGACGCTTTTTTGGAAGAGCATGGAAACATCGGGAGGATTGCCAAGAGTTTTATTCATTTCGAAGGCTCAAAGGTAGCTTTATTAGGTTCAAGAGTTCAAAGGTGCGCATGAAAAAAAACTACCGATGATTCTAAAAAATAAACTAAATGCCTCGGGTAGGAATTGAACCCGGAACTTTGTAAGCAAAAACAAAACATGCAACCCACGGCCACAGCAATCCGTAGAAAACAAAAACAGACGTTCAGAGCTTGCTAGGTCAGAACAGAACCATCCACTGGACTCATTCAATTTTCAGTGCGAGTTTTCAGCCCCAAACCCCAAAAACCCTGACTAACCTCCTTAAAACTCTGACAATGAAACACGTGACACAGACGGCGATACGTCCTTCCAACTGGTTCCGTTGCCACGTATCCAAGATTCGAAGTATCCGGACGAGCAGAAATATCCGTGACGCGTCGAAGTGAATGAGACATCAGAATAGTCTGAAAAGAAGAAAAATGACTGGTGGAATTTGACCTGGCAGCTGGTAATGATTGTGTTACGGATGGGACACGACACATCTGCTTTCAGGATCCGGAGAGGAAGGGGGATAAATGCGATTTTTTGATTTGATATTATTGAATTGGGGTCAGTCACTCATTCAAAGAAAGGATGACTTTGAGGAAGAAAAAGCGGATATGTCAATGAGGTTGGAGGAGGAGGAGGTGGAAATGATTAATGAAACAGATTCATCTAGGGGTATGTTTGGAAGAAGAAGAGATAAATGGGAATTTGAAAATAATATACTGTAGTTTGGAATAGGAGTAAACAAACAAAGAGATTTTCATGAGTTTTTGAAAATCTGAATTTGATGACCTCTAGGAAAGTTGCGCTAAAGTTGAATGCGGTGTTCGGAACTTCAGGTCTCGATTACTATAAAATTGAAGCTACTAAAAATTTGCAATAGGTTTGTGATAACTTGAAGGTACTCCACTGGTAACCATGATTGGGTTAATCAGACTGGATTTTTTCAGTGCAGCTTTATTAGAGTTTTTGGTTTCTATCGTTGGCTTCAAAATGCTGAAACTGCTCAAAATTTCTCAGGACGAAACTCCAGTCGAAAGTGCTCCAAAATCCTTATAATGATAAAGAAATTTATCCAAAATTGATTGTAATACCAACACTTTCGTACTGGTATCCCAAAACTCAACACTAGTTTTAATCACAATCTGCAAGCTCTACCAAAAATCAAGCAGCAAAATGAAATTACCCCTGCTTCGCGGCCCAACTCCCTCACGAATTCTGAATTTTCTTCACTGTAAAGTTCAAGAATTCCCATAACTGTCCTAAACTTTCATGACCCCTCTTCACTCCCTTTTACCTAAGTTTACCTCAATAAGCGACCACTCCCTTTCCCCCATCCATCAAAAAACCCCAGGAAAATGATATACAAAATGGCATTTCCTGTCACTCCTTCCCCCGGGAGAAAGTCCTTGAGAAGGTATCAAAATAGGAAACACTCATTCAAGTTTACGTCATAAATATGCATATGCAATCTAAAACCAAACCTAGGAGAGAGGGGTACTTAATTAGCGAGAGTAAAAGAGTTCATGTCTCCAGTTTAGACGTTTAATTATAGAGGGTCACTTGAGATTTGATATATTCACACACTTTCCTTCTCCTAGAGTGGTCCCTTCTTACGTAAAACGTTCCCCCTAAAACTGCATATCTAATTTGTCATTACGTATGTTATTCATTCACCTCTACTCTCTCCCTCCGAATCCCATAAAATCCGTGCCGAGGTAGAAAGAGAGAGAGATCATAAAAGTTGGCGGATTTTATGATTAGTGTGTGTATGTGGTGCCGCTGCTAGTCGGTTTCTTTACCACAAAAGGAGGAACAAGTCTATAAAATTGTGAGATCCAAGGTTAAGATGAATGGTGGTGAATGAATAAAAAAGGAAGATACGGTAGTAATTGAGGAATGAGAAAGGAAGGGCTAGAGATATAAGCTTATGATATCTTGCTATTTTTTTAGGATTTGTGTTTTTCCTCGTTCTGTTTTGAATTCTAAAATCCAAAGTCACTCCGGAGTTTTTCGTCAGAACATTCTTTCCTGGTCAGTCAGAATAAATGGATTCTGGCGACAATTTGATGAATGTTAAGGTGTGGTTTACTAAACTTCTGTGGTGGAAAGATTGAGTGGGAAACAGTATGGAAAAGTCACAAGAGTTTTGAAAACCGTAAAAAAACAAGAAACGAAATGGCTGGGAATAAACCGTAAATTCTCTAATAGAAGTTCAACTGGCACCACTTATTCAGATCAGCATAAAGATAATCGAGATATTTTGCTCCGAAAATACAGCGTAAATGATTGGAAATTCCAATTGTCACTCTGGTGTGAACTTTTGAAAAAGTGGAGGTTTGAACAGAACTGTGCTAATATTTTCAGTAACTTTCCAATTTTGGAGAACAGTTTGTAACAAATAACGGATGGCAATACAATTTCTGAAACTTCATGCCAAAGCAGTACTTCTATTCCTATAGTCAGTAGGTTCAATATCCAGAAATCACTCCTCAAGATTGGTATCCTAGTTGAAAAGATTTTCGGAAACTCACTTCCTAAAACCTTCCTTTTATTCAAATGGAAACATAGATATTTCACCGTACCCAATTTTCAAATCCCACCTCAATATTCAAAATGCTCTCAATCTTTTTCTTTTCTCTCCAATTACATAATTCCCTTTTCCTTCTGAAAAATTCATGCTTCATCAGTCATGTCAATCGAAAAGACACAAGGAATGGCGGGTTCATCAAAAAGCGCCTTCTTTCTCTCTCCCGACAGAAACACAAAGACATTGTGTGACCCGATAATCGTTGCCGGTCACTCTCAGACATGAACCATATGCAACACGTGTTCTTTTATTGTGCAATATTCTAAAAGACGGACTCCATGGGCAAAATAAGATGATAATGAGGATGATGAGCTTCAGGAGGGAAGAGGAGGAATTTGAATTGAAAGGGAGGGATGTGGGAAAAGGAATTCCCGTGGTGTCATCGTCACGTGGGGGATCAAAATTAGCATAAGGATGTATTGCGTAAAAACACTAGTGTGTATCGCATATCAATCAAGAATTGAGTAGGTGCCAATTAGTACTCCTACAGTATTCCCTCTTACCTTCTCACAACTGATCTTCACTCCAAGCACCGAAATCGACAACTCCACATTCTGTATTGCACTTCCTCCTGACGGCTGGAACGAGTCGATTCGTTTTCCGAGATTGTCAACGTAGGATCCAGAGATTGGGAATGATCCGATGTACTGAAACAATATGTTTTTGATTCAAATCACAAGGCGGTCTTTTCTCTTTTGTGTACTATTTGACAAGGTACTTGAGAGAGTTCCACACGTGGTTCAAGTGGATATTCTAGACCACCAACTGAGAGAGAGAGAGAGTTGGTTGGCCCTTTCGGTAACATAATCAGGTGAGCTCAGGAGATGGTTACATATTGAGTCACTTGACACTTTTAAACATGGTCAGGAAGGGGAAGAGATTAAAGGGAGGGGGGAGATGGACATGGATTGAAGTGGAAGGGGAAGAAGGTCCGGTTACCGTATTTGTCTAGTGATTCATCAATTATGTCTAGTACCTATTAATGATGGGCAGGGAGGAACTTGGGAAATGGGTTTTTGAGTTTTTGGCACCACGATGCTCCGGAGCAAAACGCATTGAGTTTATTGGACTGATTACAAAAGTGTGGTTTGCTATGCAGCTTTATTAGAGGTTTCCCTTTAACTAGAATCCTTGATCTGACTGCAAACGATCTGGTTTACAGACTCAGACACTGAACTCAGAAAGACCATAACCTCCTCTATTATTGATGCACCTTGTGAAGACTCATCAGAATTCCTTTTCTGACCGTTCTTCACTCCAAAAACCTCCCTCCTCCATTCCCTCCAAATTGTGTAACATTCCATCGCTGCCCTCTACCTAATATTCGAAAGTCATAATGACCTTCTTCTCCTCCACTGTTTCATATAGCTTCACACCTGTTGCCACCCGGGCGGCACCAAAAAGAAGAGGCACACCTATTCCCTCTTCTCTTCCTTCCCGTTCCTCCGAAAAAAGAGACACTGTATCCGAATTGCGCAGCTGATCAAAGTGTTCCCCTCATATCAAGTTACAATGTGCTCATTTCATTCAAATGTGTTCGGGCCATGACCCTTTCGAAAAGAATGGAAGAGAGGATGTATTTACAACCGAACAGTCCCGGAAGAAAATGAAGAGGAATTGGGATGGGTCATAAAGAAATTTGAGAGATGTTTATGATTTATGAGCAGATAAGAAAGGAAAGAAGAGAGGGGTGCAGGTGGTCTGTTTGAACTTGTCGTTTGGAAATAACCAATGGAACAAGCAACAAAGTGGACCTCTTATAGAAGAGCATAAAAATTTGAAATTTTAGAAAACATAACAGCTTTGAATCATCGTATTTGTATCAATTTCAAGATGCCATTCTATTAGAGCCTGAGAAATTTTTCTGATCCCCTGAATCTGGATCAAGACTTCAAAATTTAGGATCATCTCCAAAACGAAATCCTGACACCAATATCCAAAAAACCAACGTAAAAGTCTGAATTCTCGAAACTCGACTTCATGTATTCCTTTTTTATCAAAATACCCTATCCAATGGAGATCAAAAGACCAAAAGTCTAGAAAAGTAGCTGTGGAATCTCCCAGACATGACAGGTGTTCAATGTTTTGAGAACACTTTCCCCATTGTCTAGAACCAGATTAATCAAAACATTTCTGAAATCGGAAAAACAGAATCTCCTCTCAACTTCAGCGCCATTTATTCAGACCTATCCCCCCTCCAAAAAATCAAAAAACCCCTATCAAAATCCCCGTCCACTGCTCACCTGAACATTCCAAGAAAGAGATGGTAATCCGGAAGCCATTATAAATGAATAATCGTTGGGTGTATCTTCGTAATCACAAGTGAAACCACCAGATGAATTACCGGAAGACGAGAAACTCGAACCAAGAAGGTCCGAATAGAAAGTACTATTTGAAGAAGACGTCGACTCGTCGAGATACTCTTCTTGCGGCGCCAAAGGGGCGTGGTTTATTGTTGAATGGTGGTGACGGCCGGCAGGAGTAACTGAGGAGACAGAGTGCTGGTACGAAGTCGGTTGTTGATGAAGGAGATGGTGATGGTGATGGAGGTGGGCGGAGTCATTATTCTCGTAGATGTCGTGGAGTTGACATTCTGCGAGTGAGTGACGTAATCTGAAAATGAACGGAAATGATTAATAGAATGAGATAATGGTAGGGTTTTTTGGGAAAAAGCCGAGGGATTTACGGCTATCAAGATTTTATCAATTCATAGGTTTATTTTTGAAATTGTCAAAGGCCGCGTCTCTGGCGCTACAGAAGGTTTTTAGCCTCTTTTTTTTATGTAATGGCAGTCAAATGTATTCCGAAATCTCGAAGTTTCACAAAACCTCCAGCCTAAACCTCTGTTTTCGCCCTGCCCTTCTAATAGAGTTCTACCATACCTTTTCCTCTCCTCCTTACTCAATCCATTGTAGTTGGGACTGTTCGACGGATTATTGGTTCCATTGTTGCCACCACCCCGTTGAAAATGATTTAGAAGTGACGATTTGAGACGACTGTACATTCTGAAAAATGATAATTTTGTGTTAAGGAAGCCGCTATCAGTTTCAAAACTATAGAATAACTCATGAGTTTTACTAGCTCAAAATCCTTGACGCCGTTCATACAAAACTCTATATCTCAGCTGCCCGTGAATATATCGAAAAGTTCTCAACTAATGAAGTGTTACGCAGTACTTTTAACCGATAAAACTAATTGACACTTTTTTTATATCTCCTATCATAAAAAAGTTAGACGAGCTCTAATAAAAACCCAGTCAAATTGATTTTCAGTTCGTTTTTTCTCTGGAAATTTATCCCCCTTTAAATGTTGAAAACCAAATAAAAGCCTTACTTTTTGAAGAACATTTTGAAGAAAACCATCAAAACTTTTTTTTGAATATTGATAGGCTAAACTGAAGACAAGAGGGGGACAATGTTCTCGAAAACAAAACATGTTTTGGGATGATTTTTCACGTCAAAACGAACATTTCTTTGACTCCCCCGCCAAAACTATTTTCTTTTGTTTTTATTGATTTTATTCAAAGTTTGTATTTATTTTTAAACTGAAAACAAAACGAGTAAAAAATAACAAAACAAAAAGAGACTGAGAGACTAAATACATAATCTGTCCCCTACAATTTTCCTTTCAATTGAGTTCACTATTCCAGTTGGCATTCTTTTTTTAGTTGTCTAGACCGGCAATTTGTTCTTTTCGGTTGATTTGAATTTTTGTATGTTTTGTGTGTAACTTGTCGGAAAGGTGTCAAAAAGACAGTTGGCCTCGAGATATTGTTTTGTTATGAAAGAAGCATAGCAAAGATTAAAAAGACACTGGGAAAGAAAGAGAGTGGTTGGTCAGAATGTTTTGTCTAGAAGAGATTTTGAATATTTAGGGTAAGGTGTTGTGGTCAGGGAACTAAATAAGGAATCCGAGAGAGTCATAGTGGCAGGAGTCAAGCCCGTGTTCTCAGTTAAATTGAATGTTCCGGACTGAAAATTATATTAGAATACAAAATGAAACTTTTGGGTCTTAGCCTTAGGGGTTTGTCTCAGATAGAATTTTGATGAACATGATAAGTTTTGAGGTCAGGGACGGAGCCACTGAGCTCAGCATGGTTTAGGTTACGGCTTTGGAAAATTTTGGTTAGTTTCGGACTGAAAAGCAACCCTGATTTGCATGACAGTCTTGGATAGATTGGTGTTGATTTTTTTTTAATTGAACGCTCAAGAGACTCTAACATAAGGGCAACAGTGTTTTGAACGAAAACTGTTGATATTGGAAGCCGTCACAAACTGTATGAACAGATGCATTAATTATACACACTGTACTAATTTTGTAGGATGATTAAACAAAACAAATTGAACAGGAAATTGAGTTGAATGAAAACCTCTAGAGAAAATACAAAACTCGCACAAAAGTCAATGATACTGATTTGTGAAAATCTAAAATCCTAGAGATAACCGATGTGTAACTTCCGAGTCCGAAGTAATTCGGAACAAGTTTCGAAACAAATAGGGTGTACGTTTCATCCCAATCGAACTTTGTGAATTCTCCAAACTCGACATCCTCAAAAATCGTTTGCCAAAGGTTTCCCTCTCCTCAGATTCGTTTGTTTTTTGTTTTCAATTTAGTCATAGTTTATATTCCAATTACTCATTTCCTTCCCACTCCTCCACTGCTTCTTCTCCTTCTCCTCCACAAAAGTGTCATCTCATCTCCAAAACACATTGACACCTACCAAATATAAACATCCTTCCCTTTCTTCTAACATACACAGTAAGACAGTGTATGTTGAACCTAATCAGAAACGAAATCGGTCTGTGTCTCTCCATCTCCCATACTCCTCCATCAGTGTGCATCCAACTGAGAAGTGTGCAAACATTCCGATTGGAATGACACCAGTATCCTATAGAGACGAATGGAAATTTTGTTGGTGTCGCATGTGTGTGCAGAGTGGTGCGAAATGAGGGATAATCTAGTGGAACATTGGAAGATATTGTTGATGCTCTCTGAGCTCTAATTGCGTAATTGGCAAAGTACCCGTCATTAAAAAATTAGTGGAAGAGTGTACTTTGGGAACTTGTGGGAAACCAAGGTTGGATTGGATCATTGTGGATTTGTAGAGTTGAGAATGGAGAGAGGAGGGAAGGGAGAGAGGTCCAGATGAAGGTTTTTGTTTCATTCTCAAAAAATAATATGAAATCGAACCGGAAACTTTTGTTTCAGCTTCCTAGAAACCGGAATAACTACCGTCGATCCTGTAATAGACCCTCAGTATGTTCAGAGCATTAGTTCTCGGTTGCCATTGAGAATTTCAGAAAGTGATCAACTGAAGAAATGTTTGTTAATCTGTTTTGAACATTTTATTAGTTGAAAACTTTTTGATAGCAATAAAGACAACCAAGATATACTGCTCTGAACATAGGGCCTCTGTTACAGAACTTACGGGAAGCACTATCCTCCTCCCCTGATCAAAATCATTTTCAATTCTCAAAAATATTCAAAATTGTTTACTTTTTCCTCCTGAGACACCTTCTTCTTTTTCACCTCGTGCCCTTCTAATTGCCACCTGTCTTCTCAATTCTCCTTAATCACTCCAATTTTCGCAACACTTGCCCCTCCTCCTTTCTCCGTGACATTGGCGCCAACGACAACAATTAGATTGTCAGTTTGACACGAAAAAAGAGAAGGAATGTGTGGTTGTTGGATTGTGAAAAATGTCCCGGAATTGGTTTCAAGATAGGAATTAATTGGGAGAGGTGGGAGAGAAAGTTCGTGGGTTTTTGGAGGAGTATACCGTAATCAAGACACTACACTTTTCTGTCCGGTCACATTACAGCGTGATTGATATAAGATCAGCTTTTAAAACTGATAAAATCCGAAAGAAATTAAAAAGATTAAGTGTTGCACCTTTGAAGCTACCGTAGCAACACAAAACATAGTGGCGGGCGGAAACCGGGAGATGTCGGCTGCTGAACTTTCATATCAGGCGATCAATCAACGTATTGAGCAGAAAATGAAGTGTGCAGCAGCTTCGGCTGAATAGCTGGAGGGATAACTCCCCAGCCGTCTGTTTTTTAACAGCTACCCATCGGGTGCTGTTAAAAAAAAGACAACTACTTTTGGAAAAGGAGCCTCGCAAGGGGCTCCGGAAATCTTGGAAGGGAAATGAGAAAATTTGTAAAGTTAGTCAAAGAGTGGCCACCTAGGATAAAAACAAGGGATTCTACAATACTTCCATAACTTTCTGAAGCCAAGTGCTCTTCTATTAGAGATGGGAAACTCATTCAAAAAGCTCTTGACAGTTCGAATCAAAAAGTTTGAATCATCATTGAAACCCAATACCTTTCTTCCCACTTCTCCTTCCAAGTTGACTTCTCAAGAACCCTTTAGTCGCACCTTCGAATGACGTGGCAAACACTTGTTCCTCCTATTCTTCCTTTCAAGTCTGATCTGCTGTTCATTCAGAGCTTCAACTACATATCACACACCTATTTGATATTTGAACAGGCGGTGTTCAAAAGAAGGGGGAAGAATAACGAGGTTGATACACTGTCATAAAGCTCATTGTGCAACAGTCCAAGGATAGTATACATTACGCTTGACATGGCGTAACACTTTTGGTAAATAATCGGTATCCTTTTACAGACAGAAAGCAGGAAAGGATTT
>GL379806.1:224610-246523 GCA_000143925.2 Caenorhabditis brenneri
AAAAAATTTTGGGGGGGGTTTTTTTATAAATTTTTTCCTGTTAGAGGGTTTTCCCCGTCTTCTCCCCAGGCTCGGGATTTTTATAGCCCCTTTTTTTTACAAGTTGTGAATTCTAGATCCCAAAAATTTTTTTCCCCCTGGAAGGAAAGCTGGTTATGGGAAACCCAAAATTCCTGAAAACCACCATTTCCGGGAAAACGTGTTCCCTTTTTGAAAAAGCCCTCACGAACTGTTTACTCAAGAACTAGACACTCAACATACTTTTCCTCCTTGATCAATCAAATTAATAAATAAGAATTAAAAAGAACTTACCACAATCTTTTCTTGATCAAACTTCTATATAAAAATGAGAAGAATTCCTTCAAAAACTGGGGATGATTGAATCGTTTCGTCGTCGTTTCGATTGTATTGTTTCGATTGGAAAAAAAGAAATCTGAAAAATGTTCCTCATGAGGAAAAACTAATAGAAAAAATGAGGGAAAAGAAAGAGAACAATAAAAATAATAAGAGAGAAAGTTTGTGTTGTTTGCGTTTTCACCTTGACTAGTACTCACACAATCTCAGGTTACATCTATGATATCTCTTCAAAGTTCAAACACTTTTTTTTGAGGAAATTCAAAAATTGAAAAGTCAAGAGGAGGAGGGGACAGGTGTTTCTACGAGAGACGGTTTCAATCAAAGGAATATTTGGATTGTGGGAACAAAACGGAGAAATGAGTCAGTTGGTGTCGAAAAAGAAGAAGAAGAAGAAGGCGATGGTGGAGGAAAAAGGAAGAAAAGAATGGCGATGATGGTGTGGAAATTTTTAAAAGAGATGGAATGGAAGAAGAAGAAGACGGATGACTTATTGGGAAATCCGAAAATGGGAGAATTATGAAAACGAAAGATTGCTCAGGGAAAGGGGGGATTCCTTTGGAGTGCTACGGTTTCAGGATTGTTGGAAGCCTTGGGCTATTCTTGAACTGATAATTCTCAGTTTATGCAGTTGAAAGTATATTTCACAGCGAAAATAATCACCGCTGAACCTACAGTAACCCAACATCGAAAAGGAAAAAGATCTTCATTTGAACAGAACAAAGCTATTTTGAAGTACCGACAAAATCTAGCTTGGAGATGTTTTTGAATAACAGCACTCCAAAAACGGAATACCCCACTCTAAATAAATGTTACAAATCAAGCTTTCGAAACTTCAGGCGGCAAAACCTTGAAAGCACAGGTTTTCTATATATCGTTTCAGGAGACTATTCATCAGAATAGTAGATTTCACAAGTTCAAAAACAAGCAGATTCTAATTTCTATCAGAAGAAACTCTAGAGAGGTCAAGCCACCTTCAAAATAAAAAGAGAAAGTCTCTTTACTCTTTACAATTGGCAAAGTGCCGAAAAAGAATTACGAACAGATGATTGCAGCTGTTAAAAGGGCGAAATGACTCTAGTTGTCCTTTATTCACTTCTTTTTTTTTTGAATTTGAAATCTGGTCAATTCGTCATAAGAAAGTGAAAAGGATTTCGAAGAAGAGAGCGTAATACATAATCAAAAGTAACTGCTAGTTATGACAAATATTCAAAAATAGCTCCGATAAGTTTGAGAAGCGATTTTGCTAGCGGACAGGTCGGCATATCTTTTGGTATCTTTAAGTCCTACTGAAGTAGCTTTGATAATCGGTTCAAATAGGATTTATTGCATTTTTTAAAAATTATTAGTATCCTAGGTCAAAACAGATAGAGCAGTAATTATTGTTGAAAAACAAGCACTCAAGATCATTTTCGCTCAAAAATCTTCAACCTAACATGCTTTTCCGAAAAGTGTGAGAACCTTAAAAATGTAAGAATGATAAAAAGTTTTGCAGAAAGGAAGGGTCAAGAGGGAGGTCTAACACAGACAACTGGAGGTACTTGTAGTGTGAGAAATGCTCTTTTTCCTTTACTCTCTCTCTTTCTTCGATAGTTTACTAGTCTTCTCAAATAGTTCGAATCATCGAATAGGTCTCCATTTTATTTGCTCAATTCGCAAAGGAAGAACCCTCTAATTATCTCGAGAAGAAGAAGAGAAAAGGATGATCAAGGAGTAGAAAGTGTTCATGGTAATCGACAAAAGTAAATAATTGAATTAGAACATCAAATGAGCCGAGAAGGCATGAATCAAGTCATTGATCTGATGGTTATGAGGGAAATGCGGAGGAGAAAGTTGTAAAAAATGAGTGAGAAAACGAAATGAGAAACAAGAAGTTCAAAATCGGTTATATTTGGTGTCAATTATCGAATTAGTCTCAGCGATTATTCCATTTAGAACAAGCTTTTTTTATGACTACTAATTGGATGAATAGCCAAATCTCATATAAGTTTAACTCCTCGTTTCAGAAACAAAAAGAAAAGACTTCTGAATTACCATAATCCTCTAAAAAATAGAATTTCTTCTCGGCCAGCTCTATCGAATCGAATAGAAAAAAAAGAGAAGAAAACTTTGTGGGTGCCAATGAGATTGATATCAAATGGAAAAGAAGAAGAAGAAGAGCAACATCGAGGAAAAAGATTCGGACAAACACTTGTTTTTGATTCAATCCATTTCTTTTTTCTCTTTTTTTATCACTATCATTGAAGAGGGTGGAAGATGAAGGGATAGAAAGAGAGGGAACTGGTTACTTTTACTTGGATTTTATTGTTCATTAACAAGTGATAAAAAGAAAAAGAGGATATTCAAATAGATTTCATGGACATTTGGAGGAGGAGGTTGACCCGGATACGGTTTGAAAGTTCGGGGGTAAGATTGACGCGAGCTAAACTTTCAGGAGAAAAAAAAATTTACATGATGACTTCGAAATATACTTGATAACCTAAATATCTTGAAAATAAGCCATGGAAAGTAGTTAACTAACGAGTTGCTGCAAACTACATGAGGAATAACTGCGTAGTTGACCGCTTTATTTGAAAATGCTTCCTTCAAATGTCAGGAGTCATTACCACTCTCACCTATTTTTAAGCGCCAGGTCTTATTCAAAAAACAGCTCGAATCTTGTTTTCAGTCTCAATAAATTTGGAAAACTGGCCGCAAAAAACTAGTATTTATGCATGATGTATGTTTTTGACAACTTTATGTTTTTTTTCCAACTCAAATTGAGTTTTCGAGATATAAATAGGTTATGACAATAAATAAATATATGTGACACCTACTACTTTAGCTCACAATAAAGAGTTGAGAATCTGAAAACTAGAGAAACGTTTTAAAGTTGCTGGAAAAGAAATCTGAAGTAGTGGGACAAAAAAATGTTGGGACTGAAAAACTGCGTTCGTAGACTTGGCATCAAGTCATACCAAAATTCAGTTTTTGATCTGATTAGATTGTATTTTCTGCTTCACTTCCATAAACCATTTTTTCATAGGTTTTCTGGCAAGAAAAGGATTTCAGATTATCTGGAGCACTCCTATTTTTGGAATTTTCGATTTCCCAAAAACTAAATTCTAGAGCAGACCACTGAACCGCCGGAAACGTAACATGAACTCTTCTACCCACCACCTCCAGAAGAACAAAAAAACTCTAAAGTGAAAGTGCACAACTCTTTTTTTCCGTCCTTCCTCTTCCTTCGTCTACATCTCATTTTTCATATTTACAACTACCCATTGATCCTCTTCTTCTGTCTCCAGTTGTTGAGAAAGATCATCATTTTTTGTGTGACAGCTTGACAGAAGAAGCATGACAAGTTTCACGAGAAACATTGGGACGAATGTGAAAAAACAAATGGGTTATTGGGTGGGGAGCGATCAAAGAAGAAACGGAAAATAAACATTGTTTGAGGAGAAGAATTTTGAGAATTTTTGGGTTTTTGGAGGGAAAAAGAAGAGGAAGGAAGGAGAATGGTGGGAAAAAGAATGAGGAAAATCAGATTTTGGGCATAATTTACTTTTTTGTTTTTTTTTGTGTTTTTTGTTTCGGGAATGTTTTGAAAATCAGAGGAAAATCAGAAAAAATTGGGGAAATCGGAAACCGAGCGAAAGAAAATTTATGACATAGAAAAAATGCCTTAGACGTTTGAGTCGTCGGAGGAAAGACTACAGGAGCATTGTTTTTGAAAACTGTAAAACGGTTTGAAAATCATGTGGGAACCTGGAAACCAGACATTTCAAAACCTCCAAAGTCAGTATCTTTCTCTTGAGAATAATCAAGCTTTCAAACTGAATTATTGGACTTTTGAAAAGTTTCACTGTTTACTGCCAAAACAATCTGTCTCCAGATTCTGGAGTGATAAAGAATGAATCATAACTTTTTGGGGCCAATGCGATTTTAATTATTCTCAACCTAACTCGAAAACCGAGCTCGAGATCCATTAGAACTCCTAAATATTTCTATTGAATCTCGAAAAAATCTGTTTTCTGATTCTTCTCCTCTGCTATCTGTTCTGGTCACTCGAGTAAGCATCCCCTCTCTTTCCTTCTCTTTTCTAGTGTAAACTATATCAAATAAATCGAGACGGGGGGTTCTCGTCGTCCCCCCGCCGCAATTTTTTAATGGTTCTAAGGGCACTTAGCCTCCGTTTTTCATTCGACAAAAAGTTTTATACTGAATCCTGTGTTGGAATCTCACTGAACAGAGATTGAGGCAAAAAAATGACCGACGAGAGTCAGGAAGCACTTAACGGACGGGAGACAAGGGACGGGGGAGATTGATGGGGGTGAAGAATGGAAAGAAAGGGGCAAAAGTTTGCAGAAGAATGGGTAATTAGCAATAGAGATTTGTTAGTTTTTTTGGTTTTTGGAAAAGGGAGAGAGTTCATTGTGTTATAGCAAAATTGGTAGAATATGGGAGATGGAGGACTTGGCAAAAGTTGATGCAGCAAATTACTTAACTGACAGTGACACCTCTAACTTCAAATTTCAAAAAATAGAGAATATTATCCAGAAGATTGATTGAAAAAACTGGAGTTATATCATTGAAAAATCGAGAATTTCAGCAGCTTCTGTTACCGTAAAACCTGCAACTTGGGCTCATCCAGTACGGTATGTTCAGAACAGCATTTATCCGTTATCTTTGAAGCTATCAAAAAGTTCTTGATTAATGAAATGTTCAGAATGCTTTGCTTAATATTCCTTCAGTTGATCATATTTTGAAAGCTTCTAAGACAACCGAGATAAACTGCTCTGGACTACTGGCTGTGCCAGAATTACAGGATTTACTCGCATTAATTTCTTCTAACATTAGTTTTTGAAGCATTCAACGTTCGAATCAATTCATAAACCACAAACCATAAGAAACGGTACATGAATATAAATAATTCAGAAATACATGCCATTCTATAAAAGGTCTTACAGAAACTCACAAATCTAAAAGCGAGACAGCTACCCAGCATGACCCAATCAATCTATCAAATAACTGTGTATAGTTCCATTCAAATGACCAAAAAATCACAAAAAAACGGTGCACAGTCCTCCTTCCACAAACTATGATGACGAGAAAAGTGAATGAATTGAATAGGCAAAACCCCTCTCCGTCCGTACGTACCGAGTATGCAAAAAAGGGCAGAAAGAGAGAGAGAGAAACAGAAAAACAGTTCTTTCTTTTTTACTCTAGCTGCTGCTTTACTCTTATATATAAAAGGGTATACATATATGGAGGAAAAAGGCTTATTTCCGTTTTTTTCTTTTTTCTTCTCGGGAGGTTTTTTCTTGACGGATAGGGGAGCGGAAGGAGATGAAGAAGAAGAAGGAGAAAAGTACATGAAATATAGAACAAATCACTTTTTTTTTTGTTTTAGAATGATCAATGTCAAGTTGCTGTAGTCAGTCAGGTTAAGAACTAAATAAAAAACTAAGAAAAAACTGATAAGAATCTCCGAAAATAAATGAAAAATGACCGTTGAAAAAAAGAATTAAAGAGGAAGAACAGGAAGAAAAGAGGATTATGATTCAATAAGGCATCAAACTTCTAGAACTGTCTGAAGAAGAAGGGTCAAAGAGTGTATAGAAGGATGGAGCAAAGAGAATGAAGATATGATAAAGGTACAGAAGGCAGTCCAACGTTTGCTGGAAAGGTCTCGGCTCGAAAACTGTACCTTCACAATATGATGTTCATTTAAGATGGGATTTTATGTATTCTTACTGTATCCTTCTACCTTCTCTATTAAAACACGATTCCCTAGGGCTTGACATTTTGTGGGCGGAGCTTGTCAAAAACTTTGACACTTTTTACTTTTTCCCAACTTTGGAAGGGTGCAGTTTCGTGCATTTGAATGTTCTTAAGCTGAATTTTTTGAGCAACTGTAAAACCATCTTGGCTATGTGGCGCCAAGTTTGGAAAATGATCCGATCAATGTTAGCCGAGTTATGATAAGAGTTTTGCGCCTGACCAAACTGTCAAAAAAATGACATACTGAAAATTTCGAAAATCTTTTCTTAAATATTTTTTAACTGGCTCACTGCTCATGAGTTTCTTATGAAAATGGGTGAATACATGAAACTCGGGGAGGGCTACCAAATGAGCTAAAACTCATCTGAATTGGAGCAAAACCAAGAATGTAGGCCATAAAACAATGACTAATTTTTTGACGAAAATTGGTTCGACGTCAATTTTTCACAATATAACGTTCTGACCTTAGGGTCAAAATTGCTCCTCTCTCTCTTCTCGAGTAAAAAGTGATGGTTTTTTGCAGATTTCATTTTTAAAAACTTTGATTAGAAAAAATGACGACACACGGCGCTTGCGCCGTGTCTAGCCTGGACGACCTGAACGAGCGTAGCGAGTTCAGGGCGTCCAGGCTAGTCACCTTTCGTGACATCGAGAAGTTCAAACCTGTACAACGCTGTTTGAACTTTATATTTCGGTCCGAACAGTTTTTTTTAGACTTATTTGTCAAGCCTATATTTTTTGGAAACACAGAACCTCTCAGGGAAAGCTATAGTAACTTTCTGAAAATTAACTCAAAAACAACAATAAACAACAATGAAAACAATCAAGAGGATAGAAAATCAGAATGGCAACACACTAAGCGAAATAAAAAGAGAGTGAGAAATATCCGGTCGAATCCCCTCTCTCTTTGGATTGATAAGCCATATATTGCGGGCAAATGAAAAGCCTTTGTTTGGTTTAGGCAGGTAGAAACATTCGCTTCTCGCATACACACACACATTTTTGGATTTATGATAATCGAAAGAAAGAAAAATAAAAAGAGAAGTCTCTCGTGATGATGGAAAAGAATGGAATCAGATGGAATTCTTGATGATGATGTGATGAAGAACTGGAATTTTTTATGGCTAATATCGGGCCAACGGAGCGGAAGAAGAAGAAGAAGGGGGCTTGAAGAAAATAATAATAATGGAAGGGAAGATATTCAGATTTTTGTGATTCGGGGGATACTGAATTAAGGGATATCGAAGAATAGGGAAAAATAAACAAAAATTTGGTAGCTTTTCATCGAGATAGTACTGTAAAAAGGGAAAATGAGTTGGAAATTCAGTTCAACTAAAATGTAGGGTTCTTCTTTTCGAGCCCTTGATAAATCCATTATAAAGGTTCTATTCAAAATTTCAGTCTTTCCAGATATATTCTAGGAAAACCTCAACTTTTAGAACTTCAATTTCGCGTAGTGATGGATTTCAGTTGGAAAATATAGGCTAGAATGTTTGAAGTAAAAAAACCTTCTTTGCAGAACTTCGATCATCACATTCCACCCAATACACTCTTATCAATTACAAAAAAGGAAGTGTAACTGCAGAATTCGAACTTTTTGAAAATGAGAGATCTCAGAAAAGTATAAACGCAGACATACTGAAAAGTATTCAACAAAACAGTAACATACGTGGAAAACCTTTATTTGTGTTGATTTGATAATATTCGGAAAGAAGGAAGGATGATGCAGAAGAAGTAAAAGATAGAGATCTCGAAAGTTGATATTTCACAGCGGGAGACGCAGCAACATGGATAGGATAGTGATAAAAATATGTTTTATCTGTTCTCTTTTTCTCTATTTTCTACATTATCACCATTTGCGGAGCGGCGGATTGAGATGAAAATTGTGATAGTGGTAATTATAGGGGAGGCGAGGATCTGCAATTTTGGAATGATGGATTGGTGCAATAAAATGTTTTCTTGTCCTAGTTCATCAGTAATTGGAACACATTATTAGAGAAGAAGTGGGACATGGAATATAGGTCTTTCAGGAAAAGAAACTGTATGCTTCTGGGACTGTATTCTTACTTCATGTGTATTTCAATGGGAACGGAGGGATATCTTAATTATAAATTACATTCAGAATAGTCATTCAAGTCCAACACCATGTATAGTACTCGTTTTTTGTAAACATTGATGATCTGTAAATGAAGTGGAAGTTCTCCGCAACGCTGCTCATATCTTGTGATATCAAAGACAGCACACACAGAAATGATTCGATTATTTCTTGAAAAATGAAGTTTAGTCTTTTGCATCATCAGTTGGCGTGAGTAGTTTCACACAAGTGATCGAGGAATGTTCTGAATATGCTCTTCATCTCCTTTTGAACAGTCAGTCATAGGTATGCCTAGTTACCATCAGCAGTCTGATCATACCTTCTGAAATGAATTGTTTCTAACAATGGGATAGGTATTTTCATCTAATTCAGAAACTGTTACTTTCCTTTCGAAAGAGCATTAATGAGTTAATTTTTATAAGACGTATACATTACGATGTTGTAAATGGGAACCGAGTTCTTCGACAGATTTGATAAACTCACAGGTCTTCTCGTTTACTTTTTTTTCGATTATTTTCATTATTTCATTCGTTTTCCAGTTTTATACCATCACCAACATTGCAGCTCGAGTTCTAGTATGAATGAGAAAACAACTACTCTAAATGAGCAAGATAATCTGACTCAACATTAAACTGAACCTTAAAACTCTTTCACTTTTCGGATATTCATTACAAGACAACAATTCTCATTTGGTAATCAGTCGTATAACCCCGTAATTTTTTCTTTATCTTTCGTCAATCTTTCCTGATAATTGGTGGATTTCTTGCTCCTCTAAATGCACACCTTCACCTGAGCGTTTGCGTCTGCGTCACGCTTCTCTCGTCCAACGTAAGTACGCTCCACCGAACGACCCTCCGGCTGCTTTCTTTCAAATCAGTCTTCGTTGTTATTCGCATTTCTTCTGTCAAATCTAGTTGTAACTTTCTATTTTTCTGGCATCCGTAGTGTCAAAATGGAAAGTAATGAAGAAATACTCAAAAATGTCAAACAACGAATCTGCAAAAGAGATAATTCCCTGAAGTTACAAGTATGTTTCTCGTAAAGAAAGATTTAATAAGTAATTTGTTTTTTTTTAGTTCAAAGTTCAACATTTCTTCTTCGGCGGCTATGAGTTGAAGTTGTTACCTAATTCACCATTATCCATCCAAGTCAATTCCAATGTGAGTTTATTATAGTTGCAAGAAAATGAATCAGTTTCTTTAGGGAAAAACTTCGATGCGTTTCATGATGGAGGCTGATGATACGTTTGGACTAAGACAAAAAGATATAGGATGTAGTCTAACGCAGTTTGAATCGTTATTGGTAAGAAAAGTCTGTATTCTGTTGCAAATGACGTTTTTTAAAGCTAACTACTGATGAAGAACAGCTCCCACCAATGCTAGCATGTTATATGCTACCAGGCTGTATTGAAAAGATGTGCATTGCGCAACCAGGACTGCGAAGTGTTTTAAAAGAACAATTGAAATTCAACAACACCACAAAAATCTTCAATGTCATGATATTTGTTTTGAAACCATGGAACCGTGTAGAATATTATATGAAAGCAGTATTCATGGATCAAGGAAAAGAGGTCGAGCGACCGATTGATATAGATGACGCAGAAAAACTCCTGAAGGAAGAGGTAAACGTTTTGATACTGTTATCTAGATAGTAAGTTATTCTCTCAATTACGTCGAACTACGAAAACCGTTGGTTGAGGCTTTGGCGAATACATTCAACAACAAAAATTAGATGTTAAATGTACATGTTTCTACTGTTTCTTCGATCAACATATAATTTGCATTCTCTCAAAGTTTGTATATTTATAGGTTCGTGCAGTTTGGGATCAAATGAAAAAAGAGAGAAAAGCAAAGGCGTTTAACGAACAAAAAGCAGTACGAGAGCCTAGACACGAGCACCACGTGATGTCTTTTACGGAAACTGTCAACGCTGTCAATCATGAACAGTTCAATCGAATTCTGAGTGAACTGAAGATTTCGAGAAAGCCTAATAAACAAGATGGAACGATCGCGTTCGTCGATGCAAAGAAAGGCGGTGTACAGAACTTTTCTAATGGTGGAAATCGTATACTCGAACCTTTCACTGCAAGTTATGCTGGAAAGAAAGATGTCTCTGGAGCCAAGCGACCACGCTTGGACCTTGATCCGCGATATCAGGTAAAATATAAAAACTCATTAGAATTTACGAACTCTAGAAAAGGTTTGGTGCCACGGACACAGTGTTTCACATTGTTGTATTTCTGTAAATCACGCTTGAAGTTTTCGTTTTTAACCGATGTTCTAATATCAATCCCTATTGTATTATTTTGTGATAACTTGGCAGCATGCCTTATGACTGAGTTCTGACAGATTTTCGTGACGAGAAATGAAGTTTGGATTAGAAGGATTCATTTGGCACAGAAGAAAATGCAGAACGGAATTCAAATACCATCACAAGAAGATGTATATGATCATCAATACCAACGTGTAAGTTTTTAAAAAAGTCATCTTGCTTGGCCAAGCTTGGCAAGCTTGGAAAACTATTTCCAGAGCTGTGAAAAAGAAAAAGCCGAAAATGAATTCAAAAGTTGTGTAATGAAACGTGTTTTCAGGTTCTACAGAGCCAAAACTGTCAGAACTGGCCAAATGATTATCAGTCGTTGAACAACCAATGTATTTCTCATTTGGAAGGAACCAGTGTCGATGATCTCACTAATAAAATGACATGTTTGGGACACACCAACTATGTGGAAAACCATTCGTATTACCAAAGTAAGTTTTCTGTCTTATTCTGTTTTTTTTTTTAATCAATTATGCAGTTACAGATCTAAATGCTGAACAATACTGTCAAGTAGATAGTGTTACGAATGGATTCAACGGAAACAACATTGCTCAAGCCCCAGCAAGTTCGATAGCGACTGTTTCGCCACAGGTTCGCAACTCGGCTTGTCTCTATCGTTGCTACTTTTTTTCTGTCTTTTGTGTTCTAATTGTTATCGTCATTTCTAGAAAACACTGTGTTCCGGGATCAAAAAACTCTTTGCTACTGTTTAGCATGATCACACTCTTGCTTGGAAGACTTTAAAAGACTAAGTGCTCGTTTTCAGGGTGATGCTGCTAAAATACAGCTCAATCTGGCATTGAATGATCGCAAGAGAGCGGGCCCCGGTATTGAAAATAAAGTAAGTTCATAAGCAACTAATCGAAATTAAATTGAAAACATCAACTAAAAATATTCACCTTCAACCAATAATTTTCAAAACCTTCAGGCATTGTCAGAGCCACGTCCAACCGGTGATGAACCTCTCGTAACTCTTCCACCGTCACCATTCGGAGGAGAGACTATTTCTCGTAAGCGCTTCTTTCCTGTACACTTATTCTTAGTTCAAGTTTTCCAGTGATCATAAGAGACATCAGAACACTGGATCGTAAGGAATTCGTGAATGACAACGTTATGGCGTTCATGATGAACTATATCAGTTCCTATCGTATCAAGAAGGAGTTGTGAGTTATAACTAGAAAACACTATCACATTCATGACAGTTTGTTTGCAGGATACTTAAAATCCACATGTTTAACACCTTCTTCTACCAATCTTTGGCAAAAGGTATCACGCCTTTGGGATTCTCAGGCCGTGTAGGGAAGAATGCAAACGATCCAGAAACACTCAAAACAAACATTCTGCGAATGCAACGATGGACCAGGAAGTTCGATTTGTTTGCGAAGGATTACATTGTGATTCCGATTAATGAAGACTTTCACTGGATGGTTGTGGCAGTGATCAATCCACAAGGAGCTCTTATTGAGGATGGAAATGAAGAGGCGTCACGCAACGCTCCAAAGTGCTTCATGGTCTTTTATGATCCGCTCAGCGGATTGGATCCTACTAGGAGAATGCATATCACGCACATGATCAAAGAATACTTGGCTGCAGTGTGCGGTGCAACTAAAGGTGCAAATATGAAATACGCCGTCAACAAAGGAGCAACATTCGATAAAAATCAAGTCGTCGTCGTTCGCCCAAAAAATGCACCAATCCAGAATAACTTCTCTGACTGTGGGCTATATGCCCTTCATTTCATTGAAGGACTGTTTTGTAATATTGATCGACCTGTGACTGTAGACGTAAGTAGAGTGTTTCTTTGAACGCCTCCTAATCGTTAACATTTTCAGGATTTCCCGGAATTCGATTGGAAAGAGTGTTGGCCAGAAGCGGACAAAATGTGTGAATTTACGAGAGATAAAATCTACAACTTGATAAAGAAGAGAGCCGGTCCGAGAGTCAGGAGCCGCATTGAACAGTATGAACACGACAATCGTTGTGGATTGAGCCGTGAAGGAGAGTCGCGAAAGTCGCGCAGACACAGTGCCGTTCCTTGCTCCGCGCAATACCGGACACCACGCAATACAAATTACTACAGAAGGTTTTATTCCCTCAATCCACCGCCCATCAAAGTCGTTCAAGAAGAGCCATTTTTCTCGAATCCTCGTAATGTAGCTACTATGCCTGTCACCCAGAAGGTGCGAAAGATTCGACCCCCTGAACTCAGCTTCCCGCTCGCATACTAGATTCTTTCCGTTTTTCTATTTTCTTTATCCATTGAATATAATTCTATTTTTACGATCTCCCCCAATTTTCACACCTCATTTCTATTGTGAATCCGAATTCTCAAAGAATCACTCAATTGTCTCCTTTCTAAGTCCCCACTTATCGACATAAACGGTTCAAATTAGATTTTTAGAACTTTTGTTCGTTCCTCTCATCAGTGTTTTCCCTCAGTTTGTGCTAATTTCAAATTATATAAATGAAACGCATTTTTTAAAACCATTTGCGCAATTCATCTTGTTTTTTTTGTGTTGAAATGGTGACTTTGCCGCTAAATATTTCGATTCGCAACCCGGGCGCGGTGTCTGACCCCGCCCACTTTTCCCTGCCGCACTTGCGGATTTGTAAGCAATTTTTCCGCCAAACCGTTTTTACAGGACTTTGGAAATTCTTTTTGGTTTTTAAGATCGTATTTTGATTTTGAAGATTATTATTTTCAAAATCTAAGTTTTCAGACTTTAATCCCTGTTGCCTTGAGCACAATCACCATCAGCCAAACATGTCGATTATGAGCTATACTGGAGGAACCATCGTCGCCATGGCTGGTGATGAGTAAGTTTATGATCCAAAAGTGACCTTTTTTATTATCCTTCTGTTTCCATCGATTCTACCTGAATTTTTTTTCAAAAAATTCATACTTAAATTTTTTTCGAAAAATACCGAAACATAATGATTGCAGATGTGTCTGCATTGCATCTGATCTTCGTATCGGAGAGCAAATGACAACCATCGCCACGGATCAGAAGAAGGTACACAAGGTGACTGACAAGGTGTACGTCGGACTTGCCGGCTTCCAATCCGACGCCCGGACTGTTCTCGAAAAGATCATGTTCCGCAAAAATCTTTATGAGCTCCGGGAGAATCGCCGAATCAAGCCACAGGTTCTCTCCGAGATGATCTCGAATCTTGCCTATCAACACCGCTTCGGAAGCTATTTCACGGAGCCGCTTGTTGCTGGATTGGACGACACAAACAAGCCATACATTTGCTGTATGGATACCATCGGTTGTGTGTCTGCACCACGTGATTTCGTCGCTGTTGGAACTGGACAGGAGTACTTGTTGGGAGTCTGCGAAAGTGAGTACTTCATAAAATATCTCTGATTTGAGGAAATGTTATTTTAGACTTCTGGCGAGAGAACATGAAGCCAGAGGAACTCTTCGAGGCAACAGCACAATCGATCCTTTCTTGTTTGGAGCGTGACGCCGCTTCCGGATGGGGAGCTGTCGTGTACACAATCACGAAAGACAAGGTGAACGTCTCCAATATCAAGGCTCGCATGGACTAAACATATGTTTATTGACTCTACAAGTATATACGATTTCGTCTAATTTATTTATTTGTCCTTTTTTATCCCGTGTCCCATTTTTTCTCTACACTAAACCGACCGGTTGTCTCTCATTTTTCTCTCTGCGTTGGTTAATCATTTTTGAGAATACATTTATTACTTCTTGTAACCATCATATGGCTTCCGAGCTTTATGGCAATCGAACTAGGCAATACATGGGATAACTACAACAGGGAAAAATGTTTAGAAAAATTTGACGATCAAATCGTGCTTATACTCTTCAGGATTGAGCAGTGTCAATGCTTGATGAAGCATGACAGCCGATAAACCCCAAACTCGTTGATTTGAATGAAGATACTCGTTTTCAGCATTGTGGTGCACCTGGAATGATTTATTAGACAGAGACAGAAATGAGCGTAGTACCTTGAACTCAGTGGAATCGAAAGTGGGAAGAGTGTATTTCATTCGTTTGCTTGTGAATTTAGTTAATCCAGCTGTCCTGTAGAGTTCTTCCAGTGGAATCGTGAACACTGCCTGAACTTCGTCAGAATTCACAACCAATTTATTGAGAGCTTCTTCATCTGGAATATAGCCAACGATTGGCGTAACGACAAAGTCAGCTTGTCTCCGGACGACACTTTTCAAATGACCCCAAATCTCGATATCTTTCGATTCGAGTCCAATTTCTTCATTTGTTTCTCTTAATGCTGTATCTGTTGTGGATTCTCCTGGATCCATTCGACCACCCGGAAAACAAACTTCACCGCGATGCGATCGAAGATGTATCGATCGTTTTGTGAGAAGAACAGAATCACGTCCATTAACAGTGACGAAGGGAATTAGAACTGACATTGCTGCATTCGAATCAGAATCCGAAACGAGTCGAGGATGTTTTGATGGGGGAGCGGAGGAAAGATTCTGAAGAGAACTTGCGGATGAAGAGCTTCATTCGGATATATTCACCTTCAAAAACCTTTCTTTTGCCTCACTTCCAAACTTCCGTTTACTCCATAATAATGTTGTTAGGTTCCGATGGCTCATTTTCATCAAAAGTCTACAACAATCAGTAAAAGTTCTCAAAACAAAAATCTGATTTCGGAAGAAACTAATAGGTCAAAACCTTTTTCAACAATTGCAAGAATTTGCGGATCATATTCTTCATGACGATATAAAATTTTTGAGAAAACATCCGAAAGAAATATGAAAGGAAGGATTGGGGCGGGGTGTCGACAAGAAATGTAAAGTGCGTTTTGGTTGTGGTGTGGGATGACAAAAATTGATATGGATGGTTGAAGTTACAGTTCGTTGGAAACAAAATTTAGGAAGGAAATTTCGGGGGGTTGCACAATGTACAGACATTTCTCGGCAGATGAAAAAGGGACGAGAGGTACTCAAAATCAGTCAATTAAAGTGAATAAATAAAAACTATAATGTTACATAAAATACGGTGGGTCGTTCTATTTGGGAGCAAATGGTATCACAGCTGGTCAAATCACTGAAGAGCAGTCTGCCCTCTTGCTGATGAAATCAGTCTGAAATCACGACATAATAAATAAGATAAATTAGAATGTGTTGGGATATGAAATGAACAAATGAAAGAAATCAAGAATTGCGATCCCCGTCTGTTTCTTACCCGGAAAGAATGAACTTAAAACATTGAAGAGGATAGCAATTTCTAACAGAAACGGGAATAGACAGGGAAAGGAAATTTTGATAAGAACACTATGCACATGGTAGTGGTGATGATGGGGTTAAACTGAAGAAAACAGAGAAACAGAGGAAAAGAAGGAGTAGTTGAAGATGTTCAGGCTGTCGGTGGAGCATTTATGGAGCTGAAGATTTGTATCAATATGTACGCGAAGATCAAGAAGAATCCGAGGCCGATGAAGCTGAAAAAACACATGAATGACAAAACGAAAGCGAGTTATTAGAATGTTAGAAGCCTTTAAACACATGAAGCTATTTCATCGAATTGTGAGACGGTTCAGCGGAAACTTAGTAATTGATGAAGTTAAAAACACAAATACATACATTCAACACGCCCATACTCACCTTGTCCATGCCGCTGGCAAATGAAGTCGAACGGCAGATGACAATGATCTAAAAAATGGGGTGCAAAGCGGTGAGAAAATAACTGAACTTAAGTGAATATGCAGATATAAAGCATAAGCAAAGGTTAGTAAGAACGAAACACCAATAACTAAGACTTGTGAAGCAAAAAGAGACGTGCACGTTTACCTTGCTTTGTAACACAGAGAGATAGAGAGAGGGTCACGAAAATCTGAAACCGTTGAAACTTAATTCGATACCGCCAAAAATAAAAAGGGAAATCAGACTTCATGATTTGAAATGGACAAAAAGAATATTACCTCCATTGAAGGGCTCCGGACATTTTCTGGCTATCCAACAGAGTCTGCGGCTCGTCGGATCCAGCGTGAGCTCTCATGTTCATTACGTTATCGGATGAACGATCAAGTACCTGAGAAATATTCGAAATGAATACAATGAAGAAGTCAAAATTCAACCTGCTGATGTGCGGCACTTGTTATCAACCGATTCTCCTGCTCTAATTCTTGAGTTGTCGAATTCAGCTCTGTCTCAAGTTTCTCCACTTTCTGCCGTAATCGTTCATTCTCCTCTTTCATTTCTTTGAATACATGAACAGATGTCGTCTCATCTTCACCAATTGGACGAGCTCGTTCTTCCTAAATCAGCAAACAATTTGTTTTCAAAGAACCAGGAAAAACTAACCAATTCATCAATTACTCGTTTTGATTTCGCCAACAACACTTCATGGTTATCTCGCTCATTGGTGCGCAATTCGAGAAGTTTCTCCATGTCAGTGAGCTTGGTCTCCGCTTTCGTTTCAGACTCTCTCATCCTCTCAATTTCCACATTCGCCTTCTCCAATTGCACTTTCAGTTCGACCACATCTCCACTCGCATGTTGTTGGTTTTTGGCAAGTTTATCATTGAGTTCAGCCACTTGTCGTTCGAGCTCTTCCTTTTGTTTCGTGACAACCAAATTCTCCTCTTCAAGAACTCCATTTTGACTTTTTATCGTGATGATCTCTCCTTTGAGTGGCTCAAGTGCTTCGAGCTCTTGGATACGTTCGGCAAGACGTTTGTTCTCAATTTCCAATGGTAACTTGCTCTTCTCGCTGAAAGGTCTGAGGAAATTGAGTGTGGGGAGGTGTCTGTTCAATTAAGCTTACTCGAACGACAGGTTTCCAGCCTCAAACATTGATTCGTGAAGTGACCGTGGAGTTACTTGCTCTTCTGAAACTATGAATATTAGAGAAATACTCAGAGAATATTACCCACTGAATAGAAGTTTATTCTCCAGCTCATTCCGCTCAGCAATTAAATCATCCTTTCGATCTTCCAACTCTTTTACCTTCTCCTTATGTTGTATTAATTGTATCTCCAGTTGCTCCACAATCCGTTTTTTCGATTCCAAAGCAACATTCAGTTCAACATTGTTTGCTGTCAATGTTCCAATTTGAGTTCTCAATTGAATCATTCCAGCCTTGTTATCCTCGTCAATTGTTGCTGTTTTGACATGGTGTTCCAATCGAGATGTTAGCGATTTCACTTGTCCTTGAAGCTCTTTTACTTCTTTTTCCCTCTTCTTTACCAATTCAGCATCTGCTTGGTATTGATTAGCCTTAGCTCTCCACTCTTCTACATCTGATTGTGCTGTGTCCAGGTGCGTCTTGAGCAAGTTGAATTCTTTTTGTGTCGAGGTCAAAGTATCGTTTTCTAGAGTAAGCTTCTCAACTGTGCTTTGAAATTGCTCCAGTGCTGCTTCCAGTTCCAAAACTCGTTCTTCTGCTTCTCGCCTTTTCACTCGAAGTTCCTCATTCTGCTTTTCGAGTATATTTATATTGGTCGTGTCCGAACTGATAGATGTGTCTAGAGGTGGAGACTCGAGAGCTTTCGTTAGACGATCAACTTCTTTTTGCAGACTGTCTTTCTCTGCTCGTAGAGCATCGATTTCTAATTGAGCCTCAGCCAGGACTTGATCACTGTTAGACGATGTTCTCCTTCTCTCTGGCAATCCATTTCCATTGATCGATGAGGATTCTGGTAATGAGAAGCGCATGTCACTTTGAGGATCATGTAGCTCCGATATTTCATGGAATGTTGGTTCTATTGCATCCGGCATCTCCTCTATAACCGTTCCAACCAGTCTCGCCACGCTCGTCATTTCTTTTGCGAATTTCGCCGTTTGTATTTTCGAGTAATGCACATATTTCTCTTGATTCGGTCCAACAAGTGCAATAAACGTGACTGCCATGGCAATATCAGCCGCAATGGGAATGTCTGTTTCATCCAACCCATCCACTCGATCCCCAATCTCTTCCCAACGAGCCCCACAAATTCTGCGATTCATTACATTCTGTATGTAATCTGACATCTTTCGCCACAGTTTACGAATATTACTTCGCTTCACAGCCAGGTGCGACGTGGTTCTCATTTCAGGCATTGTTTCCAGCCATCGTTCATCGAAGAAACTCTTGTCGCTGCAAAACTTTTTCATAGCCAAATTTTGTTTTCAACTCTACGATTTACATTTCATGAAGCAATTCAGCGAACGCTCGGCCATTGCAGAGGCTGTGTGGATCATCTAATGGCAAGTCTGTTGCCTCCAACCCGCTCATCTAAACATTTTTGATTGAAACTTTGAAATATAAGGTAAGAAATTACCCAAACCGCTAAATCGTCTAGATCCCTCCTTCTTTCTTCTAGGGAAGGCTCATCGATGTCGATTCGTCGGCTGGTACCAACTCCTCGCCCGTCTGTAGAATCAGCATATTTGCTGTTGCCGTTTTCTGACGCATCAGATTCCTGATTTGTCAGATCCAACATGATTTTATTCTGAAAGAAAGAAAATTGTGTTCAATGCATTAGGATGTTCTAAATAGGTAAGAAAAAATAGGAAGTAATTTGTATCTTTTATTAACAATGCGCTTACAGGGATTATTTTGATAAAAGCAGTTCTAAAAATGAGTGAGAAAGTTAACGGAAACAAGATGCGGTCTTGAAATGTGTCAAAATATGTTTGATCTACAATTATCAATTTCACAAAATGCGGCGGGAATGTGTGATCTCAGAGACAAAATAAGAAGAAAAACGAAATCCGCATTTCTGTCCATCTGTCTCAATGAAAGCTTTCTGCCGAATAATCGTTTTCATCGGAATCATTGGGACAGTGAGCACAGAGAACAAGGAGGATATCAGCGGAAACTTCGGATGCGGAGTACACTCCACAAATTTTGAGCTTGCTCAAACCCGATCGGCTCAAGTGCCAGCAGATTTTGTGGTAAGAGAATAAGTTTAGAAAATTGGCATAATATAAAGTTTCAGACGCTGGATCACCGCCTCATCGGAGGGTCAGAAGCTGCCCCACACTCGTGGCCATGGACTGTTCAACTTCTTACTCGTCTCGGACAACACAGATGCGGTGGATCACTGATTGACGACAGTTTCGTGCTCACGGCGGCTCACTGTTTTGCAAAAGAGTGAGTTTGTCGATTTTGTATGCATGTAACCAAGATTATCGATTACAGTCGCCGTCCGACGTCATACTCTGTGCGGGTGGGAGGTCACCTTTCAGGTTCTGGAAGTCCACACCGTGTGACGGCTGTCTCTATTCATCCATGGTACAATCTTGGTTTCCCTAGCGCTTACGATTTCGCCATTATGAGGTAATCATGGGAAAAACTCAATAAACGGCGAAAAAAAAATCATTTGGGCAGATTTAGTTATATTAATTTCGTCGTATTCGTCATTATGAAAACTAATTTTTAAAACTAGATCTTTGAAGAAAAAAGGAATGCCAACGGTTATACGGCTCTCAATCGAAAAAGATAACGTGAGAAAACACTATTTCTCTTTGCAGAATTCACCCGCCAGTCAACTCTTCGGTAACCGCGCGTCCCATATGTTTGCCACGTCTCCCTGCTGTTGAGAATCGCCTTTGTGTAGTGACAGGATGGGGGTCAATTTTGGAAGGAAGCGCTCTCTCAGCACCCGCTCTTCGCGAGATTTCCGTACCACTAGTGTCGACAATATTCTGCAGCACTCTACCGAACTATATTGGACGTATCCATATACCGTCTATGCTATGCGCTGGTTACAGTTATGGAAAGATTGATTCGTGTCAGGTAATTAATTCGTTTAGAGAAAAACTGGTTCAGAAACATGGCACTTTTTATGCACAATTCTAGGTAATCCGGGAAATTTTGAAAGCTAAGGCACAAAAGGGAATTTTTTGTATTTTTGATGACTTTCCCAAACTTCTGAACAACATAGTAGCTTACCGAGTACTTTGACAATCAACCGAAGCCTCACGAGTTTCCAAGTGCCGGCTAAAACATTCTTACGAAAACTAGAAATAAGGATAGAGTGTTACTCTGCACACACGTTGAAAAGTTCCAACGTCACAAGTCGTGGAAGCCACGTGAACTAATTTTTGAATTTGTTTATAGGGCGACAGTGGAGGCCCTCTGATGTGTGCTCGTGACGGTCGCTGGGAACTAACGGGTGTTGTGAGTTGGGGAATCGGATGTGCTCGACCCGGTATGCCAGGAGTCTATGGAAATGTTCACTCCGTATCGCCATGGATCGATTTGGAAATGAGCAGACTTCGAATCTAATTCTATTGTATGCTAGACTTTCAAAGATTGTTGTACCTATATTTGCTTACTTATCTTCGATTTTTCTTACTTATTCTTGAATTTATGTGAATGAAATTTAGCATTTATCAAAAGGCCGCACCAAACAATGTTCAAGGTAAACATAACGTTGGAAAAATCAAGCCGAAAAGATTCAGTAAAACGGGAGATAAGCAAGACCAAATAATTTATTCACGAAGCAGAATAACCGATATATAATAAATAATAGGCACCGGAGCATTTACAGACAGAATTTTACATAATTTGGCATTATTGTATTATGACATGTTTTTGTTCTCAGATTTTGCGCTTTGTGGCAGTGAATCTTTCTTGATATGCATCGTATCCGGGTAGGTCTTGGAATTCTTTGAGCTGGAATCGATTTCCGTCGTATGAAATGACAGATACATTTGAGGACTCGAGAAGATCACGGGTAAACTCGGACTTTTCCAAACAGTTCTGATCGAGACGGAGAGTTCGCATTCGTTGTGCTTTGGCAAGGTTTGATGCGTTTAAGCTGTTGAGTCGATTTTGATTGAGACTGAGCTCGATCACTTTCAAATCGGCGACCTGAAAACAAATGATTGTTAGTTTATAGTGTTTGATTTGTACTTACTTCATCAGGAAGCTTTTCAATTTGATTACCATTCAAATTGAGAAAGTCTAGCTGGATGCATGCAATGAGGGCTACTGGGAACTCCACGAACGCGTTGGAGGAAATATCTAACGTCCGAAGGTCTGTACATCCAACTATCGTTTCGGGCAGTACTTGCAGTTTATTTCCAGCCAAATTCAAAATTTCTAACTTCTTCATCGATCCTATTTCGTCAGGAAGAAATTCGAGACAATTATTGGACAAGTGAAGTTGTTTGAGCTGCGCGAAGTTCCCTATGAATGATGGAATATCTCGAATTTTGTTTTCGCTGAGCTCCAAGTTTCGAAGCACTTCTGCTAATTGCTCGATTTCATCCGGAACTTTTTTGAGCCCGGTTCCTTTCAGTTGAAGAACACGGCTTTTGCTTGCCATCTCGAGATGTTTGTTGACAGTTGAAGTAGAAGGACCCGACTTTCCTGAAATGGTTGTTTGTCAGAATGTTTTAGCTGAAAACACTTACCAATTATTTTTCTGGCACTATCACCAAGTGATTTC
>GL379806.1:247354-419295 GCA_000143925.2 Caenorhabditis brenneri
CCTGTAAGGTTCAGCCGTATGCAGTGCGAGACATTTCCGTCATAGGAAACTCGAATCTCACGTGGAGCTTTCACCAAAACTTTTCGATTTCGTCGCGATTCAATTGGTTATCGTCTACATTCAGTGAGCGCAATCGTTCACAGCGCAGCAAATTAACGGTGTTGAGTGAGAGAAGCCGGTTTTTGTTGAGGATCACACTGACTGCCCGTAGCGAATGAATCTATGGGTAGTAGGAAGAAGAATAAACAAAGAAGGAACTAATGTATCTTACCTCATCAGGGAATCTCTCGATTCTATTCTCCGTAAATATACAAGCTTCTATGTTAGGACATTTACAAATTCCAACTGGGAATACGGTGAACTGGTTTTCAGTTGCATCCACTGTTTTCAAAGCCACACATTTTGACAAATCAGGTAGATCAGTCATTCTGTTCTGTGAAACGTTCAGAACTTCAAGGTTGGTCAAAAGGCCGATTTCAGCAGGAATCGTTTCTGAACAGCTTATGTTTGTTGAATCTCTTGTCAGAACTTACCGCACTGATTTCTCGTCAGATTCAGTTGCTTCAGATGGTTCAATGATCCAATATACGCTGGGAGCTCTGTCAGATAGTTGACACTTACGTCTAGATGTTTTAGCAATTTCAAGTCTTTCACATCATCTGGAATTCGATGCAGTGCAGAATCTTTTAGACTTAATACTCGTGTTTTTGAAGCGTTGGCAAGCCGCGCGCGGACGGTGGGGTTGTAGGAATCATTACCCATCTGCAACGCGATAGCTTTTGAACGGAACAAAACAAAGAAATTGCTTTATTTTTCAAAGGAAAGATGTTTTTAACAAATTTACAGTTCAGAGTGATGATTTGAAGTTTCCAACGACACTCCGAAATCACGGGTGTATGCTGTTTAGTAATTCAGTCGTTCGAATAATTTTTCTCTTTTATTTTTGTTAAACTCTACTGTTTTTTTAAACAAAACTTCATTTTTCAGATGCCGGAACCATCAGAAAACGGTTTAGATGCAGTTGACATTCTCGAAAAAGAGGTATAAAAATGAAACATATGACTTTGGGTTCAACAGATAATAAACTACAGATGATGTCCTTCTGCAACCTCATCCCCGTGAGCTGTTGGGGATTTGATGATGATGTTAAAGAGTCTTTGAAAATGCGTAAACACAGTTTGGTTAACCGGCAGCTTAGCAAAAGTAAGTGTAACATTTGAAAATCCGAAAACAACTAGTCAGCTTGTTTCAGAAGAAAGAAAGTCCATGTCGGCTCAACAAAAACAGCATTTAGCGAAAGGTCTTGGATTAGTTCCGAACACAGTACAAGAAGTTCTTGAATGGATGTCAAATAGCAAGCAACACTCAAAGGTCCAACCACAAAAAGTAGTAGCACCAGTGAAGAGAGCTGCAGAACCAAAGAAGGAGAAGGTTGAACAGAAGAAAGTGCAAAAAGAGACGAAGAAGGTAGATTCTGACTCAGAAGAAGAGTCTTCAGATGATGAAGAGGAGAATGATTCCGACGATGAAGTTGAAGAGCCGGCTGCGAAGAAACAGAAAAAAGAAGAGTCATCAGATGAAGAAGAAGAAGAAGATGATGGCGAGGCTGGGAAAAAGAATGGAGATGTAGAAGAAGAAGAAGAAGATGATGATTCAACAGACGAAGAGAAAGACGAAGTGCCAGCAAAGAAAATCAAATTGGTTGCTCCTTCTGTTCTTAAATCCAATGACAAGATCGACAAAGAAATCCAAAAATTGGAAGAAGACGAAGATAATGAATCTCCAGAAATCAAGCGTCAAATCGCTTTGCTGCGACTTCAGAAGAAGCTGAAAGAGATGAAAACTGACAGAAAGGGGAAAGGTCCAGCTAAAGTTACTCCGGCCATGGCAGCCAAGCTGGCTGAAGAAAAGCGTCTGAAACGAAGAGAAAGTAAACTGAAGTTGAAACAGAGACGTGCAGAGGAGAAGAAGAATAAAGCAGATGCAACTAATGTGTAAGAATGTTTAATAGAGTAGGTTCTTTAGTAAATATAGAATTGTAGGAAACAAGAAGCAGCTGAGAACGGCTCAAATGGAACTGAAGAGGCTGCGGAGAAGAAGAAGTCTGGAATTTCTTTCAACAATCTTAAATTCGAGATCAAGGAAGATAAACAAAGAGGAAAGAAGCAACGAGTGAGTTTTTATTTTTATTTTTGGCGTTTCGCATCTGATTGTTGTGTATACAGACCGCCAAGAAAGATCGTGCGCTCAAGCTGACCGGCAGAGACTATAAATCTCTCATCGCTAAAGTAGAAGAAACAAAAGCAACGATAGCCAAAGTACGAGAAGCTGATCCACACAAAGCAACAATCATGGAAGACGAACTGAAATGGGAGAAGACATTGAAACGTGCAGCAGGTGGAAAAGTTAAGGACAACTTGGAAATGCTCAAAAAGGCGTTGGCGAAAAAGAACAAACTGAAGGAGAAGAAGAAGGAGAAGTGGGAGAACAGAGACAAGAAGGTTGTCGGAGAGAAAGAAACGGTTAGTTTTCAACAATGTTCTTCTTTTTCTGTGCGGGTTTTTTTTTGGTAATAAAAACAACCTTTTTGGTAGTAAAAACACAAATTGAATGCACACTTTATTTGATTCGAACGGAGAAGAAAAGAAGGTGGCATTTTGGGGGAAGACCACCCGTTTTGGCTTTCTGTTGTTGGCACCTCTTGGTTTTGAGACTGGAAACTTATGGTCCAAGGTAGCACGATTGATCGGTACGGGCCTTGAAGACTTGTTGTCCTGGGTTGGTGTTTCCTCCCGATCCCTGGTTGTTGTTGTTGTTGTTGCTGGCTCCTCCGCCGCTTCCTCCGGTTGCGTAGTCTTCACGGGCGTATCCCGATGATGAGGCATTTGCTCCCATATAGCCGGAGCTGTATCCACCAGCGCCCATGTAAGCCGACTTGTCCGCCATTTGTGTTGATGTGTTATTCGAGAGAGATTGCTCTGAATACTGTTGTTTTTGCGATTGCGCTTTCCTTTTATGCAGAATTATCTAGGGCAGCGATAAATTGTATCACGCAGAGTTTACAGAAAAGGTCAGACGTGTAATTTATTTGTTTTAATTTTCAGAAGCAAGAAAAGAGAAAGAAGAACCTCCAGAAGCGTATCGATGATGTGAAGAAGAGAAAGATGAACAAGCTCAGAAACAAGGGAAGAATCCTCTAAATAGTTACGAGTTTCATTTTTTGTTGTTGTTGACTTTGTTTGTTAACTTTTATACTGTTCCTCTTATTGAATTTTGTTATTTTTTTCAGGTTTTTAAATATAAAATGTTTCAAAAATGAATTTCAGTTCATTTTGTGTCTTTATACCGTACATTCGGTGAATATATATTGAAGTTTTCACCTATTTCTGAAAGGCTCCCTATCTATGATTACTCTTTTCTAGATCAGATATGGTGGATTCAGACGAACGGAGTTTACGGGACTTGCTGCTCGAGTCAGCCGATGATTTGGAGCATGTGGTTAAAATTGTAAGGACGAAGATCCTCTAGCTCAAAGTGAATTTTCTGATTCAGATAGTTGACACACTTATCAATCGTGAACGAAGTGTGATGCTTAAAAACGGAGAAAGCGTGTCGAATATGGTCAAACTGTTCGACGCAAAACAACAAGACATTAAAGATTTGTTGAACCGAGTTCCAGAGTATCAAGAACGAGAACAATTGATTCGAACTTTGAAAGGACATGTGGAGAAACGAGATGAAGTGATTCAGCAAGTCGAGAATAATCTGAAAGCGTGCGAAGTTGCACTGACAAGATCATGCTTCCATGTAAGTTTTTCATTAAAGTCTTCGAAGTTCCTCTTGTTTTTCAGGCGAATCAAAAAGTGAAACAAGTAAAAGAAGCGCATCTGCGTCCTGTTAACAGTGAAGTTCTCATCAAATTGGCTCATCAAATAAGTGCCCATAACTCAATCTCCGCTCCTTTCACATGGCAAATGGGAGATCCATCTCGACCGTTCCCACAAGAAACTGAATTCAGAGCTGGACATCTTCTGAATCCAAAGTTACAAAGCTCGGGTCCACAGCTTCTTCCTGGAAAGAATGTTGCACAGAAGCCACTCATTACGGTAAGAAAGTTATTCTGTTGGCAGTTTCAGCATTCCAAACATTCGATTCGTATGCAAATCTTGATCATTCATTTTTCGATCATATGATAATCACGTGATTCCATCGCTAATGTGAACTGAGAACTGATAAGAATGGTTCAGTTCAGATTGTGATCTTCTTTTTTTTGTATTCAAACTGCGCATTACATTAGAAAACGAAATAGAAGATATTCCTTTAAATGAGTTGATTTCAGTCACCATCTGCTTCTTCCTCCAATGGCACTTCTGCTCCAATTAGAACTGTTGGAACTCCTCTTGTCAATTCTGAACCAACTGGAGAGTATAGTCCTCGAACAGGCTATGGAGCAGTCAAAACGCCTCCTATTCAACAACAAGTACTTCGTGGCGCCACTCCAAACGAGAAGCAATGGCAGAATCAAAGCGCCGCGGGAGCCACTTCTACTCAATCGCCATACAATCGCATCTCACAGGTCAGTTGCCCGCGCGTATTTATAGGCCAGGGTCGGCGGTCGGCAAAGATGCACGAGTGGCGCAGTGGGGAACACTCTTGTGTGAGAGGCGGCGACCCTCTATTTCAATTCCGCACACAGAAAGTCGAGGAGGCCTGACAAAGGCTTTTTCGTTGATTACGTGTGCTATAACAATGCCATAGGTATCATTCTTCGTCTTCTTAGGCGCGGAACATCTAAATATGGCTACAAACTTATTTGTTTGCTTTTTATGAGAGCAATCCTAAATACTTTCATCGTATTCTCATTTTTTTACAGAGTCCTTCCTCTTCTCCAACTTTGAAACTGAAAATCACTGGACTGCCGAATCGAACTGGAACAATTGAACAAGTTCGCGAGTTGCAAGAAGTTGGACAAATGTCTTCCGACGATTCAAACTCTTCGGATAGTTCAGACGATGAAGTTTCATCGAAAAGAACGGGTGGAAGTAACAAATCATAAAGATCTCATTATAATGAACTCTGAATTTCTAATGGTATGTAATATTATATTGTTACCTTGTTGAATAAACTATATTATACAGTCTGTCTAGACATATTCATATCTTTATTCACTGTTTCCAATGCATGTGTGGTTCAGTGACCAAAGTCATGTTTACCGCAAAAGTCAGCTGTGTATCTTTTCTTACTACTCTTTTTCTTTCTTTACTCTTCTCTTATCTCTTCAACAAAGAACCATTCCATTCTTTGAGTTATTTTTTCTTCGTACAATCTTTGTGCTTAGCCTTTTTATTCGCTTTCCATGATTCCATTCATGAAAGCTTATCTCACTATATCAAAAATGAGATGTAACATGAAAAAAGCTCTGGAGCCTCGTGAAAAGAGACGCAGAAGTTGAGAAGAGAAGGGACCACCCGAGAAGAGTATACGTGAAAAGATGCACAAAACATGAAGGAGCCCAAGTAGTTCACTGATTTTGTTTTCGCTTCTTTTTTCTGACATTTTTTGAGACATTCGTAACGTTTTATTACTACAGAGAAACATTTCGTGACTCTTTTCGGATCAATTTTTGATTTTTTTGAAAGTCAAACTAATTCTATTAAAAAAACCACTGAAAACCTTCAAAATTTTTTATGCAGTATTTATGGAAATTAAACAATTTCCACACGATTTTGCTTCTCTATTCCTCTCCACTCTTCTTTTCAAATTATAATTTTTAGTAAATGCAGAATTGTTATATTCAATTTTTGCTAAAACAATTTTCTGACATATACTTTTTAATGTCTTTTTTACTACAACAATTCTCTGCTAATAGATAAGAAATCATCTCTCTGTCCAAAAGACACACACATCTTCTTTTGACCCTCTAGTACTGCCACACATCATAGAAACTAGATGAGAGGTATCGAATGGAAAAGATGGGCGGTCCTGATTATTTATTCTTCCAAATACAGTGTCGTCAGCTGAGGGAGGACGGATAAAATCGTTGTTCTCATAGAAATTCCGTTTCTTTTATTCCAATTTGTGTCTTTATCCCTATCCTGGTTTCCATCGGATCAAGATTTTGTTCGCGATTCTATTTTATTCTTTCGAAAACTTTCAATCAATCATTTTCATTTCAGGAGAAACCCAAAAAATGTTGCACGCAGAGTCCATCAAACACGCTGTCGATCAGCAGCTTCCGGCTCACGATGGCTTTGAATCTCACATGTTCAGAGTAAAACATTCATGAATTTTTCAAAATCTAGCATTCCTATTTTCAGATAGGTGCCTACAATCAAGCTGTCGGTGAGGATAGTGTCTTTGCCCTTCCCTTCAATGATAACACCATGGCACTTCTCTTGTTGAGCACTCCGGATATGTTTGATGTGGCATTCAGAAAATGGGTTGTATTGAAAACCATGGAGGTTGGTTGTTAACGAAAGCACAATTTCATATTCATGTTTCTTTCTTTAGTTCGGTTCATTCGACGATGTCGCTGAGTTGGTTTCTTCTCCGATTCAAAGCTTTCTTGAGGACCGGTTGGAAATTCTGAGGGAAAAGCTTCAAAAGGTAGAGGAAAACTTCGAAATCCTTCACGACTACTCCATGACTCCACAACGTCGTCCAAAGATTCTGATGCAGACATGCGGTCATGTGGCGGGAGCGGCATTCTACTATCAGCCACGCGATTTTCAAGAGGAAGGGCTTCAATGGCCAACTGCAGGACGCATGGGTCCAAACTTGGTAAGTTAGTGATATGCATAATAATTAGGAACAAAAGAAACAGTGAAAACTGATTTTATTTTGAAATCGAACGGTTTACACTCGTTTATGGGTTGTACTCGATTGGGAGGTTCTTACGACGAACCATACCGTCTCCCTGGAACCACTCGCGACGGAATTGCTTGGCGGCACCGTCTGGGGTGTTGGTCCACTCGACTGTGATACGGTCGTTGTTAGTGTCCTGGAAATTCAATAATTAGAAACTAGTTACTCCAAAAATTGATAAATTACCTCTTGTCCGTAAGCGAAAGCATCGCAAGAGACGGCAAGAAGGACAGCCTCCTTTGGGTCGAGAACTCCGCATGGTGGGTCGACTCCAAGACGCTTCATGTTGGTGGTCTTGATTCCGAAGCCAATACGACGAGCGGAGGAGTTGATCACCTTGATGTGGTAGGTGTGCTTGTCGTCGTACGGGGCATTGAAGACGATCTTGGCGTTGGGTTGGGTCTGGATATCTCCTGGTGGGACGGATTGAGCCATGGCGATTTGGTTGTTGAAGGAGTTTGGAACTCTATGAAGTTTCTACTGAAGGGTAGCTCCTTATATAGCGACTTCTTATCTCTGCTCTAGATCTTTGTTCCAAAAACCTGAGGGGAGACGTGGTAAGGGTTGGGTTTGGTTCACGTTTAAAATAAATGAACATTCAATTTTGGAAGTCTTTTAACAATAATGAAGTAATCAAAAAAAAAGTTTGTTGAAACGTGTCTTGATACATATGATATCGCGATGACTGCAAAACTGAGTTCTGAAAAGTGCACGTACAATTCAGTTCTGAACAATTACCTACAATATCTATATTTTCCTACCTATCCTTCAAAAATGTTTCCAATTTTCAGAAGTTCATTGGTCTCAGTCTGCATCCAGTCTACGGTGGTCATTTCGCATTTCGCTCCGTTCTCATCTTCCCGAACGTTCTGATTCCTGATTTCCAAGAATCCGTGCCTCGCCCAATCCTCACAGATGCTGAAGAAGTGAGAACGGCACTTGAGAAGTTCAACTACAACTGGAAAGATTCCGGATTCCGTGATTTCGGAAATCCTTCGCGAAGATATTCTACTACACAAATGGAGTTCTTCGGAAGACCTGTAGCCGAGAGATGGGAGGTTTTGAGACCTTGGGTTGAAGGAGGAGCCAAGAATATCGATTAGGAGAATTCAAACTCAAAGTTTTAGGGATAGACATAATTAGTATTGCTTTACCAACTTTATCAAGTAGTTTCTCGTTTTTCCGACAAAAATCTCATTTAGTGATGTATTGTTCGTTTGCATCTATTTTATCAACGGGATCTTATTCTTAGTGTGCCTCTTTTCATTGTCGAATACCTCTAAAATAGCCTAATTATTTTGCATATATGGTTGTGATTGTGTTGCCAGTATTGAAAGAAAAATCGGTGTGTAGAAATATTTTATTGCTCAATAAAAAAGTTCTGTATAATCATCATTCCATTTATTCTCAACGAGGAGTAGCTCCTGGCCAATTTGGCGGATGAATCGAAGCGGATACATTAGTTGGATCGGCTTTCGGAAGACCAACATAGACGGATGAAGTGGGCTGAAATTCAGATTTGTTCAGAATTATTAAAGTTTCTTACGGAAGTTAAAATGTTTGGAAGATGAAATTTCCAACGAGAACCCACCTTCTCAGTGGATTCTGGAGCAATGTTTCCAGTAGATGGTTCAGGAGGAGCTACTGGACTCTCCAACTTTTCAGCCGACGTTTTCTCTTTTTCATTCACAGATTCTGGAGCAACATCCGCAGATTTGACGACAGGAGACGTGGTTTCTGAAGTAGATTTTCCAGAAGACTTCTCAGAAGTTGAACATGAAGATGAGCATGAGAATCCAAGAGAATTCCAGAAGGAAGCCTTTCAAAATTCAGATGAAATAAATCATTTTCTCGGTGAAAACTCACAATTCTATCTCTAAAATTCCAAACAATAATCGCGATTCCAACAGCCGCCACAGCGACGACCGCTTCTTTTCTGTAACTTCTTCCGGTAGCCACTATCGACATGATTGTCAGAAATGATGAATTTTCATCCTCTGACTGAGCTGGGTACGTGGCAAAAACGTGAAACCTTTCCCAGTAAATTAAAAACGTGAATCAAAATTTATTACACAAAGTTCTATACAATTATAGATGGAAGGCTAATCAAAGAGTGGTTGTCCGTTGATTTCTACTACTCCTTCATCATCAGCTTCATCGTCATTTCCCATCATTTGATGATGGTGATCAATGTGATCCACGTCTTCTACCTGCTCTTCTTCGAGAACTTCGTCTCCGTTTACCAGTATCATTTGCTGAAAATTTATATTATTTGAAGACTTCATGATTAAATTCCTGATTACCATATTATCCATATTGTCCCAATCATTTCCTAAATCCATTTGATATTGTTCATATCCATTATCCTCAACATTTCCCTCTCCTTCTATTTCTCCCATTGCAATCATTCCATCTTCATCACCAATCAATTGTCCTTCATCTTCTTGCTCTCCATGATTATCCATATACTCATCAACTAGATGATGTTCATTTCCATTCGGTACTGGGAACAATTGAACTTTGTCTCCATTCGGATGATCAACAATAATTGGAGTTTCATCATTATAATTAGTCGGAAACATCACTTGATACACCGTTCCATTATGATCTTGGAATAGTTGAAGATACGTTGGTTGGTCTCCTTCATCGTTCACATTTCCTTCTGGAATTGCGACTAATGCTTGTGACGTGGATGGAATGTCATGTGGATCTTCTGGACTTTCAACTATCACTTCTTCGTGTTGAGTTGGAATGTGAAGACGGCGATGTTCAATGAAATCAGGGCGGTTGTCGAATTTCGTTTCACAGCAAGTCCACATGATTTCTCCGTTGTTCACTTCTATGCTAAAGATTTTGAATTGTATCGTCTATTAAACTTCAAACTACAACTCAAAACTAACCCAAAAGTCGGAAGTCCTCCCGTCTCAACCATACAACAAAACGACGTTTTCATATGAACTCTTTCCATATGTTTGAACAAGAGTCTCGGTCTATTCAACTTCAATCCACACTCTGGACAAGTCACTCTTCCAGCTGTATCTCCTTCTGAAATCTCTCCCAGAATTGGTTGCCGAGAAGCAGTCTCATCAGGCATTTCTTGATTCGTCCTTCTTTTTAATCGTTTTTGTTGCTCATCATACTGGTAAAACGTTCGACGATTCTTCAAAAACTCCGGAACATTGTGCCATGCGCTCTAAAACTTTATCTTTTTTTGAAGAGAACTGAATATTTCAATAGACTAACATAATTATGAACATCATTTTTGTGGAGATTCAATTCAGACATTGTGTGTGAAATGTGACCACAGAACTTGCAAATATACTTTTTTCTTCTAGTATGATGAGATGTAACATGTCCTTTCAGTTTTTCAATATTAGGAAACACCAGAGAGCACGCTTCACAAGTTAGTCGTTGCACAGCCTTAAAAATTGAAATATTATTGCAAAACTATTTTTTCAATGAACCTCTGGACCAAACCGATCGATAAGAAGAAGTCGAAGTTCATCGTTCTTTTTATGAGCTCTTTGATGAGATTCCATTGCAGTGGGATGAGCTATATTAACAAGCATATTGCATATTGTACATGCTTCATATTGTTCTCCACCAACAGTAGAATTAGAAGGGTTATTTCCAGCAAGAACAGCTTTCATGAGTTGATGAGCGCGAGCTTCGTGTCGAAGTCTCTCCATGGATTGACGATCTCGGGCCCGATGACGTTCGAACTCTCTCTTCTTCCACTCGCCACTAATTGTATTAATGTCCATTATAATATCATTTATATTTTGAAGATGCGATTCTCGGGCATGCCGTTCGAGTCCTGATGAAGTCAAGAAGATTTTATCATCACAAAATCGACAGGGATATGATTCCACGTCATTCGCTATTCCCGGAAGTTGCTTTGGTTTGAAATTTGATGGATGGTTCTGAACTTACACCGAAATTTACAAGCTATTCAGAGCTCTAAGCTTACCCGATTCACAGTCAACACTCCAGATTGTACTTCGTACCCTTCTCGTTTTATCTTCTCTCCTTCATCGTCACGAATTCCTGAAATTACTTTTTTTTTCTTTTTTGTTGTTATAAATGTGTCTTGCCTTTTCGTACTGGTTTGAGTACAATATTTTTGCGCATAATGCGCGGCGCTTTGCGGGGACCACCACCAATAATCGCAGCCATCTTAAATCACCTGCTTTTCAGTTTTCAGCTCATTTAAACATGTTTTGAATGAATGGGCAAGCTTACAGAAGTGTGCGAGAAATAATAAAAAAGTCAATAAAATTAAAAACAGCAAATGCGCTCAAGTGTATGTGGTGAAGAGATGAGAGACGCGGAGAAAAATACATTTACAAAAGACCAGCATTCTGGTTTTCAGTGGCAAACAGACTTCTGTAGTGCTGTTTCTTCAGGAAAATAATGTAAATTGTTGTTTTAATAGGAGAATCATAGTTTGTTGTGTCAAAAATGATTGAAACTTCAACTGAAGTTATTGTCTTATTGTGAAAAAAGTGAATTATATCAAACAGAAGTTTTATTTCGCATCAATCAATCTCACAAAGTACAAGACATAATGAAGGTTTAAAGTGGAGTAACTGGTCTTGTCTCAATCCATTTCTTGATGTTTGGAATCGAATGAATCTTCTTTTGATGTGCTTTCAACTCCGGGAACTCATCGAAAATGCTTGCACTAGTGGCAAACACAGATCCACTATCAGGAAGAAGGTCAGAAGTGTGTTGAGCAACCAAGAGATCCACCCATGATAGAGAGTCTCCAATCAAGAATCCAGCTCCACTGGCTTTCAAATAGCTCGTGAAGAATGCATAGTTATTTTTGAAATTTGGAAGGAATGTTTCCTTATAAAGTTTGTCAGCATCTCCTTGAGCAAATCCCATTTTGACGAGGTTATAGGTGCGAATGTCATTGAAATAGTCTTTGAATTGATCAGCAATTGCATTCACTTGAGCCTCTTCCCATGGACATCTTCCATTTATTCCGTATTGACGAGCCAGGAAACGAGAGATGGCATGTGATTGTCCGAGTGGTTTTCCATCAACATAGAGGACTGGGAGGGTACCGAATGGCATTGCTGGAATACCAAATTAATAAATATTTAGACTAGTGTTGATTGTTTACAGTAACCCAAAATGTCTAAGGTTTACCCACTAATTGGATTACAGAGAACAAAAAGGACCCTGAGTACTAGTACTTGAACGATTACTGACGTCCTAATGTGTTTTCAATTACTGTAATTAATTGAAAATAGTTTACTCTCAATTAACATGAATTTAAAAAAAAATTGTTTTCCTAGAAACTAACTTGACTTCAATGCAGGCCAATCCGCCTGTGGAATCCGGTTATCCTCGAATTTCTGTCCGGCATATGCCAAGATTTGACGTGGGATCTCTCCAGCAAAACGGATTGGGAAGTAGGAAAGTTTGTAGTGAACCATGTTTCTTTTTATTTGGGAATTCAACTTCAAAGAATGAGGTGAAGAAGGTCACTTGAACAGTTCCTTTTATAGTGTCTCTCCTCCCACTTGTTTGTCATTCTCATCATGTTTTCTTTTCTATCTTCACGAAGAGAATGATGACAAAGATTGGACTAGAGACAGATTATTTATCATTCAATGAAACTTTCTTTGCTCATTCTTAAATGTTGGTACAGTTGAACTATCAAGTCATTTTATCATCATTTCGAGTTCAAAACTTGATACGGAGAGGAATGGAAATATAAGCATGTAGGCATGAATGAGAAGAGTCACGGTGCAATGAGGACAAATTTCTGAAATTTTTCAGGAAAGTGCTCAAAGAAATTTGTGGAAAATTATAGTTACGAGCTAGAGTTTCCTGAATAATAAGGTGTTCAGAATCATTGTCTGTTTTGTGAAGAGCCAAGTTTTTCTGGAGAGCTCAGATCCCCCTGTGGCACTCCAGTGCAACTGATACTGTACAACAAAAGATTCAAAAATACGGATCATTTATACGATAGCCATTTATTTATAGGAGTTCACAACAACTTCTTAAGCAGTGGCCGACAATGGAATGGTGACCGTTCCAGCTGGAGTGATAGCTCCGAAAGCGGCTTGAGCGTCAGTGGCATCAGCTGGAGCAGGTCCGAAGTGGATAACCAACTTATCCTCCTTTGGTGCTCCGGCAGTACGAGTGATGGTGACATCCTTGGATCCAGATGGATCGATGAATCCGAACACTGGCGAGATACGGTACTCGTTGTTGTTCGAGGACTTAATCTGGAATTCTTTTGATGATTGAAGGTCCTTCAAATCCAGAGGATTACCTTGAAGACGAGCTTATCAGCTCCGGCATTCACAAGCTTGTGGGTGGATGTTCCTCCGGCGGCTGGCACGGTGCATGCTGGTGGATCGGCGGTCAAAGACATGTTTCGGCTTCGGTTGGGAACTTCACTGAGAAGACTGATTTTTGCTAGAGTTGATTTTCCTTTTATAGCGATTTCTTATCAAGATGTGCCACTAACCCGGTACTCCAGATTTGTGGTTTTTCACGTTAGAAATACTTTTTTGTTGAAAAATTTTATGGCGACTGGGAAGCAAAAATTAAATAAATAATTATAAATCCGTGACGTCGTGGCATCCCACTTTTCTGATTCTTATCTCTCTGTGTTTCTGGAGTTGTTCTCTTATTGATTTCCATCAATTCGGCATTTGTGAACTCTTGTTGCTAACCAAAAGATTTCCATAGGAGCCGGTTGCTCAAAGAGCTCTAAACGGTAAGTTACTGTTGAATTCAATCCGAATCAAGAAGCTAGCCACTGAGAGACTTCAGCAATTCCTTTGATTCCAGAGAAACAAGAGGCATAGAAAAGGGAAGATGGCTGATGACAACGTCTCATTCACTGATGCTGGAGATCCAGCTCCGGCAGCCGGTGGAGCAAACGGTGGATCATCGGCAATGCTTGACCTACTCGGAACTCTGAATAAGAAAGATGAGGATAAAAAGAAGGCGAAGAAAGGAAAGAAAACGAAGAAGTCGAAAGGAAAGACAAAGACCAAGAAAGTGAGAAAAGCGGATAAATTCGAGTCGCAAAACTTTTTGTATCGTATCGAAGGAACCATTTTCTGCGCTGGAATCAGTTAGTTTCTTTATCGGTTTCTCCCGAATACATATCCATTGTATTTCCAGTCGTCGGAATCGTTGTTCTCCTTGCTTTCATCATCGGTGCCATCATCTTTGGAGTGAAGTCCAATGGACATTTCGTCGATTACATGCAACCATTGTGGGGTGCATCTGATGAGAATCGAGATACTTCTGGAGCAGATTAAGGAGAGAACAGCTCCTGAATATCGAAGGCATAAATGACAAGTCGGCTTATTTTTAAAAGAGGGTTTATTATCCCATCTGATAATACCTCTTTTCAATGAATCATTTCATTAATTTTTGTGTTTTTTTCTTGGTTTTTCTTTCAGGTTTTCAGTAAACTGTGGATTCCAGACGAAGTAAAACATTTTCATTTCTAGTTCGATACTCCAAGAGCCTGTAGTAACCTAAGTATGCCACCCCAAGTAGAGAGCGCGCATCCATGACATTCCTTGCTTCCCACGTTTTCACACATGGAGTAGTGGCTAGTGCTTTTGTTTTATAATTGTTCATCGCGGGTTCAATTCCTTCCGGTGCCAAACCCTTTTTGCTTTTTTGTTCAATCTTATTTTAGCCTCCAGAAGCAGCTATTCATTTTAATTATCCGCTTTAGACTGGTGCCAATGCGCGTCGCAGTGTTTGCGTCCCCTCACTTCTTAATGCAAGCCAGAAAGGTCAATTGGATCGGAACGCTGGGAGGAGCATAAAGGGAACCCCCCATACATCAAAAAGCTATAAATTAGGGTTTATTACTGTCACCATGTCTACTACTCTCTCCAAAATGGAACAAATGAAGAGGAAGCCGTTGCTAACGCCTCGTGCAGATCTCCAAATGAATACAACGTTCATTGTGATGCAGGCATGGTGGGGAGAGATTGATTTGCAAGTGGAATTCCGGGAAGACACATTAACTTTCCAAAAATACTTAGTAAGTGTTTGAAGAGGTCTTAGGAAACAGAAGGTATGTTCTACCTGGATTGTGATTGTCTGTTGTCAAAACTAATGGAATTGGGGACTTACAGGGTAAACTGGGGACTACAATCGAAGTTACTTTTAATGCAACTGATCATGATGGTACAAACGTGAAGTTTACATTTCCAATTGATATGTTTTCAAAGTTAGAAGTGAGTATTTTATTGAAGTCATTTGATTCATTGGATATTTGATGTCCGATTAGAGAGAATGTATACGGAAGAGTCGCAGAGAAGAAGCCATAAAAGGTGCATATACGCCAGAAATCTCAGACAGTTTATTTACTGTTGGCATGCGCTTAAAATAGAACATTTAGCAAAGGAACTATAAAAATAGAAAACAAATTCAAAAAGCAAATTCTCTGATCACTGAAAGTAAAAAAAAAAGATTATTACAGTATACGGAGCTGGAATTCAGTATGGTCCATCATCCAACTGCTCTCATTTTACATTTGAATGACAAGGGATACAAGGAATTCATGAAGAAGTTACCTGGATTAGTCGAATTCTGGAAACCAAAGTTGCAGGCGCATAAACGAACGTTTTCCCAGTAAGTTTTCTTTTTTGAAGGTGGTGGAACATGAAAAAGATTATCTGAAATTGAAAAAGGTAAAAACCATAGTTGTCGCGGGCTGGTTCGGGCTGACGTGCTAACTTCTTCGACTCGCAGGCCCGGCTGAAAAACCCGAAAGCTAAAAACTCGAAAAATTCGCCCGAATTTCGTGCATCATGCTTATAGCTAGCATTGCAAGAGTAGTTTTATGTTATTGAAGCATGTGAAATGTCTTCCAAAAACTTTCAATAAAAAATACAACATTTTTCTGAAAAAAAATCAAAATTTCGGCCCGTTCTGATTCGGGGTAGCCTCTGTAAAATATGTATCAGAGTGCAATTTTAAAACAGGGTTTACTGCAAAAAACAAAATTCTTTCCATTTCCAGCTCCCTGCTGTTCGTTATCGATCCAACCGAATTCACAGTGTCTGAGAACAACGTCCTCCTTTATCGACCCAGATACCCAGAAGGAATTATTAATTTCCAAGTCAACGTATGAATTATAGCACATTTGAAATGAAATCTTGAATCAGTTCATGCTTTCCAGTACAATCAACATTGGGAACAACATCTCACTAACCATCGGCTGTCGACTGGAAAACTAGAAGAGAGAATTGGTGAGACTTTTTGAAGTTTTTCCAAAAGTTGAGTCTAATTTTAGTCTCAATAAATGAACATGATTTCGACGAATACTCCAAAGTCAATGGCCTCCGAAACATCGACTCTCAACTCCCTGGACTTCGAAACAGAACTATCAGGATATTCGCTCAAAGGAGGAATATCAATCGAAAAAGTAACCTAGTCACTATTGATTTTTTTCAAAAATTTAAACATTCAGATTCGTCGAAACGAGGAGTTCGAAGGGAAGGGGATCATAATGCTAATGGTGAAGACGAAGAAATGGAAGTGGATGAGATTAGTATAAAGGAAGAGATAATGGAGGAGGAAGAAGAGACCGTGGAGTCGCCTGTGCCAGAGCCGAAAACTAAAAAGAATGGTTAGTTGGTAATAGTGTTATCTATAAAATAAATCCATTTCAGGTTTCGTCACACCAAAACTTCCAAAGCGAAGGAGAAGGCATGTTTGAAAATACAAAAGTTGGTTATATATAGAGACTATAAGTATATTTGATATCTCCATGACATTCATTCCCGATCTCATTTCATTAAATTTTCCAAAGTGTTTGATGTACAATATCTTTTATACCTGCATAATATGTAATAGAGTTTACTGATCTTTTAATATGTATCTAATTATTTATTTTTGTATAGTCATTTATAGAATTTTCTAGTCAACAATTTTAAGAAAATGAAGAGCTTCAACTACAATTTGGAATGAATACCGACACAAGAGAGAGATTTGCCAATCAGAATTCAGAGTTATCACAAATGTGGTGTTGCCTGTAAAAGGTCACGAGTACAGTCAGCAAAAAAGTGGAAATGATATGGCTGTATTCTGAAATTGCTTCACTGGAATAACAATTCATACAGTGTCGAATTTTCGTGTACGCTTCAAGACCCACGGTTTCGTTGCTGTTCGATTTCAAAGGAACTATCTGGACCGTTGACATAAGAACTGCAGAACTTTAAAAGCCTGTACTACAAGTACATCGAGTACCTTATGTTCGAAGCAGCATTTCTCGGTTATTTTTAGATTTCTGAAAAAGTTTCCAACTGATGAAATGTATAAAATGAATTAGTAAATATTTCTTCAATTGATCAAACCTCTAAAACTTCAAGAGCAACCGAGATATATGCTGCTCTAAACATCTTTGAAAGTTTGAAGTTACGAAGCGCCTTTCAAGGTTCTGCCTGAAAACTAATTTTCAGCAAAAAAAAACGTGAAAAAATGACATCTTGTCCTCACCTTGACCACTAGTTTCACGTCAATCAGTTCATCGAAAAGCAACCCTCTTCCCCCAATAAACTCCATTCATTCCCAATTTTTATGCGACGATCCCGAGTGTGCGAAAAGAGAAACCTCTGAAGAATGATTGACTCGGGATCGGAAATTTTACTCAAGACTCTTCAATTATATTGTTTCTTGTTTATCGGTATTGTCTTCGTGATTTGTGTGAGTTCACTTTTCTTTTTCTTTTTTTGAAGGAGGTTTTCAATGTTCAGAATTTCAGTCCAAAAAACCACCACCACCACCATCAGCTGAAGTGATACCTCGGACACCAACTGGAAAAGCCGAAGGATCCAAAGAAGTTGTGTGTAGTCCGGAGAAGAAAGCGGATAAAAAATCGAAAGAAAAGGAGAAACCGAAGAAGGAAAAGAAGAAAGTCAAAAAGGAGAAAAGTGATGGTATACGTTTCGCTGGAATGCTTTCAGCTCAATCAGTTTTTCAGATGACGTGAAGTTTGATTTGAAACTCAAGGAACCGGAGAAGAAGCCAGATGAATTTGATGACGACGAGGAGAATCCATTGGCCAAGATTCCAGTGATACCACGACAAAAGGTAAAGATTTTTTTTGTTCATGAGTTCAAAACGAAGTTTCAGACAAAAGAATCTCCAACAAAAGGAGGATCAACTTCAAAAACACCATCCACTGCATCACCTGGTCCTCCCTCTTCTCCCAGTCCTGGTCAAGAGTTGGAAGCTCCGTTGTTTGCAACTAATGAGAAACAGATTGGATCTTCTTGTTATGTTAGGTTGGATTGTTGAAGATGATGGGAATAATAAAGTTGTTTTGATTATTCTTTTTGTTTATGCTTTTTCAAAATCAAAGCTCACATTATTTCTAGTCGCACAGTTGGTTTTCTATCAGGTTGGAAAAAAAAAGTTTCTTTGCATTTTTAAAAATTCTATAATTCCAACAAAAATAGATTAGAAATCAAACATGATAGCTACTTTCATCTACACTTGTCAGGGAAGACTTCGGATGACTTTCTTCAAAAAGTATTGTTCGAACCGAAGTATTCAGTCAATCATTTCTGGACATCTTCGCAATTTTTGAAGCCAATTCCTCCAAGACAGCTCTGCGCATCATTAAATGATAAATAGTGATCGGAGAGAGAGCATTATCAGGAGTATAAAGAGCATGATCAATGAAAATCCAATTGGATCTAGCAAGCAAGATTTTGGTAATTCTGGTTGTATGAGGACGGGCATTTTCTGGAGACAACGAATTCGAAGTTTCAACAAATGAGATTAGGCTTCACTTTCATCATTTAGGAGCAGTAGTAGCAGGTGTTGATAGTCTTGCTCCTACAGAAGAGAAATACAGAAGAAGTACAGAAGAGAAGAGAATTTCTAACGAAGCTATCTTCCCACTTATCCTATCACCTTATTCCTAAATAAACAGATTGACCCCTCAATCTACAAAATGGCATCAAATGGTTTATAGCCATCAATCACTCTTTTCTCCGCTTTGTTTCTCTTTTTATCCCCTAAACATTCATTATTCGATTTCATTATTTCTCCCGAACTTTACCCAGTTCCTTTTCTGCGGTGACAGCGCGACGCACCAAAATGTCATGATGATGTTGCAAAAACTGGCTAACAAACACGTCTCCTGACGGAGGTCTGAACTACCTGTCCGTTTCGTTTTTCGGAGAGAAAAAAGAGAAGAAACTGAAAACTTGGAACACTTCAGGTTTTCATTTGTTGAGTGACAACATTCTTCTGATATACATATTTTCTCTTGATTGATATGGTGATAATTGATATAGGTGGAATGGATTCGGTTTTTTGTCGAAAAACGTTTTATTTACACTTTTTAAGCTCGCACATACCCTGTACGGAAATACAGGAAACAATGAGAGAAAAGAGAGAGAGAAAAGATGGTCAAATAAATTAGGGAGGTTATGAGGTGTCTGAGATGGTTCGTCGATTGACAAGAAGAGGATGAATGGAGTTATAGATGTCATTGATACTCGTACCCTGAAAATATGAATGAGATGAGGTTTTAGGGAATGGAAGTGGCTTGAAATAAGTAGAGAAAGAGAGAAACTTACCAAAATAAGAAGCAAGCTTTGTTGAAAAAGACGCTTAATATCCTGGAGCGGTTCTTGGTGGTGGGCAGTGATCGCAGGATCCCTTGGCTCCGTCCTTTCCTGGCTCTCCAGCCTCTCCTGGTGCTCCTGGGTTTCCTGGGGCTCCATCTTGTCCTGGCTCTCCTTGTGGTCCTGGTGGTCCTTGTGGTCCGGCGGATCCTGGGTGTCCGTCTGGTCCTGGTGGTCCTTGGGCTCCTGGCTCTCCTGGCTGTCCTGGGTTTCCTGGTGGGGCTGGAACAGTGCGAACTTGTCCTGGAGCTCCTGGTTGTCCTGGAGTTCCGTCTTGTCCTGGGGCTCCTGGTGGTCCTTGTGGTCCTGGGGCTCCTGGGGTTCCTGGACGTCCGTTTGGTCCTTGCTCTCCTGGAGCTCCTGGTTGTCCTGGTGGTCCCTTTGGTCCTGGGTTTCCTGGATTTCCGGCTGGTCCTGGTGGGCATTCGAAGCAGAAATCGGCTGGAGTTGGTTGAACATGATCATTTGGAGCATCTGGTCCTGGAGCTCCTGGTGCTCCTGGTCTTCCGTCATTTCCTGGTGCTCCGTCTTGTCCTGGATTTCCGACGGCTCCGGCTGGTCCGATTCCGCAAGAGCAGCATTGGTAGGTTTGACGCTTCTCACGGCTCTCGGCCTTACGGAATTGATCGAGTTTCGTGTACTCGCCACGAAGAGAGTCAGAACGGGTACGGCAGAAGTTGATCTCGTCTTGAAGTCCAGATTGAACATTTTGCATGTACATACAGAGCATTGGAACAGCCACAATTGCTGTCAATGTGGCGACTGTGGAGACTGCGATTCCGAAGAATGCGAATTTCTTCACGGTCTCGACTTCGACAAGTTTTTGCTTCTCCTCCATCTGAAATCATTGAAAAATGAGAGAATGATAGTTTTGGGTTGAATGAATGGAGAGTTCAAAAATTCAATTGATACTAAAATAAATCAAAGAAAATTAGAGAAAGATTCCAGAAAATAGTAGAGGAAATGAAATATTTCGTATAAATCCTTTGGGAAGAGAGGATGATGATTGAGTGATTCGATGAGTATTCAGCCTTCTCCTCCCTTCTCCTTTTATACTCCATAAGCCCCTCCCATCGTTTATCGTATCGACTCACCGCCCCGACTCCTCACCCCCAGGCAAGCATCTCCGATGGATAACCGATTTTTTCTCGCCCCACCCCGTACCGTTGCCAGTTTTTATGAAAAGAACATAGTGGAAAAAGCTGAAGAAAAAAGAAAAAAGGAAGAAGATGATGAGAGGGAGAGAAAGAGAGAGAGAGAGAGAGAGAGAGAGAGAGAGAGAGAGAAGGTAGATGAAGCCAGATGGCAATCCGTTTTGATATATGAAATGATCAGTTGAATGATAGGATATCGAGGTATCGAATGACCATTCTCACACCGGAGACAAGAAGAATATTTGGAAGAGGCTTCTATGGAATTGATGGTATTTATTATTACAATATAAGAGCATCCATAAGACGTAGTAAGATTTAATCAGGAGAATCTACCCAGTAACTTGTGTCTTCTCAAATATATTCTGACAGAAATCAGATAATTGTAATTTGTTTTTGACTCCTCAAGAGTGAACTGTTCCTCAAATCTCCAGAGCCTTAAAAAGCATTTAGTTTCTCAACTGCTTACTGAATTACCCAGAAAAGTTTACTGTAAAACCTCTAAATGAATGACACAAATTGATTTCCTGTAGGTATACATGAAAAAAGTAATCAGCTAAGAAGGTTGGCTTACAGAAGTTATAATGTTTCAGTTGACAACTTTTGGAAAAAAATCGAGTTATGATGCTCCAAACCGACACCAATTGCTGACGTTCTATCATTATTTATATGAAGCCGGTCAAATGAAAATAAACATAAAATATATGGGTTTCTGTGGAATTCGAATCTGTATTAAAACCAGTTATATGAAAGCAACTAACATTACTGGAACTTTAAAATTTGCTTTCAAGAATTATGTGAAAATTGCTCAAATGGTGCTGTCGAGTGCGCTGAGAACGGATTTGAAATTTCTAGATTTTCTTTGCCCTTTCAGTTTTCAGCAAAATGTTCATACTTTTCCAAGTTTTGGATCATTCTTCCCAATTCCTCAAAGAATCCAGGACCACCCATACTTTTTTCATCCAACCAGGAACTAATCCTTCCAATTATGCATTCAATGTTCCATTCGTCATAATGTGTTTTCTCTCCTCTTCATCATAAAATTCATCATCAATCTCTTCCTAAATCATTCAAATCTAACACCTTATCCCCTAATTAGTCTGTCACCTTTTTGTCTCTTCCAATTCTCGACACTTTTCAAGATTAATTCCGCTTTAGAAAGTACGTATCAGATGTTTTTTCTCCTTTTGTTTTTCGTCATGGCGCCAAAAGGACGGAGGACGAACGATGATGAAAAAAAAATCGAAAATCGCGACCAAGTTTTATTTTTTTGGCTTCCTTTTTCGTTTTTTTTTCTCAGCTTCTGTCTTACACTGTGATCGTTGAACGTCTCGTTCCGAAGGAATTCGAAGGAGAAGGGAGGAACGTCTTGTACTCAAATAGGCAGTTCCTTGTTTTATGGAAAATGTACTTTTGAAATGGCACGTCTGGAAATCAAAATTGAAGATGCTTTCTCATCAAATATATATGTTTGATTTTACGAAAATTAGGTCTTGTGTTGGGATGCAGTTATTTGAACAAACCCAGTGTTTCAGCTCTCTTCAGAATCTTGTTGTGGTTTTGCTGGTCTTGATTCTCTATATCCTCCTGGTTTCCCTGGTGATAGTTTTTGCCCAGAACTAGCCACGGTGGTAAGACTTAGAGTAGTACTCGGTTAAAGTTTTTTGTTTTATTGTGTTGCTCTCTATCATCAGTTATAGCAAATGGTACTCAAAAACTCCTTTCACAATAATTTCAGAACGTAATATGTGAAAAAAAATCTCGGAGCTATTCAAAAAAGAGTAGCAATCAAGACTCTCAAATAGGGTCGTGGTCGTTTTTATATCTCGCTTCCTAGCGATGGGATCTTTTCGATTCAAAAGAGCAATAAAAGCTGAGCATTTTTGTAAAAACACGGCCCGATTTTCGTTCTCCCCGGCCGGCAGTCTGACAGCCCTGGTAGCAACAAAATGATCGTGTGTTCTCTATTGTTATGAGCATTCAATTTTTTATCTTTTGACTTCATCCCTTCTGATTTACTGTAACCAAGAATAAACTAACTGCATCCGGAGCGCGATCTGACATCTAAAACCTCTAATAAAGTTTAACCTGATCCCAGTAGATGACCACTATCTTCCAGTTGGGAACCATTCATTGCTTCTACATCTTGCGCTAGCAGAACAAACGTTTTGCCATCTCGATTCTTGTAACCTTTACCAATCAAACCACATCAGTCATTTTCTGTTGTTTGTGTTCTTGTCCTTCCTCCACTCATCCAAACTTCTTAGTTTCAAGATAAGTTCACTTTTCTCTTTCTCTCTCACTCACTTTCATTGTTTCCATGAAAGTTTAATAGAAGAAAGTGTTGATAGATGTCACTGACACTGAACTGTTACGGTTAATTATTTTTCTGGGAAACGGTTATCAAAACTGGTTTCTTTTCGATACAATCTAACAAGCATCCTCCCCTCCCTCCTTCAACTAATAGCCGAGACAATTACAGTAATCTCATCACGATGATACATTTGATCTTATGAAACTTTTGAAATTTGAAAGGAAAAAATTAATCAGTAATTCTTCATTTCGAATGAAAAATGAGATAAATCGGAGAGAAATATAAAAAAGATCTAATATCCTGGAGCAGTACGTGGTGGTGGACAGTGATCGCAGGATCCCTTGGCTCCAGCATTTCCAGCGGCTCCTGGTGCTCCGTCCTCTCCATCCTTTCCTGGCTCTCCATTTGGTCCGTTGTCTCCTGGTGGTCCTGGTGGTCCGGCTCTTCCTGGATGTCCAGCACGTCCATCGGCTCCTGGCTCTCCTGGTCCTCCTGGCTCTCCTGGTTGTCCTGGCTCTCCTGGTGGAGATGGAAGGGTGCGAACTTGTCCGGCTTGTCCTGGATTTCCAGCTCCTCCATCCTCTCCAGCCTCTCCTTGTGGTCCTCCTGGTCCTGGTGGTCCACGTGGTCCGGCACGTCCAGCTGGTCCTGGTTCTCCATGTCCTCCTGGTGGTCCTGGTGGTCCCTTTGGTCCTGGTCCTCCGGCTGGTCCTGGTGGTCCAACTGGGCAATCGAAGCAGAAGTCAGCAGCAGTTGGCTTCTCATCCTTATCAGTGGCATCACGACCTGGTTCTCCATCATTTCCTGGCTTTCCATCATCTCCTGGAGCTCCATCCTCTCCTGGAGTTCCTGGTGCTCCAGCAGCTCCGATTCCACAAGAGCAGCATTGGTATTCGGATTGACGCTTTTGACGATCGGCGATGGCGGAGGATCGAACTTTGTCGAGTTTGAAGAACTCGGATTTAAGATCAGCATTCTTGGATTTGCAGAAGACGAGCTCCTCTTGGAGTCCGGATTGCACGTTTTGCATGTGCAAACAGAGCATTGGCACGGCGATGATAGCCGTCAATGTGGCAATGGTCGAAACCGCCACACCTGGAAAAAGTTGAAGAGATTGTAATTCAAAAAAGAAGTTGTAGTAATAAAAAATAAAAAATTACCGAAGAAGGCGAATTTTTTGACGGAATCCGCCTCGGCGTACTTGAGTGACTTCTCGTCGGCCATGTCCGTGAGTGTGATGGGTTTCTACTCCCATCTCACCTCTCTTTTATACTTTCGCTTCGCAACCGATAGTGACGGTTTACAGTAACTGTTAGGCAACGTTTAGATGACAGAGAGAGTAGGTATTCCAGGAAAAAAAGTAAAAAATAGTGTGTGGAATTGAGAGATTCATAGAAGGGGCTGATTGGTTTTTGGGGTTGGCTTGAAGAAGGAATAGAGATGATGGAGAAAAAAGAAAAAAGAAAGAAGAAGACCGTTGCTGGGCAGAAAAAACGATGGAAAAAAAGCAAATCGAACTGTTATCATTCCTTGCAATCGGTACGACGACGGGGCAACCGTGCCCTGTCCGTTGTGATGGAAAACAGAAAAATGACGGAAGTAGTTTAGAAATATTTGATAGGGGTGAAGTGACACTTGACCAAAAACACTACAGAATTTTCGAGAATCAAATTAACAACATGGAGTTTGATCCTGAAACTCGAGCTTCTCAGGATTCGAGTGGAGCATAAATTATAGAATTCTTGTTCTAATTTCAAACGTTTGAGTTTTCAAAGATCGGAGCAGTACACATTCCTTAGTACCTCAACTTCTAATTCAGTTTATAAAGTTCTGGAGTTGTGCTTTGAGAATTTTTCCCATTAGTTTTTTTCGTTCAGGTTTTGAATGTAAGAGGAATCATGCAAATCTGCAAGAAATTGATTCATTCTCAAACAGTTGGACTCAAAGTTAGGTCAGTAACTATGGCAACGCAATCCTCTATCACAGTTTTTAGACTTTTGCTTGAGTTTTTCCAAGAGTTGCTCAGAATAATTTAAATTTATCGAATCTTAACAATAACCTGCTCTGAACTCTTTCTGTTGAGATATTCATTCAACGGAGAATCTTATCAACTTATCCTAAATGTTCTGTCCTATACTCCTGAATGTCTGGAAAGGTAGTGAAACAAAGTAAAATTGCCAAATTAGAAAATGATTAAATGAAATAAAGAAGGCACTCATTCCAGCTAGGATAGGTTCAGTTGGTCGATTGCCTCATTCCGTGGACATTACACCGTCAATTGTTTCACTGAAAGGTAGTAATGGGCATTTGGCAACACGACTGGTCACTAACGTCTTGAAGAACTTCCGAATAGCCACGATGTATTCAGAAGCACTCAAACCTACTCAGAGCAACTAGATTTTTGCATTCTGAAAGTTTCAGACCAGTTACATAGAATGTTCTGCTTTTTCTCACAACTAACCCCTGAACTTCCCTTGACTTTTGCTTCAGGCATTGTTTTCCAGAAATTACCGAAATTTTAATTTCTGTTGCCGTTCTTCTAATTCTTTCTCTTTCTTCTCTTCTTTTTCAGTTTCAAACCAATCATAATTGTTCTGTCTTACGAGTCAACACACGTACACATTCCATCATCTAATGACCCCTTCCTTCTCATTTCACTTTCTATCTTTTCTCTCTTTTTTTTTGTTCTTTTGTATTTTCTTCTTTTTCAATTCAATTCAATAAGTTTATTGGTTTTGAAAAAGAGCACCCCGTGAAGTGTTTCGACAGGTATTATACATACAAGTAGAGAGAAGAAAGAGAAATAATTTAGGCAAGTCGATGACAGCAAATGATTTAATATCCTGGGGCGGTTCTTGGGATTGGGCAGTGGTCGCATCCTCCTGGAAATTAGAAAATGAGCAATGAGAATTAATAATGAATAATGAAAAGTGAACTTACCCTTGGCTCCATCCTTTCCTGGCTCTCCAGCCTCTCCTGGTGCTCCTGGGTTTCCTGGGGCTCCGTCTTGTCCTGGCTCTCCTTGTGGTCCTGGTGGTCCTTGTGGTCCAGCGGATCCTGGGTGTCCATCCTCTCCTGGTGGTCCTTGGGCTCCTGGCTCTCCTGGTTGTCCTGGGTTTCCTGGTGGGGCTGGAACAGTGCGAACTTGTCCTGGAGCTCCTGGTTGTCCTGGAGTTCCGTCTTGTCCTGGGGCTCCTGGTGGTCCTTGTGGTCCTGGGGCTCCTGGGGTTCCTGGACGTCCGTTTGGTCCTTGCTCTCCTGGAGCTCCTGGTTGTCCTGGTGGTCCCTTTGGTCCTGGGTTTCCTGGATTTCCAGCTGGTCCTGGTGGGCATTCGAAGCAGAAATCGGCTGGAGTTGGTTGAACATGATCATTTGGAGCATCTGGTCCTGGAGCTCCTGGTGCTCCTGGTCTTCCGTCATTTCCTGGTGCTCCGTCTTGTCCTGGATTTCCGACGGCTCCGGCTGGTCCGATTCCGCAAGAGCAGCATTGGTAGGTTTGACGCTTCTCACGGCTCTCGGCCTTACGGAATTGATCGAGTTTCGTGTACTCGCCACGAAGAGAGTCAGAACGGGTACGGCAGAAGTTGATCTCGTCTTGAAGTCCAGATTGAACATTTTGCATGTACATACAGAGCATTGGAACAGCCACAATTGCTGTCAATGTGGCGACTGTGGAGACTGCGATTCCGAAGAATGCGAATTTCTTCACGGTCTCGACTTCGACCAACTTTTGCTTATCGTCTTGGCTCATACTGGAAAACAAGGAAGAGTTAGAAGGAGTTACTGATAGGATTGGAAGTTGAAGGAGGAGAAGATGAAATTGATTCAAATAGGAATTGAAATTTAGAAAGGAGCCAAAATTATTACTTTTCCGATTTTCAAAATATAAAACTGTCTTAATATTGTTGTGACAGTCTAATACAAACAGTATCCGAAAAAAATAGAATAGGTAGTTAAGGTAATAAAGAAGAGGAAGAATTGAAGCTAGAAAATGAAGAAGAAATGAAGAACGATGTGTTTCTCCTCTCGCCATCACCGGCCTTATAAACGGGTCGGGTCTGCAGCGGTCGCCTACCCTTTTTGCTCCTTTTTTTGTTGTTCTGTTGAATATCGCCTAAGCTTTTCATTAAAATATCGTTCGTTTTTAGGAGAGTGCGAGAGAACGTCTCCCTCTCTTCTCCGTCGTCGCCGACTTATCAGATACATGTCTCGGACGGTGAAACACCACCTACTAGACGCCCTTTCCCATGCCCAACCGAAAGAAGAAGAAGCTTGATCCGCTAGTGAAGATGAAGGGAAAGATGAAGAGGAAACTGTAGAAATGTGATAGGTGATCATCATTACTTTTATGGATATGAACTGTTTTTCGACAGGGTGTGGTAGTTAGAGTTTTAGTTCCTCGTCTTGAATAAACTTTCTGGATTTTAGGATTTCGAAGCTTTTGACAGAAAGTCCGAGTCGAGGACTGATGTACCGTATTTTGTTTGAATAACGAATGAAGTTAGAGATTCAGAAATCGTCTCGATTTTCCTAAATTTCCAAGCCCAAGATTTTTCTTGCTGTCTCCCAATTGAGGGCTTATATTATCCTTGAAACGGTATGCCTGCGGTTTTTCATGTTCCATCAAATTTTCAAAAGCCCAAGCCCCATAAAATTTCTGGTTTGAGTACAAATTTTGAGGTTTTCCCGGAGATTAACATCTGAGGTTTTTCTATGGCAAGTGAAACTTGCGAAGAATGAACTATGATTTTTTGAGAGTCTTCTGATAGTTGTTGTAACTTTTCAGTGTATTAGATGAGCAGTTTGTATTAGATATTCAATATTCAGCTCAAATCTGTTAGTGCTGAAATTCTTGTTATCGAGGGGTCCAAAGATTTTTAACTGAAATTCATGAGGTTGGTCTTACAAAAAGTTCCGGACAAAAAGTTACAGATTTCCAGATGTCTTCCTATCTTGGTCACCTTGGCTGGATCTTTCAGATTTTGAACACACATCTCCACAGAATAATTTTAAGAATTTACAGAAATTGATTAATGTAATATGAACTTGTGGAACAAATCTACCAAATGAGACAACATGGTGTTTTAGCCTGTCTGATTGTTCAGTCCACTACTGTTTCAGACCTTCTTCCATCTGAAAATCAAAAGTCCAAACTACTTTTCTCCCAAAATAACCCGGACTCATTTTTTCACCTCTTCATTCCTCCGATTCTTCTTCTTCCGCGTTCCAGTTCAGTGTCCAGAGGCATCAAACCACCGTCAGAACATAATCTTTTTTTCGTTATCAAAATCTTTGCCTTCGCCTCTTTTCATATCCACTTTTTATTCTTCTTCTGTATAAATACTTCACATTCTGATTATCAAATGATATTCATTCATAAAAGAGAGAGGTATTCAAAATGTGAAAGTAGTGATATTATATCAAAAGGATACGCTTATATTGATAATGAGATATTATTTTCGTTTTCTCTTCTGTCTTCTTTTTTCTCTTCCCCTTCTTTTGAAGGACAGAGACACGGACGGTACGTAATGATGGTCGATCGGTTGGATGGCATTTGGGTGTGGCAGAATGAGGTATTCTGAAAAGACAGAAGACGTTCCGATGAGGTCGATTCGATAAGATGCATGTGATTTTTTACGTCAGGTGGTGGTATATTTGTTGATGGTAAAGAAGAGATTGATGAGAAGAAGAAGCTAAAATAATGTGAGGAGGTCCAAAATATTACAATAAATCAAGTTCAAATTGAGAGAGGTGATGTCGGCAACGGCGAATACGTTCACATCAAACTCCAAGTTTATCAAAAATGTTTGTTAGATCAGAAATCTGAAAAAGGAATGTGAAGATAATTCACAAATGGGGGTTCTCAATTTGAGAAGCATAGTGATTTGTGGTAAGAGGCCTTCTTCGATAAGGTGTGCTTGATTTTCATTTCTCAGCTTTTCATTTCTCATTTTTGATTTTAGGGTCTGATTTTATTGATAAAATCAGAGTTTCCACCGCTTGACCATGATGGGTTCCCAGCCTTAAAGTCCGTTGTTCAAGAATATTTAGCTCTATAAGCATTATTTTCCCGATTCTTGATTCCTGTACTTCCTGGAACATCGCCTTCTTCTTTTCCGATTCTCGGCTATTGATAATCTGCTAATAATGATCCCCATATCCGTTTGATAACATTTATCTTCATGCAAGAACCATCTAGCCGTGAATGATGAAATATGTCTTCCTGGTGATAGACGACCTGATGTATTCATGGTATTCAATGAGTTCAACTGGAGGTTATAGGAGCTTGAGGATTCTGGGAGAAGTTCAATTCGCCGTAAATTTAGAAGACATCGGAATCAAGATAACAAGAATTTGAATTCATTCTTGTGGATAGGTGTGAAAGTCATATGGAATTCATGTGACTGTATTCGAGATTTTATCTATCCATACTTCAAAAACCAATGACAACAGGGCTTCTAGGTTTTCAGTTTTTGGTGCACGGTTTGATGAAATCTCGAAAAGAAGGGCACAATATCTATTTGAACTGATAGATTCCAATTTAAAAACTTGGATACATTAGAGGTTAGGGGTTTGCAGAATCCTTATGGAAGCAAACTGTTGGCCAGGACTGTATTTTCCGAAGAAAAACTAGTGAATTTTGGTTCAACGTTTCAAAAATACCGAAATTAGCAACAAAAAAAAACGCTTCAGAAACAGAAAAGCTTGCTTTACGGTTCTTGAAATGTAACAAAACCATCAAGAATACAATTCCGCTATATCTCATAATAAGAACTCCACGACTTCATTTATTCCAGATCATTCTTCTGTTCTATGTTTAACCTAAACCACGATCCAATTTGATGGCAATAGCTAATCGGCTGATTATCATCGTCTTCTCTCTCCGTTTTGATTCCGTTTGATAACATTTATCTTAATGCAAAGCGAACCGAAATGACCTGATGAACCGATTTCTTCCGTTTTCTCTTCTTGTTTGTTTTTTGTACTTTCTCTCTTCTTGAAAGGGAAAGTCTTTTTATCACTCAAAAACATATTTGATATTTATATAACGCATGTTCAAATGTTCATTCCACCCCTTTCTAGTTCAAATTTCCAGATATTTTTAAAAGATAATTCATTTTTGAGACACTAAAAACCTTTATTGAAGATGCGTATCGAAATGAGATGAAATCTTTTTTCCGTTCGGAAAACCAAAAAGAAGTGATCACAAATCGACAGCTTACTGATTTAGTGGGCGCTAACAAAGAGGATAAAGACAATAAAAATAGAAAGGGGAGAGGATTAAATTGATGATGGAGTTGCCGTTTTGAGATGGAAATTTCGAGGAAGAAGAAAAAGAAGACGGGACAAAAAATTTTATGGAACAGGAAAAGTGCAAGGACAGATTGACACTGATCTTTCCGTGATATTTTTTTGGATTGGTAAAAATGCCATGGATCGGAAACTGAAGAATGAGGAAGCAAGGGGAGATGAATTCCACGAGACCTCTAATAGAGTGGCAGGATACAGCTAGGTCAAGAAACCCAGAGAGTCCTTATGCGGCTTTTCATGATTTTGAGTTACGATCTTGTCATGGGGTCACTGGTGATGCTTGTGGTCCTGGGGCTCCTGGGGTTCCTGGACGTCCGTTTGGTCCTTGCTCTCCTGGAGCTTATGATTGTCCTGGTGGTCATTTCGGTCTTGGGTTTTCTGGATTTTTGGGAATTCAAAGCAGAAATCGGCTGGAGTTGGTTGAACATGATCATTTGGAGCATCTGGTCCTGGAGATCCTGGTGCTCCTGGTCTTCCGTCATTTCCTGGTGCTCCGTCTATTCGTAGGTTTCCGACGGCTCCGGCTGGTCAGATTTCGCAAGAGCAGCATTCGACGCTTTGGATATGCAGGAAGATTACCCCGAAGCAATGTGATACTTCATTACTGAGTTATTCTGGATATAACTTTAAATCTAAATCTTTATCGTTAATTTAAATCTGTTTCTGAATGAAAATTATTCCTTGCCAATTTTTTATGTTTTAGCAGTAAACATAATGTTGATTACATTTTTTCAAAACTTTGATCTTAGAAAAGATCGCCGATCGAACGATCATTTATCTTCAGTTGTAGTGAAGTTGCATCTGTCGTCTTTCTATCATTTTCAGAATAATTAATGAAACTTCTCTTCTTTTGGCACCACCGATTCATAAATCTTATTCAATAATTCACATTCTTATTTCCTGCCAATGAAGAGTGATATCAATCAATCCGCAAATAACCGTTTTCATTCATTATCAGAAAGAACCGTAACTGATGACTGTTGAAAAGAAGAAGAAGAAGATATTCCTCTTCTTCTTCATTCTTTTCAACGTCTTCTTCTCTCTTTTTTCCTGAAAACGAGAAGACGTGAGAAACTTGCTAATAAACTACTGTCCCCCCTATTCATCCATTGGGTAGTCTCTTGTCTTGTCGAATGAAAACGAAAAATGAGAAAAAAGAGAAAATGAAAATGAAATTGGAATGGGATAGAAAGATATGTGGTTGATATCTCAAATATGCTGTTATTGTCTTGATATAAAAGGGAATGGGGTACTGTAAGCACCACTTGAGATTGTGTTGAATATCTCATAAAGTTTTGATTGAAGAATAGAATTGAGAAGAGGATGGGGAAGGAATTCAGAAGATATAGAAGACTTTGAGATTCGATTTTAAATTTTCCAGGATTTAGACGTTTTTTGCTCAGATTCTGAAATTTCAAGCCCTCAATCTTTATTTGAATATCTCGATCGCCTCTGATTTTTTTTCTGAATTGCCGATGTAGCAATTTCAATGAAGGATTTCCAGTCTCTCAGGCTCCAGTTAGGTTAGAAATTTCAGGAAAAATCAGGAACGAGACTGCGCCGAATCAAAACTACCCAAAATCAGAACCAAGGTTTGCAACCTTGCAAGGGCTCGGATTCTGGAAAAACTGGAGTTGTAATTATAGAGAAAAAATCTCCATCGAATGTTTCAGAACGTTTTGCTCAAACGGCAGAATTCAAATTTTTCAGTACTGAGAGTTGCAGTTTTCAACTCTCATACTGAAACAACTCTATATGAAATTGACATCATCCCATAGAGAATTGTTTTCTCTACAATTTACTAAATTTACATTCCCAGTTTTCCAGAAAATCAGAGTCCCCGCAAGGTCACAAACTTCGGTTCTGATTTGGCCAGTTTTGATTCGGGACAGCCTCTGACGAACGTCTACTTTCAGACCACCAAATCATTGAATTTTTCAAACGCAAGTGGGTAAAACCCCGCTATTTAGGTATCGCTTCCTGAGTTCCGATTTTCTGATTTTTTCTTTTTTCAGTCCATTTTATTCAACTATGACAAAACTCACGTATCCTAATTACCTGTCTAACTCTATTTCAATATTTCCCCAAGATTTTATTTTGAGCAGACTAGAATCAAGTTGTCTCGATTCGGAATAAAAGTTGTGCTTCTCAAGTTTTGTCATCAAATCACGGACACATATCGAAGAAAAAAGGAGAGCAAATAATGATGACGGGGCACTAATATAAAAATGATAAGCGAAGAATAACCCCTCACTCCTCAATCATTTTGAATTCGTTTCCAAACAAAAAGTATGGTTCACTATAAACTCATCTATTTCCCATTGAGAGCTCGTGGAGAGATTGCTCGTCAAATCTTTGCTTATGCAGGAAAGGATTACGAGGAGAAGTCAGTTACTTTCGAGCAGTGGCCAGCTTTGAAGAACAGTGAGTTTAGGATTTTGGCTTTTTGAGCGGGATAAATCTCAATTTAAAATTATAATATTTTGGAAAATTTCATATATAATCCAAAACGTTTTGAACTATGAGTGCAAATTCAGTTAGACTTTTGAACTGGAAGTTTTGATACTTTTGGCAATTAATTTGCCCAAAAAATACTAGGTTTCCTATTTTTTTTTTTTTTTTTCTGGATCAAATTTTGTTTGAAGGCCACAAAATAGTTTTATCAGAGTGCGATAGACCAATTCTGTTTGTTTATCAACTCTTTTCCTCAAGGTTCTGTTTCAAAGACTCAGAAGCAAACATAAAATATTTTATCATTTTCCTAATAACTTTCCTACCATGTTTACCCAAAGTTTCTTATTTTCCAGCCACTCCATTCGGTCAACTCCCAGTCCTTGAAGTCGACGGAAAGCCACTTGGGCAATCCTATGCCATTGCTCGTTACCTCGCTCAGGAGTTCGGAATCGCTGGAAAGAATGACATTGAGAAGGCTGAAGTTGATGCCATTGCCGATCAATTCAAGGATTATCTCAATGAAGTCGTCCCATACCTCACCGTAGCTGCTGGATTCAAACCAGGAGATGCTAACCAGTTGAGAACCGATGTATTCGTTCCAAACTTCAAGAAGCACTTTGCATTCTTCGAGAGTATTCTTGCTTCTAATCCATCTGGATTCTTCGTTGGAAACTCTTTGACCTGGGTGGATCTTTTGATCTCTCAACATATTTCGGAAGTTTTGGAGAAAGATTTGAAGGTTGTTGAGGAGTTCAAGAAGATTCAAGCTCATCGTAAGAAGATTCAAAGCATTGAAAGCATTAAGAATTGGATTGCTAGACGTCCAGAGTATCCATTTTAAATCGATGAGTTTCTGATGAATAATAATGTTCAAACTTTTAATAATCTGCTTCATTTTGTATGTTTTATTTGTGTTAACTGTAAAACCTTTTAGTATTTTTTGAACATTCTATAAATAACCTCTGCTAATGCAATTTCTTTGAATAAATAAAACATTTGAAAAGTATTTTCCTTGTAAATGTAGCTTTAATAAAAAAAAGGAAATAGAATAGAAAGTGACATGAAAACCATAGTTGCCAACAGAAAGAAATCTTGATTATCCTTTTTCGCATAAGCTGTCAGTTGAATGTTTTTATGGATCTCCAAACTTGGGTTCTTGGGAGTTGCTCTTACAAGGTTTCAAGTTGTTTCAGGTGGCTTTTCTAGAATTGAATCATAGCACCTTCTATCAACCATGCAAATTGGCACCGACAAGACATCCATAGATCCACATCAAGACACCAGGACCATTAACTTTTCCTCTCTTGCAATAATGAAGCGTTGTATGGAAACTGGAAATTGAGAAGCACTTCAGTCCATGCAGATTTTCTCCGTGCCTTTTACAAAAGAGCATACAAAATGCACCGACAGTTTTCGGAACCATTTGTTCTATCTTTTTTTTTTACCAAACTTAGAGAAGTTGAAATATTTCTTAATTTGCTTCTTCTTTTATATTTGTTTTTTTTTTAACTGGAATCCGAATGGAATTCTAACCATTCTTTTCAGAGTCGAAAATATAATTTCCCGATTCTTCCCGACCCGAATTCCACAATGATTTTCTTTCATCATAGTTCTGTGTTCTCAAACCAATTCGATTTCTCCGAAGACTCACGCAGAAACAATTCTGTGATTTTTTGTGTCAAATATTTCTTCTTCTATTCTTTATCAATGATTTTTGTTTACGTGCCATCATCGATGAGTGATTTCTGATGATGAGTTCATTCGAACTGCTTCTCGAAAAAACATAAAAACGAGCACAGAAATGATTTGTCAGCACATGAAAATGCACATTTGTTTTGTCATCCTCTTTCTCATATCCTTGACCAGTCTGGTCAACGAACCAAAAAGTGTAGTTGGGTAGAAGAGGAAGGCCGCAGTTTGTGGTTTGTAGTCAACAACACAACGTGCGTTTGGCAGGGGAGGAGGAGAGCAAACGATGACAAAAACGAGAGATTGTTCTGAGAGGATAGAGGGAAAAGAAATGGGTATAAATAGGGGAAGAGTGGCCTTCAATCTCAACCTTTCTCATTGACAGTTCGGTCGATTTCTACAACAACAATGGTCCACTACAAACTCTCGTACTTCCCAATCCGTGGAGCCGGTGAGATTGCTCGTCAAATCTTCGCTTATGCTGGACAAGAGTTCGAGGATAACAGAATCCCAAAGGAGGAGTGGCCAGCTATCAAGCCAAGTGAGTTATTGGGTCGTGGGAGGTGGGAAGTGAGAAAAATGGATAATTGCAAAACTATTTATTGACAATAAGGGAAAGGCCTGAAATTCTGTCAAGGCAAAACATCGCTTCATTTGAAACAAAGGTATCAAAACTGACTCTTTTTGGTCCACATCTAGAAAAGAAGCCAGCTATGGTCACGTCTTCTATCGGTAGCTCTACTTTTCTATGATCTATTTTTTAAAGGTCCATCCGATTTTCAAGAATTTAGTCTTGTTTTCAAAGTCTTGCAGAGAAAAATATGAAGTTGTTTACATCCTATTCCAAATCTAGGCCAAGGTTTTTCGTGGCATCTACTTTTTTGCCGAAAACTAATTGTTGTTATTTTCTGTTTTGCAAGGTTAAGATGACCCTGAACACGGAAAATTGATGACATTTCTTTTGGTTCACATGAAGAATTACATGTTGTCTTCAATAACTGAAGGACAGCAAATTTTGAACTTGATGCTGGGTCTTCAAAAAAGTCCACTATAGAGTTAGTGTTTAGCTAGACTGTCAAAGCTTTCAAAACCGATCAAAATAACTTGACCAAAGACTAAACACACTTTGCCACACTTTTTTTGTGCCAAGTTGAGCAAACAAACATTGCAACTTGATATATGACAGAGTCAACAGCCATCACACTGAATATTTCACAACCCTATCAACTAAAACTTCTTCTTCCAGGCACCCCATTCGGACAACTTCCACTTCTTGAAGTCGACGGAAAGGTTCTTGCCCAGTCCCATGCTATCTCTCGTTATCTTGCCCGTCAATTCGGAATCAATGGAAAGAGTGCTTGGGAGGAGGCTCAAGTGAACGCTGTCGCCGATCAATACAAGGATTATCTCAATGAAGTCCGTCCATACTTCATGGTCAAGATGGGATTCGCTGAGGGAGATGCTGAGGCTCTTGCCAAGGACGTCTTCCTTCCAGGATTCAAGAAGAACTACGCATTCTTCGCCAACTTCTTGAAGTCTTCGGGATCCGGATATCTCGTCGGAGACTCTTTGACCTGGGTTGACTTGCTTCTCGCTCAACACACTGCTGATTTGTTGGCTGCTGATGGATCTCTTCTCAATGAGTTCCCTCAATTCAAGGCTCATCAAGAGAAGGTTCACTCGAATGCCAACATCAAGAAGTGGTTGGAGACCCGTCCAGTTACTCCATTCTAAATTATTCCTGAAAAATGGTCTCTTGCTTTTGTACTTTTTTGTATTGATAATCAAAATGAACATTGCATCAAAAATGAGTGGTGAAATCATTTATATTGAAAAAAAATGCGAAGATCAATCTGAAAATTGGTTTAGACGGGTTGAAAATTGGGGTGAAAGACTGAAAATTAAAAGTAAATTGAGTTGATAAAGCTAAATAAAGGTAAAAAGAGAGATCAAAATCTCAAAGCAATTGGAATTATAGCATTTGCGAAGACGGCTTTGGATAGAGCAAACTAAAAATATTCAGAACTTTAGAATGCATTTGACAACATTTGGAAACGTTTTCAAGGATCTTATGAGATGTGTGGGGTTTTGAATCGGTTTAGGAGCGGTGGAAAAGTTTAGTTTACATTTTTCATTGGATTTACTTCAAAAGATCTGAAAGCGCTTTGGCAATCTTCCTAACACTTTTTCAGAAGACGTTAGTTCTTTCTTCCAGTAGAGGTGTGAGGAATTCCGCTTCAAAATGATTTTGACGGAAGCTTCATTGAAAGCGCAGTTTATTTGTTTTGGAAAAATCCCAGTATGGTTGAGATACTACTGTTTTTTTTTAAATGTTTTCAGTATTCATCAGTTCAGATCCACGCTGAGCTTTTTGGGGACATGTAGTCTTCAATTGGATTAACAATCCATTTTTTTGACCACTGTGACTATTCGATCAACCCCCGCTCTTTAAAAAATTGTTTTATCGAGTTCAATATTTTTTTGGTTTTCTCTGAATAATAAAACCAGATGTTTTCCTTTCAAAACATCAAGAACTCTCTGCAACTGTTTCCAAGAAAACACATCATCTTCCAGCAAAACCAATTACTTTTGTGCCCCGGTTTCCAATCATTTCTCTAAATTTTGATCGTTGAACCTGAAAAGGCCATTTAGACTCTCTCTGTCTACTCCATCATCTTCTACTCAGAACGATTTGATTAAATTAGGGGAACAAAAAACGAATGTGACAAATTGACAAATTATATAGACAAGGGGTTTCAGGTGCACAGCAGCTGACTAAGTACTCCAGACATTTCCTTTTTCGAAAGATCTAAGGATTTATAGTTTGAAGTAGTTCTCGTGAAGGGTAATTACTAGTTCCTCGTCTAAACTGATCACCTACATCATCATTCAATTTTGTTTTATTTTCACCTGCGGTAAATGTAGTTTTGAAAAAAAAAAGAGTTTTGAAAGAGAATCACGTTTCCGATTGATTGGGATCAAGTGTTTAGTTTTCTTGAGATAAAAGCATGTGTTTTTTAAAGTTTGACTTGTTGTTTTATTTTGTGAAAGACCATTGAATTATGCAGATTTCATTAATTATGTCGAGAGAGAACTAGTGGTGTCTGAAAAGAATTTGTTCCGGTTTTCACAGTTTGTTATGAAATTTGGGCTCCTTGTTTTTAAGCTGGATCGTTCTGAAAGTCGGAAAACCCCTAAAAAGTTAAATGTGTTTTTTTAATCTCTGCACGTTTTCATTTTCTCAATTCTTGACTTTTTTCTAGTTTTTGAAGTTTCAAAAACTTATGTCCTTCACAAAACCATCAACCGATTTCTGTCAATCCCTGTCTGGCTCAAAAACTAAATTCACGTGAAATGTGGTGTCTAGTCTGTAAACACCATAATTAACACCACTACGTCAAGTTACAGACACTTTGTCCTAGCACTTTCTTTACAAACACTTTGATATGCAAACTTTGATTTCAAACGTCATAATCGTTTTGAACCTGGACCCAGAACCAAATTTCCATAAGTTTTTTTTCCATTTCGAAGCAAAAAAACAACATCACCTCCTACGCCATAACCAACATATATGATTAATGTTTTCTAGCATAATGACTATCCCATTATTATTCGACACTATCTTTTTCTGTTTTTCTTCTCTTCAATGCTCATTGAGCCTAAGCACCACCTCCTTTTTCCTTGTCAGATTTCTTTACAGAATCAAATTATCCTTCTCCACCGATCAACCACTACTATTTTTGATGAATGTGTCTTGATTGACAAAATTTGGATTTTCATAAAAGTTTATTTGAAGGAGAGAGAGAATCCACCTGTTGACCTACACCCTCATGTTTATTTTTATCTGAATTTGATCCCTTCCTCTCTCAATTTTTACCTGATTTTAAAACTCTGAATGCTCCAGAATCTGATATCCAAAATTCTATCCCTACTAGCTGAGCCGATTCCATTGGTGGAGGGCCATTGGCTCAATATCACTTTTGATGTGCCTATCCTTGTCGATATAAATTCTCCATTGACACCAATTCTTCAATTTATTTATTGTTCTGAATGCATTTTGTTGTTCATCGGAATGTTCTTTATGGTTTATTTCAACCTTTTTGTGAATTCTATTGGAATTATTCATTTGAACTTGCAACACTTGTTTGTGTTCTCTACAGTGTTATATCTTATGGGAACATTCGCCAGATTTTATATGATTATGGTTCAATTACATATTATTACAGGTGAGTTCTTTGAGATATGTCAAATAATGGAGCGCGTAATATAATTTCTTATGATCCGTCAGTGAAAATTTCCTAATATCTCAAATTCCAAGAGTAACCTAAATCGAGGTGCACTCACTGAACCACCAGTTTACAGAACAATCTTTCATTAAGACACACATCTTCAGCAAAAACTTAGAAACATGAAAAAGACAAGGTGACTTTGTGGTTAAACATTTTGAACGTCATGCGGGAGGTTCGACTCCTCATAGAGGCAATTTTGTTTTTTTTTCAATTCCTTTTTTTTTTCAAAACGGGGGTTGATGATTCATTTCCTTGTCAGAACACAAATCATAGTTTTCTTTAAATAAACCATAGTGATTTTCGTCATAAGAGAAACTGCACAAATTTACGGTTGAGTGATTCGGTACATGCTTCAGTCATAGTATTTTTTGACACGATCTTTATATTTTTGAGAGATGAATGAGGAAGTTTATAAGTAATGAGAATAACAAAAACGGAACTGATTTCGTCAAATCTGAGCACAAACCTGTGTAATCAACTGATTTTCAGATCTAGACACACCGTACCTACTTGTCTCCGGCCTACTTCGAATGCAACAATATGGTGTCAGTTTGAGTTCTATTCTAGTCATCACTGTGGAACGGGCATTTGCCACCTATTATGTAGTGGATTATGAAGCAAAACCTAGAAGTTGGGTCTCTGTATTCTGCGTTTTTGTGAGCTTAGTTTACACTCAATGCTATATAATTCCCATTTGCTTCTGTAAGTGCTTTTCACCTTACTTTCCGAAACCTGTAATTTCAGTCAAAGCGTCATTATTATATATCATTCTCTATGCTGCACTTTGGGCGGTTTTCGCTAAGATTGTGAGTTGGGATCAAAGAAAAAAACCATTCGTTATTTATAGTTTCTGATGGGATTGCTTCGATACAACATGCAAGAATCGGAGAGATTATCGTGGAAAGCTGAGAATCTTCGGAAGATGAAGAACGTGAATTACACATTGAGTAAGAAATTTCAAGTGGAAGAGAATGTGAAAGTTATAAAAGTATGTTCGAAATAAAAACTCCATTTTTACGAGTATTTTGTTTTCAGTTACTGGATACAGTGAGTTTTATGCTTGTATTCCTTATATTTTTCGTTATAATTTTTATTGTTGTTCCAAGAGTTTATCTGGGTACTGACACATATTCAGGTCAAATAATGATCTCTCTTTTTGATATCAATCTTTCTCTTGGTGCTATTTTAATTCCATTTATTTGTATCTGGCAGTTGAGGAAAACTAAAGATTTACCGTATACGGTAGGAAGACCCTCTCCCTTTTCGAATCGCAAGTAATTGTTTCCAGGAGAGAATATACTGCCTGAATAAACGAAGAGAAGAACGGCAAGTTAATCCTATCACAGTTTTCGAGGATGTCACGAAATCTTATTTCGATCAGTTTCAAACATCTTGGGCATGAAGAAAAGACTTTGTTTGTTTTATATTTAGATTGATAAATAGTTTTGTTTTGGATTTTCAATCTTCTCAATGTTTATTTTTAACAGGAGAAAGAACATTTTATCAGGTCAATACGCGTCATTTGAAAAACATTGACTTCGAAAAATTCTGAATCGCTACTGTATGGTTAAAGGCGCATCACAGTCTATATCAAAAATATTTCGACGCGACAATCAATTGTATTTTTACCGCCCTGAAAAGTACACAAATCAAAGTGAAACTTCCAGAAAATGAATGTGACTTGTGTATTTTTATCGTCACTCATCGTTTTTGTTGTGTTCGACACAACGTATTCAATAGTTTGTAGCGATTAGAACCTTGATAAGCGCAGCGTCTCGAATTTTCGAAGGGAAAAGAATAAAAAGATAAATTCATCTTCTCTTTTTTGATTTTTCTCTCTCATCATTTTTCGTTGAACAGCCGCAGTCAGTTGTCTTCATTTTTACACGTATTTTGTTGCTCTCTATATCTCTGAACCCTCTATTTGTATATTTGTGTATGTGGGTGCTCTTCTCTTTCTTTTCACCAACAACAGCAGCCTTGAATTTTATTTCGTCACATTTTTCTTCTCATTGTGAAGTCTGAACTTATTGCCAACCCACCAGAAAACAAATAAATTCTTCATGTTCTTAAGGTGTCTGGTTAAATTCTTTAAACAAAAAACACCTATAAAGTTTGCGTTCAAAGACTATTCTTCGTTTCGAGTGTATCACTTTTAACCGAAAAGTTTCAAAATCAGTTTTGTTAGTGTTTACAGTTAGTGAACATCGACCAACCACTTGACTCTTCTGATAAGATACGAAACGATCATTTTCTATTTACTATTTTCTTCTCTTATCTCATTTCCATCCATTTTTTCTGACCAACCAGCAGCATCAAAATCAGTTTTGCAGCCTCAAAAATGGGCATCGCCGTCGTCGAAACCCCCACAAAACCATTCGCCGGTCAGAAGCCAGGAACCTCTGGTCTTCGTAAACGTGTGCCCGAATTCCAGCAGCAACATTACACTGAAAACTTCGTACAAGCAATATTAGATGCTGGTTTGGGATCGAAAAAGAAAGGTGCGCAGTTGGTTGTCGGTGGAGATGGACGGTTCCTTTCGATGGAGGCCACAAATGTGATAATTAAGATTGCCGCTGCCAATGGGGTGAGTTTTACAAATTTTTTCTCAAATTCAAGACAAGAATGAATTTTTTTCAGCTCTCCCGTCTGATCGTCGGACAAAACGGGTTCCTGTCGACACCAGCTCTCTCAAATCTTATCCGTAAAGGTCATGAAGGTCGTGTTGTCGACGGAGGTATCATTCTCACAGCCAGTCACAATCCAGGAGGTCCGAAGGGAGATTTCGGAATTAAATTCAACTGTGAAAACGGTGGACCCGCTCCGGATCATGTTACCGATGCGATCTACCAGATTACTACGAAAATCGATAAGTATCTAATTGCAAAGGATTTGGAATGTGATTTCACGCAAGTTGGAAGGTAATTATTCATCAGTTTTTTTTTTGAAAGGTACAACTTTGTACGTCGCGCCTCCGGCGCTTCGTCATTATTTGTTCTCTAAGCCACTCTCGATTCAAAATCCAAACTTCAATTTTGCAGATATGATTATGATATCGATGGAGTTGGACACTTCACCGTTGATGTCATCGATTCAGTTGCTGACTATGTGACTTTGATGCAGAAAATATTCGATTTCCCAAAAATCAAGTCTCTTCTCGCTGGAGAATTGACTGGTCGCAAGTTCCGAGTTCTCCTTGATTCCATGGCCGGTGCCACTGGACCATACATCTCAACAATCCTTGTTGATAACCTTGGAGCTGATCCATCTGATCTTCTTCGTACAGTTCCAAAACCAGATTTCGGCGGAGGTCACCCTGATCCAAATCTCACTTATGCAAAGGCTCTTGTTGAACGACTTCATACTGGAGAACACGATTTGGGAGCCGCTTTCGATGGAGATGGTGATCGTAATATGATTCTTGGAAAGAATGGGTTCTTCGTGTGCCCCAGTGATTCATTGGCTGTTATTGCTGATAATATCGAATCGATTCCATACTTCAAAACTCGTAAAGTCGAAGGATTCGCTCGTTCAATGCCAACTGCCGGCGCCGTTGATTTAGTGGCAAAAGCAAAAGGTCTTCAGGTTTATGAGACACCAACTGGATGGAAATACTTTGGAAATCTTATGGATGCTGGACGTATTGCTATCTGTGGAGAGGAATCGTTCGGAACAGGATCCGATCATATTCGTGAGAAGGATGGTGTTTGGGCACTGCTTGCATGGCTTCAAATTCTTGCCGAACGAAAGGAATCTGTCGAAGAAATCGTATCAAAGCACTGGCAAAAGTATGGAAGAAACGTTTTCACCCGATACGATTATGAGAATGTGGATGCTGCTGGAGCCAATATGTTGATGGCATTCCTTGAGGCACAACTTCCAGCATTCGTTGGAAGAGACTTCTCAGCCAATGGAGTTTCTTACAAGGTATTCTGAATTCTTTGTCTCAATTTTTCTGATCATATTCAAATTTATAGGTCGCTGTTGCTGATAACTTCCAATACACTGACCCAGTTGATGGATCTGTTGCTACTAAACAAGGACTCCGAATTGTGTTCGGAGATGGATCCCGCCTGGTCTTCCGACTCTCCGGAACCGGATCAGCTGGAGCCACCATTCGTCTCTACGTCGACTCATACATCTCTGCCAAAGACTCATCCCGTCTTCTCCTTCCAGCTCACGAATTGCTCAAACCTTTGGTGCTCATCGCCCTCGACGTCTGTAAAATGGAACAGTTCACAAACCGCAAAGCACCAACTGTTATTACCTAATTGTAGAGTTCTATAGATTTTTATATATTGCATCCACTTTGCTTAAATAATTTTATGTGTAGTTTTTTTCTTTTTTTGTTTTTCGGTTCATATTGTAATTGAGGTGTATTGTTCAATAAAACAAACTTCTTTGAAACAGGTGTATTATGAAATTTTGTGACTTGTAAGAGACGCAGATGGAGTAATCGTGCTGCGCATTGGTATAAAAGTCGAAGGAGTTGTGAGAAGATTTTATTCATTTTTGTTTTCTCGAAAGAAAATTGTTTTGTTTTGGAAACACCATGGTTTCCTATAAACTTGTGTATTTCCAAAGTCGTGGAAACGGAGAAATCGCCCGACAGGTTTTGAAGTATGCTGGCCAGGAATTTGTGGATGAGAGGATCACAAAGGAAGAATGGGCAACAATTAAAGATTGTGAGTTTTTAAAATATTTCTCTGAGAATAAATACATGTTTAATAAAGGTTTTCGCCATTAGAAACCTGTAGTGGGTTCGAACCCGGGACTTGTCGCATAATGCACAGTAGCGTTACCGACTGCGCCACAAAAGCAAAACCTTCTCTTTAACAACAGAGCACCTTTATCCAACAACAAACAAATAAGCAACAATCCTGTTTTTTCAGCCACTCCATTCGGACAAGTCCCCGTCCTTTTTGTCGATGGAAAACAACTCGCCCAGTCGATTGCCATCGTTCGTTACCTCGCGAAGCAATTCGGGATGGCTGGAAACTCGTCCTGGGAAGAGGCTCAAGTCGACGCCCTCGGTGACCAATTCAAGGATTATCGCATTGAAGCTCGTCCATTCTTCCGTGTGAAAATGGGTTTTGGAGAGGGAGATGTTGAGAAACTTCAGAAGGAAGTATTCCTTCCGGCATTGAATAAGATGTATGGAATCTTCACAAAGTATTTGAAAGAGGCTGGAAGTGGATACTTGGTTGGGAATGGATTGACTTGGATTGATTTGGCAATTGCACAACACTCGGCTGATCTGTTGCAACACGATGAAAAGGTTTTGGATGAGTTTCCAGAGATGAAGGAGCATCGGTTGAGAGTGCATAACATTCCGAATATCAAGAAGTGGATCGAGGAGAGACCAGTTACTTCAAGATAAATTTTGATCTGATGAGAGTTTTATTCTGTACTAAACTGATTTCATGTCTTATTTTATTGTGAAATTCATCATTTTATTCCAATAAAGTTCCATCTATTCGTTTTCTCTTCTCTGAGCAGAATCTCAAAGGTCTCTGCAGTGTTAGTAACTCCTCCTAGTACCCCCTTCTTTCGATGTGTTCACCATGGTGATATGAGCCACTCACTTTCACTTTTTCATCCATCCGCCTCCCTCACCTTCCCCTCCCTTTTTCATTCTTTCCACTCCAACATCCGGCTATACACCTTCCAATGCAATTTCTATCAGATTCATCAATACTTGGCAGGACGTAGGCAGAAGCTGAAATCATTCCTGAGGAATAAAAGAGTCTCAGCTATGCCACTGCTTGCCAAGCGTTGTTTTTGAGTCTAATTTGAGTTTTTTGGAAAGTTTCAGAGCTGTTTTTGCCAATATCCATTCAGTTCAGAAAACATACAAATAGTAAATCTTGTTAGTGACAGTAACCCATTTCTTCTACACAACTTTATTAAATCTTTTCAGAGAGAATACAAATAATCATTTCAGTGTTCAAAACAAAATCATAATAATTGACATTTGATGTTAGTATAAAACAATTTTCAGAGGAAGAAAGTGGAGGAAACAGTGAGAAAGAGTGAATGAAATACATTATTTCAACGGAGGAAAGTGAGGGAATAAAACATTCAGATGAATTTCAAAAAGTCATGAAAGAGAACGACGAATCAGTTATACGAATCAAGGAGGAAGAACAAATATGCATGAGTATCTGAGTTGGATTTTTTGGTGAATGAATTTGAAGCGACAAGGGAAAAAGAGGAACGATGATGCGTATTGAAGAGGCTTCTAGCGGTGTGTAGATTGTGTTATAAGTATTGATTTGTTTTTTGAATTTTGTTTTTGTCTATTCATTTCAGACTGCAGTGAAAGAGGAGATTATTGTGGAGATGAGGTTTGTGAAACTGAGCAGTTGCCATGTTCAGATCCGTCTGTTTCTACTCCGGAGGCAACTGATGGAGCGATACTTGCAGAGCTGAATTTGATGGAGTCACTCTGGTTTTAATTGAAATAAACTCACTCATTGAGAACGATATGTCTTCTCTCAAGGCAGTAACCACCTTCCTCGTCGATGACCCATTTGAGCTTCTGGAATCCCATGAACCAATCCCATGCCTCATCATCCATCTCGGCAATCTTCTCTCGTTCATATGTCATTCCAGTTTTTGAACGTCTATCCAACTCGTCATCCAGAAGATCGAGCCATGTGCATTTTACCTGGAAATGATTGATTTCCTGGTTTTTGGGAAGTTTCCAAAAGAATAACCTACGTCTTTTATAAGTTGCTTTTTGGCAGTTGTAAATGGGAATGTGAACTTGTTGTTTTGGACAATAACACGACAGTAAACTTGATTTGGTTGAACTTCCATTGCAGGATCATTTCGAAGTAAAACTGTCAAGTATCTTGACATACTTCTTCGGTTTCCATCACCAACTGGGTTATCGAGACTTGGTCCAGCAATCTGAAATGTTGAAATTTAAGCTAAGAAGTTCAAGTGTCTCAATTTGTTTCCAATTTCATAGGATAAAGATTCTGTGAGTTTTGTAATAGAGGCTCTCCTAGTTCAGATCAGTATATTCTGTTTTTTGATGAAAATATCGAAAGGTAATCTACTGAAGATATGTTCAGCACAGAGTTTTGAACATCTAACTAGTTGAAACCTTTCTAATCACTTCAAAGTCAACTAAGATATCATGCTCTGAACATACAGTACTCTATTACAGGATTCACTGCTGAGATTCAAAAACAATAATGAAATACTCACATTAACAAATCTGTCAAGAGCTACATTTTTGAGAAGAAAGACGATTGTTGGCTCTGGATGTTTCTTGGTTGGTTCTTTGATTGAGATACTCTCAAGTTGTGTGATGGGCATCCCGATGTTCAGAGGTATATTCTCGTCGTCAGTTCTCAATCTGATCCGGAAGCAGATCTTTTTCTGAAGTAGAATTCCGTTTGTATTTTTTTTATTCTGGTATATTGATGGTTTCAGGAGGAACTTCCATCTGGGACAATGGTACCGTATTTTCATTATGGTGTTCATATTTTTATTTATCAAATTCAGTAATTTTCAACATGGTCTATGGACATATACTGTTAAGGTCTCATTTTTGTAGTATTTTGGTTCCAAACGTCTTCACTATTTGATCATAACAAAGATAATTTGATCCTGGATCTATTAGAATTATTAATTTCCTCGGAAGAAAACTCACGTTCTCATTAACACGGAATGTCAGCTGAGATCCTTCAAGAAGTGGCAAAACTTGGTCACCAAGAAGAATTTGTTTCGGGAAAAACTAAATTTTTATGAGGTATTTTTATTTTCTTTGAATCTCTAATAACACCCACGTGGCTTCTGAATGTTGGATCTCTGGAACGGCATTGTTCTGATATAAAGAACCTTATTCTTTCGTGTCTCTGCATTCTGCAATTGTTGCCTAAATAATTTTTATTGATTCCTATGTTTTCAAAAGTGTAGTTTTTTATTCAAAAACTCAAGAATAAATCCGAATATATTCTGAATTTTTAAAGAATCCTATTGTTAAAAAGCCAAATATAGGCGCTCGCGCGCTATCTTAGTCAGAAAATCGATGGTGGTGATGGAGCGCGATTGCACTATCGGTCTGACGTCAGTCGTGCATCATGTGGTTCGTGCGGCTTGAAAGCGGAGAAGTGAAGGTGTTGCATCACAAAAGAAAAGATAAATCAGATGGATTTCTGATTAGAAGATTTTTATCAGAAGGACATCAAATAATCTCGTTTTAATTAGAAATTGACCATCAAAAAAATGAGAAGATGGAATTTTATTTTATAAATTGAAAAACAAAAAATCTAATCAAAAATGGAAAAGAAGTCAATCATTCGAATGCATTGATAAAAAATCGAACTAATATTCATAAACTTTGTGGTGATGGTGGCGGATTTCTTGGTGACTTCGTATGCAAATATCAAATCTTTTCTGAATGAGGATTAGTCTTTGGATTTTGAGAAAAAGATTACAATGGGGTATCCATAGAAACAAAATCATTCCGTGCCAGCTACAACGAAGTTGTGCAATGGAACTTGAAGAGGAGTTGGGATCAAACTGGGATGCATTTTTAGGAACACAATCAATTGGAGTTCTATTACTTTCCGGCAATTTGAGATTCTGGATCTGGCAATTACGGCAAACGTTCTTTTGTTCTCATGATTCTTTCGTTTTTTTTTAGAAGTGTTGAACGATTCTCTCCTTCACTGGAAGAATTGAATTCGACCTTTGAGTTTCACATCTATATTAATGCATACTTATGTTCTGCTCCCAGTCTTCTCTTTGTCATATTACACCAAATTTCCTGTCAGCCAGCATTACAGGAGAACCAATCTTAAAATCTCAAACATTATAAATTTATTAGGGGAAAAAAACAGTCAATAATACCCAATTTCGATTAGAAAAGTCATCTAATGAAAACAAAGAAAAAACTAGTATTCGAATTGGACTCTTAAATTTTGGTTTGATTGAAATCAGGATGCGTATTTTTTAAATCATCATAATGAGAGGGAAGGTTTGATATACATCTAGATGCTGGAAGAACAACAAATAAAGAAACTACGTCCGATTCTTCAAATCACAAGAGAGCTGAAAGTAAAGACGAGGAGAAGGTTTGGGGGAAGAGATAACAAGAAGGGGAATTCGTGTGAAGGAAAGATAAATGTAAAGAATGTTTATTGTGGTGGATTTGGTGGAGCTCCTCCATCAGCACCTGGGCCGCCTGGTCCACCACCGAATTGGCGTCGGAGATTCTCGATGAGTTCTGGATTTGTCTCTTGCATACGAGCAGCCATTTGCTGACCAGCAGCCATCAGATCAGCGATTGATCCTTGTCCGGACATCATGTTGTTCATCTGAAAAATAACGAATTAATGTAATGACTTCATTAGAATTCAGTTATTACCATTGCAGAAAGATTTGGATCGCTCATCATTTGTGAAGCAGCTTGCATGAGCCCTGGGTCACTCAGAAGACCTCCCATTCCACCCAATCCTGGTGGCATATTACCCATGCCACCTCCCATGGCTTCCATGAATCCAGCGAATGGGTTAGCCTGTTGAGCTGGTCTTGCGCTTTCCAACTCCTTGATTTTATCTTCGGCGATTTTCAAGTTATTCTTGTAGCTCTCTTGATTTGGCTCAATCTCCAACGCCTTTTTGTATGCCTCGGCTGCTTGTTGATACCGGTTTTGGCAAGAGAAAGCGAGTCCCATGCGTCCCCAAGCCTTCGAATATGATGAATCAAGAGCAAGAGCTGTACGACAATCCTGGATAGCCAGATCATATTGCTCAAGACGGCAGTAAGCGGCGGCACGGTTACAGAAGTAAACTGGATCTCTCTTCAGCTTGATAGCGGAGTTGTACTTTTGAATAGCGGCGTCGAATTGTGATGCCTTCATCAAATCATTTCCTTCCTCCTTCAGCTTGTTGGCTTGAGCAACTTCTTCCTCGGTTGGAGTGTGATCAGCACTTTCTCCTTCTGGAAGTCCTTCAGCACTCTTGAACAACTCAAGAATTGGCTGAGATGGTTGGAAGGCATATGATGCATCATCAAGAGCGAATGAGTGTTCAAGACATTGGATGGCGACTGAAAAATTGGATTTGATCTCAGCACGTTTCGTGAGGTTTTTCATGAATTATGTTTGTTTTCAAAATATTTCTTACCTTCGAGAGCTTCTGCTTGTTCAGGGGTAGCTTCGTTTGAAGAGACCTTCCGACGGATGAATTGAAGGAAAGCGACTACCAAGTTTTGTTCGTCGGTTGTCACAATTGGAGAAAGAATTGGGTTTTCTGGAGCTGAAGGTTTGGTCTCCTCGGCCATTGTTTCCTGAAAAAATAGAAATTCGAAGAAACGCCTCTATTATTTGTTTAAAAAATTGATTATATCAATAGGTAAATAAAATTTAAAAAAGATGATGAAAATGAAAGAAGTTCAGCAGCATTCATTAAGAGAGTTTGATTAAAACATGACTAAATGAATTGATTTTTTTTTTTCAACATAAGTCGACGTGGCAATTTCGCAACGTTTTAGCCGATTCTGGCAAGAGAACGTGTGCATTTACACCCGAAAAAGCGAGAATCTCTTCAAAATGTTTAAAGGCACATATTGAGTGTCGGCGGTGCGAGTCTCGCCGCGAAAGAAGAGAGAGCGAAATGTGACGAGACGGAGACGACTAGACGGAAAAGTTGTACTGAAGAGAAAATAGTGTGAAAAAAGAAGTAGAGACTTAGAGAAAAAGATGAAAAGAGAAGCTGACTGGTGGCCCAGGTCGCCTTCCAAAAGCCACTCATTTTGCCTCTGTCGACACCCGTCAACTTGAAAATTCCGGAGCCAAAGAACGGATTTCACGAATTTCATTTCCAGTCTTGTTGCTCTTTTTCATTTTCTGTGTATAGTGGAGTCAGGTGACCATGTTTTCCAAAGACATATATTTTATTCAAAACTGAAAATTTTCATTGTGAGCGAGAGTTTTATTTATTTAGCAAGCCTTTTTCTATTTCGCTATTCCCTATCGTTCTGGAAATCGGAATATTGTCATCTTTCGTTCTGTAGTTAGGTTGAGGGTTACGGTATTGTTGTGTTCTTTTCAAATTTATTCATAGATTCTAAAAGAATATAAACTTCCCTCTCATTCTTGGTATTATTAACACATGTCTTCGATTATCAACTTTTCGTCAATGACCCAATTTAATGAGAATTCAACCCTTTTATCTTCTTCCGACTACAGTCAATCAACATTCCTTTTTTTGTTGCGAAACTCTTTATAATCTGGTTCTCTCTAAAGTGTAAACACCTATACATTTTGCAGTAATTAAACTAGCACACTTATCACCTCTGCAAACCAATCGACATGTCGCAATCGGACGATGAGAAGAAAGACGTTCCGTCTTCATCCGGAAACCCACCACCGGTACAAGCAAGGCGGCTCTTCGATAACACCTCCGATGAATCGGATGTGTCACTGGATAACGATGGTTCGTTTTTAATACTTTGAATGATAATGAAACAAATTTCGAATTATTTTCAGACAAAACCGGAGCCGAAACTGATGGATCATCGTCAAGCCGCGGATGTTTGAAGAACGACAGATCACGGAAGGATCATGCGAGCAGTTCGGCGGCGAGAGCTGTTCGGGCTCCCCAACAAGTGAGTATTTTTACAAATCGAAAATCTATCAGAAAACTTTGAAAACATTTTTCAAAAATCAATTTTCCAGGTCTCGTGGTCCTTCGGAGCAAAGCCAGCGACCCCGCACTCTCAACCTCCTGCTGGTCTCAAAAAAGGTATTTCCGTTTTTTTTGTTACTCCACTTCTTTTGTGACGTAAATTGGTTCGGCTCTTTCTTCTTCTTTTCCCTCAATTTGAAGAAGAAAATCACTATTTCCGGCTCATTCACCTTTAGAAAATGACGACGTAAACGGGAGGTTCTGCTTCTGTTTTTTAAACATTCACATATGTTTTCAATGTGCTAAACAAACAATATTGACTCCAGATTTTTCGAATCTTATTCCTTTCTCCACAAGAAGCAATTATTACAAAAGCAAAAGTTTGAGAATAGAATAACCAAACAGCAATTTTCAACTTTCACCTGCTTGCTCTTTGAATCTATTTTCGGATTTTTTTTCCGGAAACATTCTGTGAGCATTGTGATACTTTTATTCGTCCCTCAAGTCATTTCTCTACTTTTATTCGGAAAAAAATGAGAGTCAAATTTTCGGATGAAGGTGAGTCAGTGTCGCAAAGCTCGGAATGAAAAACCTTTCAGTCTGATTGGAATTTGAATGGATTAGGCATTAAAAATGGCTCTTGCTTTGGATGCCTTGTTTCCAAAGATGACTAGCCATTTTGCAAAAACACTTCTCCCTATCTCCGAAGCTGCTCCTCGCGCCTCCGGCGCTTCAGCATGAATTTCGTGTTCTCCGATATCTGAAAGGTCATGCAAAACGTCATTTTGTTATCTTCTAATTTTCTCGAATTTGTTTTGGAAGCGGAACGAGTTTTGAAATAATGTTTTCGAATTTGAGGAAAGAAAGAAAAACATTTCCAAAAAGAAAAAGAAGAACAGGTGGTCGTTGCGAAATTGTTGCCATCTGTCGGATAGGCTTCATCTCAAGTTTTTCATTTTTCACTCTCTTCAAAAATTCTTTACGTCATTAACACCTGATGAGTTCAAGTTTTAATTTTTTAACCTTGAAACTTTTCACTTTTCAAAAAAAAATTCTGATTCGTAAGGCTTCTGTGTCTGATCTCTGTCGAAAGAAGGGTTTCTTTCTATTTGCAGAATTCATATATTGTTTGTGTCTGATACTTTAAAATGTATGAACATCTCCGTTTCTGCAGAATAGATCTTTTAGCACCCTATCCATCTTTAAAAATAAGAAGCAACATTGCTTCTTCGGCTCACTCTCTCCCCACACATTTACATTGTTTGAGTTTCCTCTTCTCATCAGTTCGGTTGTCCATTCGTCCACCCGTCCGTCCGTCCGTCTCCGGCTAATCTTCTTCTGCTTTTTCGCATTCTTTTGCCTCTTCTACTCTATTTTTTTTGTTTCCCCCGCGCCACGCTCCTACCAATCTTTCGCAGCCCCTTCTGCTGATGTTGGGTTCAGAGGCGATTTTGAACTATCTATTCTTTTTTTGGGTTTCATATGCATCCATTGATTTAGAGTACCGAATGTTGGGAATTCAACACCAACTGACCCATCATTATCGTCTTCAATCTTCTCGTTTTCTTCGTCGTCATCGTCGTCATTTCTATTCACTATGTAGTCGTTTACCTCCCAGAGAGTGCGTCTAGTAGTTTTCGGTGTAATGTCATCGTGACCTTTTTTCTATTCTATTTGCAAAGGTTTTTGATTTTGCAGTTTTGAATTCAAATCTGATCAGAGCAGGTTTTTCCTTATCGCTTAGAAGTAATTGCGCTCTGAACTTTGTTGGTTTACCGCGGTTCCGACGCTGTTTTTATAGAGTTCGAGATCTTCAAAGTCAACAGCTTTGATTAGGTAAATTAGACATTGCAACTCACTGCAAAAAATAGTTCATCTCTCCCAAAGCACTTGTTTTCACCTTTCGCTTTTTCGCAATGTTTTACGATGGTAGGTGTTTGTGTGTGTGTGCTGTTAAAGAGTGTTCTATTTGCTTACCTTGTCACAGCTTTTCTCCCCCATCGCTCTATCATTTTTCAAGCTCCAATGTGAACGAACAGGAAGAGTACCGGCACATGCATATACAAAAATGATTCATGGCGCCAAAAAAAGTAAATATTACAACCAAAAATGATTTCAAACTTTTTCTGAAAGGCGAACAAGAAGAAAGGGACAAAATACAAAACTTGTACGATATTAAACACGACATCATCCATTTTCACGTGTGCTCAAGACATAAAATCTCAGCTGACAATGAGGAGACACACTTTTTGAAGAGCCAAAGCACTTGATTAAAGTAGGCCAGGAAGAAGCAACCACCCTTCCTTCCGTTCATCTTTTTGTCTAGTCTCATCCTTTTTTCCCTTCCTATCCAGTCCGTCTTGATGATCTCTCTATGTCTGCTGTCTCTTCAAGTTCATCACATGTTTCCATTCTATCTCACCAATATGTCGCTCCATTGTCATCATTATATCGTCGTTGTTTTCTCTCGAATCTCTTCAAAACTCGGCACACTCTTCTCCTCCCAACATTGCTTCTCTCTGTATATATCAGCTGCGCCCTTCTTCCTTTCTCCATCACCCTTCTGCGCACCCCTAGCTATGAGAGGAAGAGGCTAGACATCTATCTCGATCCTCTCTGTGTCTTCCAACATCAGAGATAATCATTATTCTGTACACAACAACTACGAATACTACTACAAATAACAGCTCTTCTCGTCTTGTTTTTTGGAATTCATCTGTTTTTCGATATTTGTTATGAGCACCTATTCTACAATCCCTCATTCTGCTCTATCGTCTTCTGGTTAGTATTCTGATCTATGAGATCTAGTTTTTAATTCACTTTTAAAAGAGAAAGAAGTCTAGGATTCTGGTTCAGACCAACAAATTCTGAATTTTCAGTACCCGCCTTCTCCGCGGCTCCATCCTCTTCCACACTGTCAAACTCGGGACCATCGACCTCCAGTGCTGCTCGGAAGTCGTCGTTAGTTGGAGGACGTGGATCAGCATCCTCTTCTGGACACACTAGTCCTTCTCCATCAGGTACGAAACCCGAACTTTGTTCTATTATTTTCTGAATTTGGTGAGAAAGCCAACTCATTTTCCCATAATTTCAATCGAAAGTTGTCTGACCAAAACTTCTGATATTCGTTGTTCAAATATTTTTCATTTTGTAATTTTGAATTCAAAAATTGTAGGGTTGAGTCAGAATTTTTGTTCGAATAGAATAACAAACACTCTCTCTCTCTCTCTCTAAATTATTCTTCATTTCAGAATCACCAGCACGTAACGCCGGTTGCTCATCGTCTGGCGAATCGAATCCTGATAGATCTCTTGCCACGCCCCCTCTTCCACCGGCTCTCAAACATTCTGGAAAGGTATGTCCTAGCTTTTTCAACCACCTAAATTTCAATAAAAATCTTTATTTATTCATCACATTATTTCTGTTTTCAGGACGGTCATTACCGCGGTCAACGTTCAATGTCACTCGGTGGACCTGCTCACGAAATGCTCATGTCACAACTCGGTGCTCGTCAAGGAAACACTGTTGACTGCTCACCCGGAGAAGGAGACAAAGTATGTCTTCTAGTCGATCAGACCCGATTCCTTGTTTCACAACGTCTTCTCACCTCAAAACCCGATACAATGCTCGGACGAATGTTCTCGATGCGTGCCTCTTGTGGTGATTTGGGTGCTGATCTTGTCTCACCGAATGAACGAGATGAATTCGAAGTGGCCGATGGAATGACTGCATCATGTTTCCGTGCAATTCTGGATTACTATCAATCGGGTACGATGAGATGTCCATCGTCAGTTTCTGTTTCGGAACTTCGTGAAGCATGTGACTACTTGCTGGTTCCATTCAATGCACATACTGTTAAATGCCAAAACTTGCACGCTTTACTTCACGAGTTGTCAAATGAAGGAGCCCGTGAACAGTTTTCTCAGTTCCTCGAAGAAATAATTCTTCCTCAATTAGTCGCCTCAACAGAGCATGGTGAACGTGAGTGTCATCTTGTAGTCCTTTTGGATGATGATGTCGTCGACTGGGATGATGAGTATCCACCACAAATGGGCGAAGAGACAACACACGTCGTCTACTCAACTCATCTGTATAAATTCTTCAAATACGCTGAAAATCGGGATTGTGCAAAACAAGTGCTGAAGGAGAGAGGACTCAAAAAGATTCGACTTGGAATGGAGGGATATCCGACACACAAAGAGAAGATTAAGAAGAGATTCAATAAGGCTGAAGTTATTTATAATTATGTTCAAAGACCATTTGTACACTGCTCATGGGAGAAGGAAGAAGCGAGAAGTCGTCATGTGGATTTCGCTTGTCCCATTGTAAAGGTATTTATTTTTAGTCTCAATTATTAAAATAATTCATTTTCATTCCAGTCAAAATCAAATCCATCACTTGCCGCTGCTGCTTCTGATCCACTTCCACAACCTGCTCCACTTCAACAACAACATCGTGTGGCAGTGTTCGGAGAGGCAGCTCCATTGGCTGCTCAACATCGTTTCGACGAACCTCCTTTTGCTCAACCAATGCTCATGCAACAACAACCACAACAGCCACAGAATAATGCAATGTTGGGAGTTAATGTTCAACAGCAACAGGTTTGTTGTTCTTTTTTGGTAAAACCCATGTAAATAAACTTTTTTAGCACAACCATCCGCTTCATTCGCCACCTGTCAACTTCCAGCGCAATGAGCGAGATGAAGAATAATTCTTGTTAAATACCATTGTTCCCTTTTTACCAACCGGGTCCATATTTCTTCCCTCATCATCGTCTCCTTTTTTATCCCCTCTTCTTATTCATATTTGTGTGATATATTGTTATCAGCTTCCCTAACTCGAATCGAGTCTCCCCTTGTTTTCCTCTCTCCTCATTACGACCCTTCTACTGGTCCATCTTTGTTTACCCACAGCACTTCTTTTAATTTATCAATTCATCTTCCCTAAAAGCCTGCAAATGAAGTGGAATGAGCATTAAAAACAATGGTATCTTTAGAGTGTGCTTGATAAACAAAAGTGGACAATAATAACAAAAGAATGGAACATAATTGCAATAAAACAAATGATGGATGGGTGGCAATGTTAGGAAAGTAACACGATGTATATCAAATTAAAAATTTGGGAATTTTACTAGGGAGCACTTAGATATTGTCTTCATCAATGGCCAATTCGAGATCCGACTCCATTCCGAAATTACCGAAAACCAAGTCAGTTTCCTGTTCTCCTTCGAGTGGTCTGAACATGTCGGCATCATCGAATAGCAACTCTGAATAAAGAAAACAAATATTCATACTGAACTTTGGCCTCACCTGCAATCGGCTCATCGTGACTCTCGACCACTCTGACTGGAAATGCTTCTGGAATATCGGAGTAGACATTTTTATTATCCTTCTTCTTATTCTTCTTCTTCTTTCCAGTCTTCGAAGCCTCTCCCATAGCCGCGCGACTCGGAATTTCGAAGACTGTGGTGTCCACGTCACCGACTTCCTAAAATGAATGAATTCAAAAAAGTGAATGCAACACTTTCAAGTTTTCTACCAAAAAACCATGTTTTCTGAAACTCAATACAATGCCATTTTCTTTGATGTTTTCTATAAAAGAGGCATCGTGAATAATCAACGGTTACAAGAAAAATAGAACGACAACATACAATAACTCGACAGTTTAGACAAAATGTGCCGCTCTATCAAAGGTATTCCGGTGAGTAACTTACATTGAAACGGAAAGATACTCTTCTTTTTAAATCCGCTTTCCGGGTCTTGATTATTGATTTGGGTGTTGAGGCCGCTTCTGAATCATCAACATAGAGTTGAACTCCATTTATTTCGGAAGTTGGTTGTTCCACTTCCATAGGATGTTGCGTTGAACTTCCTTCATTAGATTTGTTGATCAATTCCAGATAATTGACGATTACATCCAATTGGATGTCCTCCGGTTTAGTTTCGTCTGGTTGATTCGATCGCTTCATCGGGACGCGTTGTCGACGTTTTCTAATTGGCGGTTCATCCAACTCTCTGTCTTCGATGTTAGAAATCATTGAACTGACAGTATCCATAACAGAATCCATAGCGAATTTATTCTCGTGTGAATCCAGAGGCTCCGGTTTCTTAAGCAGAAAGAAAAGCAATTAGAAACCTATCATTATAGCAGTTACACTTACTGGAAATTTGAACGGTTGCGAAGCAACAATTCCTCCGGAAATAGTTTTTTCTGGAACGTCTTCTGGCTTAGCAGCTGTATATCTTGTATTTCTTCTAGTTCTTCTCTTGATCGGTGGCTCTGATGGATCGGAAGATTCTGATTTGATACGTTTCACATCCTTGATTTCAGGGACGAACTCTTCGTCCATGTAGTCAAAACTGTCGGTCGGCATATCGAGTGCTGAAGAGATAGAATGAAATTATGACTAAAACCTTTGTGAACTAACGAGTAACTGAACGATGACGTCTGTAGCGTGCGAGCTTCAAGTCAGCAGAATGAGCATGTTCTTTAATGGAAGTGCGAAGCATTCCACGAGATGCTAACTGTTCGAATGAGTGATCAGTATTAATGATCTCATCAACGCCTTGCAAGGTTTCGAATTCTTCCGTGTATTGCACAATGATTTCTCTGATCTTTTCTTGTACATCTTCCAACGGATTCCCGATGAATTTGGCTTTTTCTTTCAGTTTTTTATACTCTCTTCGCATAATCCCTAATTTGTTAAACAAATCAGAATCAACTAGTGCTTTGACATTTACGAGTGGGTCATTTAGGTTTGTTCGGAGTGTTACTCCAGACACTTTTTCATCAGTATAGAATCGCTTGAAGTTGGCTGGATCATGCTGAAATTGTATTCCGTTTTATAGCTCAAACACATATTTTTTGAACTCACAATTGCAATGAAAGCAACATGCTTGATCGCTTTATCCTCTAGAAGCTTTAAACAAGCCATGTAGGCGTCGTAAATTTTCAATTCTAACAAGAGCTCTGTGAGCTTTTTGAAATTACGAACGGCATCTGGGTCCATCCGAACTTTGACGACATGACTTTCTTGTTGCACATAGAAAAATGTATACAAAGAATAAAGACCGAAAAGGCGCTCTTTGAGACTTCTTGGAACGCCTTTACAGATATATTCTTCCATATAAGGTAGACAATGAATCAGAAGACATTCGTTGAACTCAATGATTTCTGCACTGTTACTTCTTCCGTTGAATATTCGAATCATTCCACGATGCTGGAATATCTTTTTGTAATCGGAAAATCTGAAATAAAAGTTGTTTTTGCTTTTTCTGATCGGTTAGAACTGACCTGACTGATTCTAGCTGTAAATACGCTTTCAAGAACGAGTCGAGATCTTCACGAAGGCCAGCGTAAACTGGAGTCAGCGATGAAGCACCTCCCTTCGGCATTTTGAGTTTTTTACTTTTGAAAATAGGAGATAGCAGGGGGAATTTTCTGAGCAAAAAAATGCAAAAACATGTTTCCGCTTCGAGACCTTGGCAGGTTAAACATGTTCCTTTAAAGTACTGTAGCCGCGAAAACAGGTGCCGCCCGGTGAAACTCAAGCTTGTCGCACACTTTTTTGAAGCTTCAGGCGTTTCAGATAGAAGCTATTTGGCGATTTCCAGTTTCAGAATGCACTATTGTTCTATTTTTCTTTAATTCTATTCCAAATAACCGAAAAATCTTTGTTTTCTCAGATGCGGTGGCAGACATTCCGTCTCCTTTCGATTTATGCGGCGCTCTCAGCAATCACTAACTTCCCATCTGGATTTACTAACTCATCTGTCAACACTGCTGTTGAAAAACTTTACAAGTAAGCTTGAGATGAAAATACTACAATACATATGAAAGCTTTTAAGATTCATCGCCACATCGCTCCGGAAACCAGGACAGCCAGATGATGAAAACACAATAATTCTACTCCAGGCAAGCTATTTTGGGAAGCAAATGAACATTCTAACGAAAGTAGCTTTTCAGTCTGCCACCTTGAATTGCTGGTTTGTCGCTCAAATATTTGGCGCCCTACTGACACCACTTGTTTCTGACCGATTCGGTAGAAAAATTGGATACATCATTTGTGTGAGCACGACAATATTCGCCACTTTTATTCAATACTTTTCGATGTGCTTCTATTTACCATGGGGATTGATTGTGGGAAGGTCGTTGACGGCTCTTGTTTCGCCACTTGGCGACGCTTGTCTCTTGCTTTATGTGCAGGAAACTTCACCATTGGAGATTCGTGGAATGGCTTCATTTCTTTGTGAGATCGGATATGGTTCGATGTGTGTTCTCGGAATGGTTCTGGGAATGAGATCGGTGCTAGGAGAGTCACTGTCTCGTCTCCTGCTGTTGTCTCTGATCCCGTTGATCTTTTCGCTTTGTTTTATCATCCGAATCCCAGAAACACCAAAGTATCTGTGTATGCAGAGGTATGAAACTGTCACTGCCGAACTTTTTTAATTAGAACACTTCCAGAAACAACAAAGAAGAAGCGATGAAATCACTCGACTTTTTCCAAGGGCCATCATCTAACAATGAGTTACAACTTCAAGAATACGAAACAGAAAGAATAGCTGAACAGACTGCTGGAGGATCAAAATACCAGGATCTAATGAAGAAATGGCACCTCCGTCAGGCTATGCGTCTTGCGATTGCCACTTTGACACTGACTCTTTCATTCTATCCGATACTTCAGTCATCCACGTATTTCCTTCTGGAGACAGGCCTTCAAGGGTTGTTTTGATAATATAAGAACTAGAAAATAAATGTTCATTTCCAGAGAGACAGCTCAATTCTGTTCAACAATGTCTCAGGTGGTTCTGACACTTTCGTCGTGTTTCGGAGCAACGATGATCGATAGATTCTCGAGAAGAAAACTCTTGTTAACATTCGGAATTATGTCAAATGTTTTGCTCATGTTCTTCGCTTTCTTTTCACATCTGTCGACGCACGTCGTATCACCATACGCGTGGCCGAGATACGCCTGTCTCGCATCGCTTCTTGCATATTGCATTTCATTTGGAATGGTTCTCGGTCCACTTTCCTGGTTTGTGGCTCCCGAACTCGTCACTCAGCGTCATAAATGTACGACGTTCTCAGCATGTTTTGCCATTCATAATCTACTCATCTCACTCACAGATTTTGCTACGATTCCCCTTTTCCGCGTAAGTTCGATATATCTTGTCCTTTTTACTTTCCTTCCTTCACTGTTTACCCTAAATCTCCATTTTCAGATCTTCGGCAGTATGTGCTTCGTGTTTCTCTTCGTTCTTCCATCCATCTATTGCCTCGGTTACATTTACTTGTATATGCCAGAAACGCTTGGAAAGTCTACGATGGATATCATTCAGGATATGATTGAACGTGGCAAAAAGGGATCAGATAAACTCGTCGACTCACCGAGTATGAAAGTCCGTCCAAGAATCTATTCGTCGACATCAGATGGGGATCTTCGAGTCTACTAGCTTCTATTGCCTGCCTTTCCCCTTTCAATTTTCTTTACTCAGATTAGTTTTGAATTTTGTTTCATGTTGAAACTTACTCATTCCTTGTGCTTGCCCAATCAGCATTTCATATATTTTATTGCATTCTATTCATGTGAAAGATATGTTCAAATTTGTATTTTAAAAATAATTGTTTAAATATTGAATATCAATTCATAAATTTATTCATTTATCACATAATTTTACATTTGTTTTCAGAAGTACAGCTCCTCGTATCTGTTTGTGTTCAACGCCTTCATCTTTCCAGGATTAGCAACATTCATTTCGAACATGCTGCTTCCAGCATTAGACCATTGTATCACAATAGAATCAGCTGATGTCAAATCAATGAGTCCTGGTGTGGAGATGTAAAGGGTCTTTGTAACTCCAGAATACGTGGATTTTTGGACATTGATATTGACAGTCTTTCCATTAACAGTGAATGAACGGAAGTTTGGCGCCTTTGGATAATTGAAGATTTCAATGATGTCAAGAGTCGGAAGAGAGATTGTAGAGCTCTGAAAATCAACCTTCATTTTTAAAAATCCTTCGAAAACTGACCTTCTTGGAATGATTAATTGTGAGAAGACCACCAGTGGTAGTCGTGTTATAAATGAAATCGAAGTGATGGTAGTCATGAGAGTTGAAATCATTGACAATAGTCTCTCCGTCATCCCAATACAAAGTTCCGAAACCTTTTCCCATTGAGCATGGAGCAATGAGAAGTTCGAATGGATTCTGACGAGTGGCAGTGGTAGTAGTGGATGGGGTCTGACGAGGAATGACACTTTGTCCTGAAAGCAATGATTCCATGCCATTCTATTACAGATTCTTCTCATTCTTTAACCTATCACATCGTAGTCCTAACCTAACTTTGATCTCTCTCTATCAAATATAAAGCACATCATGCTAGAGTGACTTTGATCTCATCGTTTCGTCTATAAAACCAATGTATGTTTTCTCTCCCCCTTTCTTTTTTCCTAATTAATTGGCTTCCATTTTCGTGTTCTTCTTCTCCCTTCAACTACGTAGATAATGTGATGACCAGAGAATGTCTGGAATGTGGAAGTATTCTTTTTTGCATGAGAGGAGAAGAACCAATTCTCATACGATTCACGTTTTTGTGTGTTTTTTGCAGAAAATTGAAAAGCAAGTTAATTGGGAAAACAGAAGAGAAGAGAGCAAAGAACTGGAGGAAATCGAACTGATTTTTTGAGAAAAAAAGTTACGGATTCATGAACATTTTTCAATAAAAGTGCAAAGCCCAAAAGACAGATTGTCGATTTTTTCACTTTTTTTTTTGTTATTTTGGAAAAACAAATAAAAAAATCATGTTTCAAAACACAAGTTTCAGAAGAGCTTCTAATAATAAAGGAATTGATAATTGAATATTTTTAGAAGCCTAAAAACTTTCTTTAGCAGGAATCTACCGAAGTCGCAGCTAGGATGTTGAGTAGGTCACCAAGCTGTTAACTCCAATCTGGGAATCATCAAAAACTGTATACCCTCCAGAAAATCTAGATGCCTGTCCAACCAACTAGCTACAGTAATCCAGCGACGTCATAGTTTGAACTTACAGGATTTACCCTTCAACAATATACGATCCCACTTATACTTTTCAGTTCATTTTAGCTGATTTTAGCTGACTTTGATCGTATGCCAAGTAGTCAAAATTTTTTCTACGGCTCTAAAAATTTTTGTGTGCTTCAATCATAGCTCGAACTTGATTTTTTAGGTAAGTACTTTGTTGTACAGCGCCTCTCTCGGCAGATAGAGTTCGTCTAAAACAACTATCCCAGAAATAGGGCTCGACGATTTCGAGCGACCTTCATTGAACGAGCTCTATACCTGTCAGGGAATTGGTTGCATATAAAAGTCGTCAACTACAAAAATGAATTGCTAGCAATTCTTGATTTGCTCGAAAAGTTTTTTCAAGATGTAGAACAATTTTTGACCGCGTGGAACATGCTCAAACCTAGATAAAACCAACTGAAATACGAACATGTGTTTACAAACCATCAAGACTTTCAAAAACTGATTTGAAAAACCTTCAATCGATTTTGTTAATTTTTGTAACCATCAGGTAGAAACTATCACTTCCCAGAATACACCGAATTTCTGTAGTCTCCCGTATCTCTCACGGACTAATACAGTAATCCTTCTCCCAATTTCTACCGTACCTCTAACAAAAACTGGAATTCTGGAAGTGGTTGGTGCTTGAACAGTTGCGTATCCAGGTGAGATGATACTTCCATACTTGTAATCGAACAACGAATACCACGTGTCAGTGGGCAGATAGACATTCTGTGTAGTGTGTCCTTGATAGATGACTGGAGCAACCATCATTCTTGGTCCCCACATAAATTGATATCCCAAATTGAAAGTCTCAGCATCAGTTGGGAATTCGAAGAACACTGGACGGATTACAGAGGCTCCCGATTGAGAGGCAACGAAGTGAAGACTGAAAATGAACTCTTGGAGAGAAAGCTCTGGTAGTTCTAGTGTACCTGAACAAGTATGGCAAGTATTGATATCTGAAAAGATTGGCTTGTTTGGTGGCTGCTGCGACGGATGGCCAGACGGCTGGATCTTGCGCTGGAGCTCCGATTGTGTTGTGATTTCTGAAGAAGGAGTGGAATGCTCCCATCTGTTGCCATCTCAAGCAGAGCTCTTCAGTGGTTGTTCCAATGAATCCACAGACATCACTTCCAACATATCTGGAAATGGATTTCAGTTAGAGTGATATTTAGTAAAAGCTCAGAGTAGACAAAGTTTTTAGTATTCTTTTGCTACTATCATCAATAAGAACATGGTATGTTTCTGTTGAAGGTTACGGTAGTCTGTTTTTTTCTGGTGTTTGTTATGTTTACAGTAATCCAAAAATTGGTTTCGCTCCTCTGAATCGGGAGCAACATGTTGCTTTGTTCAGTGATGTTCTCTGTGTAAATCTTTGCTATATTTGGGATACCGTGTTTTGTTAGAAACTCAGGTAGAATTGTAATTACAGTAACCCAGTGCTGACTCCACTGATTGAAAAAGTGACCTACGTGGGATTTCAAGTAGGCTACATCAGCTTTCCAGCAAGTCAAAAACTCAGCAACAAGTTCAGATGACCTAGAGTAAGCTACAGTAATCCTGCTTGAAGGTTTTTGAAAAAGTGAAACTTAGTTTTGGCTCAAACTTGGCATAGTAATGGTTAGAGTAGCCATTGCTCAATACAGTAATTTAGCAAGATAGTGAACACATCTAGGCTTCAGTTCAGGCTTCACATGTTGCTGGAGTCACTGAATTTTTTAAGATAGCTTGAATGAGATTTTGGAACTTAAATTGGAAATGGCTCCATAGGGTAACTCGATTTAAACTGGGTTGATTGTTTTCTAAAGTCGGTTCACCTAGTCTATTTTTAGTCAAACTTTTCTGAATTCCTCCTTTCCAAAGACCCATAATTTCTTACAGTTAATTACTGTAACAGTCGTTGTGTTCCCATTCCCAACTCCTTATTTTCATTTCAACAACAACTACTACGTCAGAATTCGAATTGAGCGAGAGCGACTACAATCAGAGAGATACAAGAGGTCAGCAGTCAGTTAGTCGAGAAAGTTGTTGGAAGAATTAGAAAAAAGAAAGGAGGGGCGAAGGAGGAGGAGGATAATTGCAGACGTCGTGGCATCAGAGGAGGTTAGTTGTGACGTCAAAACAGGGTCCTTCTTGTGAGGAGAGAACAGGACAGGGTGTGTCACCTCCCCCCAGCTAAACACCTTCGGTCGGCGCGGTTCAACAACACAAAAAACCACCAGAAAGGGCCCCCACTAATTCGATCTCGACAATTCACAAAAACTTTTTTTTTTGTTGCCCGTTTTAGACAGTCCTACTGTAGGATGCTGAATAACGTGGAATGTCATCTGTGAGGAGGAAGAATACGTGACGCAAGACACCGTTCTATTCTTCTTCGTTTTTCTCACCTTCTCCTCCTCTGTTTTTTCATCTAAATTCTGATTTGATGTGGTTGTTAACGCGATTTCCACACAGCCAAGTGAGCATATCAAATTATAATTAGGGTGTGGTCGTTGTGTTATCAAAACAGAGAGGCGTCTGGAGGAGGGAAGGAGGCGTCAGGTATACGGTAAGGGCAAGAATAACATTGAAGAGGTGGAGTCCAAGGGATCCACCTCCTCCTTCAGAAATCTGAAGTTGCCAATACCATTTCACTCTTCACACCTCCTTCGAGGAAACACACCCGTTTTAAACGGATTTCGGCACATTTTGAACCAATTGGTTTTCTATATTCTCTAATATAAGGCCATTCTAGGTTTATCAAACTGTAGAGATAAGAAGAGTTAGCAGTCCCTTGCTGTACCTGAGCTGACTAGTTCTGAGAGACAGGAAAAGCGTTGCTCATTAGAAATAGTATATCTTGGTTGTCGACTGAGATTTTAGATAATGATCAACTACAACTTTGCTGACTAGAACATTTGTCACATTTTACTAGTTGACAATTTTTTGATAACTCAATTAGCAGCCGAGATATATCCCTACAAAGTCTAGGTGCTAAAAATAGAGAGTTGCGGGCTTTATCCAACTTTGCTCACTCACTACAAACGGTTTATCTCGTTTGCCGTTGCAGATATGAAAAAATGGTTAACTACAATCTTATTGGTCAGAATATTTGACACATTTTTTTAGTTGACAGCGCCTTGGTAACTCTACTGGCAACCAAGATATATCCTTTCAAAGTCTAGCTGCCAAAATAAAGTGCAAATCCGGAAAGCTTGGTTTTTGGACGTCGCTTAGTAGCAACGATTTATCTCAGTTGCTGTTGCAGGTATCAGAAAGCAGCCAACTACACATTTAGAGACGAAAACAGTCGCCAAATTTTATTAGTTGACAGCTTTTTGATTTCTCCACTGGCAACAAAGATATATTGGCTCAGAGTCGCTTCATAAAAAGAGCAAGAATGCTTATTCAAGTTTTCATAACCTGTTTGCAAAACACAGGAAACCTCTAATCTAAATTCACTGCAATTGACGCAAACTATATATATCTTCTTAAAAAGCCCGCTCGCTGCCACTACCGAACATCGCCACTCTATTAGAGCCCAATCAAAACTATCTCGCTCATTTCAGCCAATTTTCAAAACCCCCTTCTCTAAAAGAAATCAAAAACAGATCAAATCTCAAAGATTGTCTTCAACAAGAAACCATCTATGTAAATGTTCTTTGGTGGGACCAATGATCCTCCTTGTCATCTAAAAATAGTAAAAGTGATTCTAAATTTGCAGTAATACATATTTACAGAAATCAATCACATGTTTATTCAATTGTTTTTCTGCAATGATGTATCTCATTAAAAACGGGTGTGACACTCAGTGTGTGACCTATTAAAGGTCAAATGGCACTTCTGGAAATCTATTTTCAGAATGAAAATTTGCATCATTTCTAGGCTAACTGACCTCCATTAATCATTGACTCATCTTCCCAGAACAATAGAAATTCTGATGTGACTAAGCTAATAAAGGCAAATTCCTCCTCAGACTGACTGCATTGCATACATTTTTCACTGTGTAACGTTTTACCTCCCAAGAGAAAAAAACGTCTATAAATAGGTTTTGGTTTAGTGATAAAGTGTCTATAATGATTTCCCCTCTTTTGATTCTCTTTTGATTTGAAAGATGATCTGAAGTAGTCTCTTCCCCCACTACGACGACCCACACTTTTCTTTTTTCTCCCAATTTGACGAAAACCGAATCAAATCTCTTTTGTCGTCATTGATAATATACAATTGATAGTGAGAGAGTGATTTATCACATCAGGAAGTTAGGTGGGAGGAAGAGTCTCTTTAAAAACGGATTGTGTACTTGGAATTATGTGGGTTCCGTTTCATTATCATTTTTCCTGTTTTATGGAAAAGTTTTGAATTCAAAAAATGTAAATTATTCAAATTCTTTTTTGTTTTCTTATCTATTTATATTGACATTGATGAGTTTTTAGGTGGTGGGAGTCAAGTTTTTAAGTGAGCGGCAAGTTTCTAAATATCATCTTTTTTCAAAGTTTTTTTTTTCAAATTTTGATGGGGTTTTTCAGTAGTTTTGAGGTAGGTAGTTTTGTTAATAGGAGTTGAATTATTTTTTTCGTATTTTTGGAAAAAAAAGACTTTGAAATCCCTTTCCTCTCTATAGATTTCTCTTATTTTTCCTATTGCTCATTCTACCGTAATTCCCCGTTTTTGCCAATTTTTCGAACTCTACCAAATTGATAAATTCTCACTTTATATCATTTTTTTCCTACCCAAATTCTGCAGACCCTCCATTTCTAGGCCCACCTCTTCGCAACTTTTTCCGTTTTCTCTCTCTCTCTTCCCCCTTTTTCAGACTCCTTATTCCCAATTTTCCAGCCAACACACAAAACCAAAAAATGGATCGGTGCCCTCCCTCAATTCGCATCGACGGTGGAACTCTATCAGATTGTGCAGACCTCTTCTTCTTCTAAACTCCTACTCTCCTGGATCTCCATTGATCCTCTCATCATCATCATCAAGTACTAGCTCAGCCTCGTTCAGCTTTCAACTCTCACGGATGCTCATCAAAAGTGTAATAAACTGTATATAGGACGGACCAACTACAAAAAAACTCGTATCATTTCTCGAAATCTCATCTCATGATCACAAACATCATCATCATTTTTCATTAATACTTCCCCGAATATCTTAACTTATGATTTGTTTTCTTGTTTTATATACTCATTTGGATTACGAAACAAAAGAAAAAAACAAATGAAATATATCGAATTACTTGGTTTTTGTCTCTTTATTTCTTGTTGTGAAAAGGGAGAAAAAGAACGAAAGTTCGTTCTTAAAATTCTTATCAAAAGACATAAGACAGGATGAACTTTCATGTCACTATTTTTGTTGATTGTCTATGGGGGGTTTGCCGAGAGAGAGACAGAGGATATGATGACTAAATAGGTTCGGAAAGTTCTTGATGTTTATTCCGATAATAACTTGTTTAGGGGAGTTCCCTGAATTTGGTGTTGAGAAATATAGTTCATTTGGTTTGTGAACTATGGAGGTTGTTGTAGGGTTACTGTAGTTTTCATAGTGTGAGTTAGTATTCCCCGAAGCTATAGTTCAGTTGGGTTGCAGAATGAAGACAACAAGAATGATTTCAAAAAGGAAGCAAGAATCTAGGTCGACTTTATCATAAATCTAAACCTTAATCTGACCAACGTCCGACCAGAAGCTGCCAGCGAAGACTGAGAAGTTTCAGGGGAGAACCATACTTGTCGCGGGCCGGGCCGGGCCGGGCCGGGCCCGTTTCGGAATTTTCATGGGCCCATCGGGCCGGGCCCGGCCAGGCCCGGCCCGGCCAGGGCCCGGCCCGGCCCGGCCCGATGGGCCCGGATTCAAAAACTTTTTTTCGCGCCTTCTTCCAAAATTGAATTTTGGCTATGAATTCCACTAATTTTTGTTAAGAAGGCATTTTTTTGGTTATAGAACATCTTCAAACTGAAAATGAACAGCAAATTCATAAATTTTGATTGAAAAAAATAAAAATTTGAAAAAAAAATTTTCGAAAAAAGGTCAAATTTTTCAGCGTCGGGCCCTCCGGGCCGGGCCGGGCCCTGAAAATTTCAAAAAGCCCGGCCCGGCCCGGCCAGGCCCGGCCCGGGCCGGGCCCAATTTGGGCAAGTATGGGGAGAACTATTCGAGAATTGTCTGTATTCTGACGTAATGGTGTCAGTTGAGGTGTTGACGGACTCGGCATAACATTTTACGACAACTCTTCAGTTACCAGTAGTCCAAGAAGCCTACATATGTCTATCAGAAGTTCGGAAGCAGGCTATAATATGTTTTGCTATGTTGAGCCTTTTCAACAGTGATAATTATAATAAAACTGGTTTTTTGACCCCCTTTTCCAATTGCACCTACTCATCATCCCCTTGAAACTCACGGGATTCCGAACATATTGAACTCTTGTGCACCAATCACCGATGTTCTCAAATCCTCCCATCTTGCAGTGTTATCTCCCAACCAATGTCCAGCATATCTTCCAGCAGATGGATATGTTGATCTTGAAACCACTGCTCCTCTCTTTCCAGTTGCCTTGAACAACGCCTTCTGAGTATGAATAGCCTCAGTCAATCCATACAAGTTTTTCACATTATAGAATCTTTGCTTTCCTCCGTCTTGAAGAGCCAAGAGGCACAAAGTGTTGGTTGACAAGAATGCTCCGTTTCCAGCATCTCCCCATCTCCAAACCGCCCGTGTCTTGTACGGTGGCATCTCCCATAGATTGGATCCATCAGTTGGACAGAATAGTGGAGCATCGTCTGGATGATCATCACTATCAAAATACCATGGATGATTCTGATTTGTTCCGAAATTCGATGGTTCATTCATATCAATCCAAATTCCATCAAATGCCACTTGGGATTGATAGTTGACGAATTCACTGATCCACCAATTCTGAGTGTTATTCGTTGAATCCAAGAAATCAGGGAATGCCACGTGGTTATCTGGCCAAACGACTCCCAACATGATCTTAGTGTTTTTAGCCATTGGATACAGGTTTTGGATCCCAGTTTGAACTTGAGCTTGAGTTTCCCATTCAACGAATTTCGCATTTGCAGCCATTCCTCGTTTGAATGAATCATAGGTGGCTTCAATGGCAGGATCGAAGATAAGGATGAGTTTCATTCCCCACGAATGCATGGTTTTCACGTAGTCTCCAAAGCCAGACCAGTCCTGGAAAACAAAAGTGATTAGTGTTAATTATGTAGTATTGATTTCTATGAAACTGTCTGCTATACATTTGGGTTTTTTCAGATTTTTCAGAACTTGGGTTCAATTATTTTTAAAACTAAATTCTGGATTGCTGTAACTTTCATTCTAGATTACTGTAGCTTTTTTTTTCTGGATTACTTTTGATTATTGTAGATTCAAGTCAAAAAAAGTTCCTGTAAAACAGTACATTCCAGAGCACTTTTCAAAAGATCAGATAGGTTCAAGCTCAGAAAATCAAACTTTTAAAGAAGAATCTTTCTTGACTAATCTCACAGTGCCTAGAACCCATAAAAAACTGAATAAAAAAGTTAGGATTACTGTAGGATTACTGTAGAAACATTCCCCACTCAAGCTGAAAATCACTTACATCTCCAGTTGTGAAGTCCTTGTATCTTTGCATGTAGTCGATATCAGCAACTCCTGAAATCAACACTCTTTCTTATTCTCTTTCCTCTTTTCACAATCTCTCTCACCAATATCAATTGGAATTCCAGCATCCCTCACAGCCTGAATTCTCGTTTTCATCTCATCCAATCCCTTGTATCCATATCTAGATAACTGATATCCCAATGCCCAATAAGCCGGAAGGAATGGTTTTCCAATAAACTTCAAATATTGTTGAGTGACCAGTTCGGGAGTTGGTCCCGGGAAGAAGTACATATCCAAGTTTCCTCCGATTGTTCTATAAATCAATGATGGTCCTGGTGCAGTCATCACTTCTTGAGCATTTGAATTAAGGATGAGCACTCCATGAGCTTTGCCATCAGGCTCCAAGATCATGTAGTATGGATGAACTCCATAGAGATTCATTGTGTCCAAATTTCCAGAATTCGGAGGTTGATCACGAGCAAACATTGCCCAGGTTAAGTATTTTGTAAAGTCGTGCTGAAAATTAAAAATTCGATGAGATCAGTTTCGAAATAGAATAGCTCACTCTCAAAGTCTGATGAGTATTTTCTCCCCATCCATACATGTTTTCACTGGGAAGATAGGTAGCAATCTGGATGAATTGATCAGAGAAAATGAGGCCTCCAAGAGAAGTGTCAAAGAGTTTTCTGTTCGAACTTTGACGGACAACGGAGAATGAGAAGACGTCACTGGAGCTGTCAGTGGAGAGGACCAGAGATTCATCGGATGGTTGAGTTTCTCTTGGGAAGTCGACTGGAGGTTCATATCTAAAAGGAATAGGATGGGATGGGGTACAGAGAAGGTGAAGTGAAGAGAATGTTTATGCAGAGAAGCCCACCCCAAAGCCCAAACGCTCTCCAACTTTTCGGTTTTCAAGTTTCAAATCTAAAAATGTCCAGGAGCTTTTCACATGTCCCTCTGCTCTCAAAATTTAATATGATTCAACAAACCTTCCATCAATTCCAATATGAACATTCAGTACACTTCCAATTTTCTTTGTTGTCAATTTGATCTCTGTTGAATCAGCTCCCCATGGATTCGATGGTCCACTGTTCTTTCTCAAATTGTAGGTGCTTCCTTGTTGGGAATCCAGTTTGTATCCAACTCCATCTTTGAAATAGCACCATGGAGCACCGATCTGGAACTCAGAATCTTAACAGGGACAAGGGCACACTCTCTAAGAAAGAATTCAACTCCTATCAAATCTTCAAGAGCGATTCTTTCCAGATTATACTGTCACGAAGAAGTTCTTACCCCCGAATCATCTTCCTTCCAAATACATCCTCTCGCCTCACATGCTCCCTGATTTCCATTCGGTTCTGGGAGACAGTCAATTCGAGGAGCCGCTTGGGTGGAGGATATTAAAGCAAATAGGAGAAGTGAGGTAAGTTTACCCATAGTTCTGAAAAGAAATTGGAAATTCGTAGGGAGCAGGAGAAGAATGAAATAGAAAGGACAATTAGACTGAAAATGATAGGGAAGTGAAGAAATAGGAATAATAGGAAAAAGTTTGAATGGCAGGAAGGAGATGACTCAAAAGCTTGTTTGTTCCTGTTTTTAACTTATTATTAGGTTTTGAAAATAAACGTTTTTTTGATTGATACTGAAAAATGATGGGATGAGCAAGTGATGGGAGTGTATTTAGTGTAAAACCTGATGAAACAGACCTATTCATTTAGAGAAAAATAAATTTCGAAATGATACAAGGAAAAATGTGAGGAAAAAAACAGAAGACAATCTTTGAAATTCCTCAAATTTTTAAGACAAAAATGGCCTCATTTCCTAGAATTTGAAGCAAAATCATTTAGAAGATCTAGTTTTTTTTCGCAGAATTTCAACCATTCCTAAACCAAACTCCAGAAAAATCTGGAAGCAGGAAAGTTCAAGAAGCCAACCTCAAACACCAAATTCTCCCTTCTCACTATCTAATGTCAAGTGTCAACGAGAACGAAATGTTTCTCCAGGCCATCAGCTCTTCCAACGCCCCTCCTCTGCGGTCCAACTGATTACAGAACAACGTGGCATTCAGAGGTCACTGATAAGAATAAGAGAGAAGCACATGTGCACAATGTGCAACAGTCTGGAATGTATTCCCAATGGAATTCCGATAAGTTCACGTGATACTGACGTATGGAGGTGATAAGTGAAATGATGATGAAGATTAATGAAAACGGAAAACTCAACTTTTAAATTCCAGTACAAATATTTAACTTACTGATCTTCGGTTCAAAAACATTGAATGTGAGATTTCTGGCATGATGGGATGTGTCCACTGACATCCCATCTTGCCGGAAAGTGGACACATCCCATCGTGCCAGAAATCTCCAGGAAGGTCTTCACAACGGCTTCAGAATCGTCCAGAGGATGATGATGGTTTCCATCGAAGTAGAAAGGTTGGGCAGCAGTTGCTCCCAGAAGGCAGAGAGCAATGAGAAGGGAATAGATCCACATTGAGACGAATGTCTTGGAGTCTTAGGAGAGGTCGCCTCTATTTATATCAGGGTGGGGGCGGAGCTTACGCAAGGAAAACGAAGTTTTATGATCGACCGTACGGAAAATTGGATGGGAATGACATGCGTAGGTGTGCTGGAGGCGACCATGTTGGAACTTTTCGTTTTTTTTTATTCTCCGTCTCAGCTGTTAACAAAAAAATCAGTGTTAACAAAAAAAAAGAAGTATTTAGAGTCAATTTCGTCGGTTTATTTGATATAAAAAAATCAATAGAAAGGTTATCATCATGTGTTCAATAAATGTTTGTGGCTATTCGACAGCTGACCCCTTTGAAAACAAGGGATCAGAGACATTGAAGAGAACAAGAAAACAAATAGAATGGGGAAGAAGAAAAGATAACTGATAATGACCTTCGAAGATTGTTTAGAATTGTGCATTTAGGGTACAAAGTATACTGTGATCATTGAGATCAGGGAAGCACAGACTACGAAAAGGTTATTTTTTGGGTTTAGTATATAACATTGATAATGATTTTTGAAGAATGGTTATAATTAGGTTCATTTTCCGGAAGCACAAAGTCCATTCGTTGAATTTATAGGTGTTTCGAACCTTTTGAAGCATTAATGTCTGAAAATCCTGAAGTTATATGAAAAGCTGAAAAGAACATACAGTACCGTGCAAAAGTATACGAACACTTCTGTTTTTCAGTTGATTTTGGCCGATTTAGGCTGACTTCGAGCATGCGCCACACAGTCAAAAATGTTTCTACGGCTCTAAAAATTTTTGGGCGTATCTAGCGTAGCTTGAACTTTATATTTGTAGTTGACAACTTTTGTGTGCGACCACTCTCTCGAGAGTTAGAGCTCGTCCAAGTCTACTACCTCAGAAATAGCCCATTTTCTGTAGAAAATTTGAAGATTTTCGGAGATCTTCATTGGACGAGCTGTATCTGCCGGGGAAGTGGTGGTACATAAAAGTTGTCAACTACAAAAATGAAGTTCGAGCTATGTTTGATACGTCCAAAAAATTTTAGAACCGTAGAAAAATTTTTGACCGTGTGACGCCTGCTCAAAGTCAGCTAAAATCAACTGAAAACAGGGGATGTTCGTATATTATTGCACGGTACTGTATATATATGATGAAGCAAATGAAAATTTAGGAGGGCGTATTCTGATATCCAGTTTACTTCTTTGCGCGGAATTTCAAATAAAAGTTTTTTCTAATGTCTTGACCCAAGAGAACTAGAGCCTCACGTCTTATACCGCTCGGCCATCGGGACGACCAGTCTGAAAAAATTGTGTCTCTGGGAAAAGGTTATGTGGTCGCTGTTTGCCTGCTAAGGAGGTCCTTTCCCATTTCCGCAACGTTTTCTCAGAGACGCACATTATTCAGACTCGCCGCCCCGATGGCCGAGTGGTTAAGGCGTGGGACGTTTGTCGGTCTCATTGGGAAACCAGTCGCGGGTTCGAATCCCGCTCGGGGCAAAGTTTTTGTTTTTTTTTGGCTTTTTGGTTTGTTTATTTTTTGCCTGAAAACTCTGAACACCAACTTTTTACTCATCAAAAAATACTGCAAACGGAGTCATTTTTCTACAGATAAAATACACTTCTAAGGTTTTTGACTGACAATTTCCAAATTCTAATCCCAAATAAATATTTTTGCCTTTCCTATTAACTTTCCATAACTTTTTCTATTGCAGAGAAGAAAATCAATCTGACGCCCCCCCCCCCTTTCTTCCTCAAAAGCTTTCACGTTTTTATTAATTTCCACGTGACATGCCCCGCCCGTTTTGTTGTTTACAGTTTGACCTTGCCACGTGGCACTGTCGATGTGGCTCTTTTCGAATCAAAATTCAATCAGTTCCAACAACGAATCGCCTGGCGAATCAACCAAATCTTCTCTTCTGAAGCAAAAGAAAACTCAATCAAATGATGATCATGATGAAGAACATCCTTCTCATATTCGTGTTCCTTCTGGTGTGGACCAGCAACATCAAATGCGATGAAGACGTGACGAGTTGTGTTGGCGAGGATGTCAACGACCTCCCAGACACTTGCCTCAGCATCGACACGAGGCCACTGAGGATCATTGGCGATGTAGAGGGTGAGTAAGCGGGGAAAAATTAGAGGAATTTCGGAAAGCCACGTGGCATAATCCCAATTTCTATGTCTTCAAATAATCATGAATTCTCTTCCATAATCTCGAATTTTCAGACTCGGTGCTCCAATCTAAGCTCAAGATGATCACGAAGATCACGTCGGGAGTGGAGGTGACGGAGACCGAGATCGAAACCTTCGACTTCCTGCCGAATGTAATAATCCTGACGAGCAACGAAGGACCCGCCCTCAAATTCCATCGGAACAAGAAGCTCGCCAGAATGCAATTCCCGAAGTTGGAGCAGTTGAAGGGAAAAGAAGAGGCAATTCTCTTCGATCACGATCAATTCCCGACGCTGGCGACGCAGAATAAGAAGGGGTGAGTTGAATTCGAATTTTATTTCGATCTTGAAAATTAAATTCTTTTTTCCAGACTGGCGGATCTCGTGCGTCTGAGGGAGGTGGCAAAGAAAACGGCTGGAAGCGAAGGGAAGGTCACCTGCAACAACTTCCTGAAAGTCATCAAGAACGAGCCGCCTCAAGGATCCAACGACACGGTTTTGTGGGTTCTCTGCGCCATCTTCAGCTGCATCATTCTGGCCTGCTTACTCTCATACGCCTATGAAAAATGGTGTAAGGCGAAGAAGGACAAGGACGTGGAGAAGAAGAAGGACACCCAGAAGAAGTCAACCAAGTTGCCAGTCCAGGAGAACCCCAAGAACAAGTAAAGATCATGCATGATCTCTTTTTTCATTTTCTCTTTAAATTTTTTTTAAGTATTTGAAATGAATTTTTGTTTGTTCAGTTGAACTATTTTCGACTATCTATATACCGCACATTTCCAAAATGCGGTAAATTAATACGGTACTCCCTCAGTAATAAACCCCCTACTTATTACATCGAAAAATTCACATTATTGCTTCATTTCGGTTATCAAATGATTGAAAAAACACGCTTAGTCTGTGGGTTTTGGGATGGGAAGTGTGGTGGGATTTTTTGAATAAGGCTTCGGGTTGGATGGTGGTTAATTCGGTTACTAGGAGACAGACTTCGTTACATAACGCGAAAAAGTGGAATACAGAGAGGGGGTAACACACACTGGTAACCAGTATCGTTTTGGATAGTGAATATTTTGATTGTGGCAGATGACAGATCTACTGTGCAAAATACAAATAAGCGGAAGAAGACGATTTAGCCATACAAAGTGATATAAAGCTGCTAATTACTAGGAAGGAATTACAAGGAGGTTCCGTGGGACAAGAGAGAGAAAATGTGACAAAGACAAGAATTTGGAGAAACGAGAAAATTGTAATTAGGCGAGACGATTGCAGTTTGTGCATCGATTCTGAACAGTGCATGGCACACAGCAAAGGAAGATTAAGCCGAATGGGAAAGTGAAGATTGTAAGCATTATGAGACAGAGCAAGCAGCACATATCAGTCTGACGGGTGATCACTCCAACTGTCTGAAATATAGAAGGATAATTCTGAACAGCTTCTCAAAGAAACTTACACAACGACGACAGGCTGCTCCTGGTTGTACATGAACTATAACATTGCTTCCAGATGGATTCTGTATACGGACGGCGCGCACAATTTGATCAACTCCATCGGGTTGTGGGAGTCGAGTTTGAGCTGAAAAAAGATTTTTTTAATTGGCTTTTTCTTCTGAAACTCACTTATTTGTGGTGGCTGATAGTAGATTGGTGGCTGTCCTCCACTGTAATACTTTGGCTCCGCGGCTCCTCCATAGGTCGGTGCGGCTGGATATGACATGGCTGCCTGATATGATGGTGGTGGCATATCATAGGCAGTCATCGCTGGCGCTGGTCCAGCAGAAGCATGTGCCGGTGGTGGTCCAGCTGGAACGTTGGACGATGAGGATGGAGTTGGTGGAGAAGTAACATGAACAGAGTTGTGGATATCAGTGGATGGATAGACGAATCCGGCAGGTGGTGGTGGACGTGTTGGAGAAGACGAGAGTTCTGGTGCTGATGGTGGAGCTGATGGCATCGCTGAACTGCTCGATTGTCCAGTTGGTGGCTGAAAATATTTTAATTATTGAACTGGCTCGATAAATACAATTAAAGAACTTTTTTGAAGTTAAAATTTGTCTTTTGTAGGAAGAAGCTGTGTCGATTTACGTAAGACCGCCCCTTTGCAATAATGCGGCACGCCTTTTTGCAACTTCCGCGCAGGCTTTCTGATACGCATTTTTTCATTAATTTCAAGGCTTTGTCGTCGAAATAATTGCTAGTAGAAAACACTGTTTCCTCAATAAAATATGAAAACTTACACTGTCTGGAATCGGGCGCTTCTCGTGATTATCAGTCATGTCGAACTATCAAACGAATCTGAAACCGAGAAATAACTTTTTTTTCGATTTAAAAATGAGAGAATTCGTAGCAAAAGATAAAAGACGCGTTGGAATGAACCAAAACAAGTAAACAAGGAAGCCCCCTTCAAAATAAACAAAAAAGATTTATAAATTTAAAAGAGACAAAAACTAATAAATAGTCTAAATCTGTAGGACCTAAAATAAAATGAAAAAGATCACTCGTAGTACTTATAGAGCAACAAAAGACCATTTTAAAAAACAAGGAACACCGAAAGAGAATGAACTTGAGCAAAAAAAGAAAATTATTGAGCAATTAGGAAAAGAAAAAGAAGTAAAAAAAAAGATAAACAAAAAACGGAAAAAGAAAGACAGTAACATGCGGAAAAGATTAAGAAATACAGCTATTTTCTACAAAACTATTCGCCTCGAGATGTCATTCAAACTTCAAGAAAGAAAACTATTCAGAAAGAGAAATAGAAACAAAAATGAAAAGACGTTGGGAAGGAATCCAATTCGTTGCAGGTGACATTCTGTAAAATTGAGAAATTGAGAATATCGATTGATCGACTGATTATAGAAAAAAAACAGGTAAATGAGAGAGAATGGTGGTTTGGCTGTGTGTGATAAAACACTGTAGTTGGTGGGGGAAAAGAATGATAATATGATAACAGACACACTGCACGGTCAACTGGAGGGAATAGAGAGGAAGAAGGTTGTTGACTCTGTGTTCTCTCTTTTATATCTTTTTGCACTCTATATTGTTTATATGCTAATGAAGTGAATGCCTCTGTGGCAATATATATTCAAAAGGGGTACGGTACTTTTGCTTTTGATGCAGCTGACGAAAAAAGGTCATGTGATTACTGCAGTACAGATTATTATTTTCAAAAATCATGTGAATTTGGATTATGAAATTTCTGGGAAACTGAAAAAATATTTAAGGCCCGTATAAATGAGTCAAGAAAATGAATAAAGAGGATGCAAGTGTGTAATGCCAGCCTTATTTGAGCTTTCGTATTGTTTTTGTGCTCGACTCCGCCCCTTTATCTCGCTTTTTTGGCTCCTCCCATGCATCCAAAATGTGCAGAAGAGGTTCGAAAATCTACCAAATTAACCAGATCATACAGTAATGATTCTTTTCGAATTCAACATAGTTGCGCAATTAGTTTTGTGTTTTTCGAAGAGGAGAGAAATACAAGTTTTGTGATTTTATTCCCAAGGAACAACACTTGAGAATGGAAAGAAGAAACGAAGGGAAGAAATACGACATTTACAACAGGTTGATTCGAAAAGTTTTGTAGATTATAATAGTTGTTAAGAAGCTGTAAAAGAGAACAGTCAACTTCAGAAAATACTAGAATACTAGGGAAAGAAGGAATAATCTTAAACAGTTATAAACGGAAATGAGGACGGATCAATTCAATTTCTAAAAACGAAAGTTTGTAGCAATCTGCATCCAAATTTCTAGAAAACTTCAAAAATAAATATTCACGAGAATTCCCGATTCAGAGCTTCTGAAAAATGTGAGAGCCAGATATTTCCATTTGTTCCAGAAAAGAATAATAAAAGGGAATGATCAATGAGAACAATCTAGCACATGTGTATCTTCTTTTCTCCTCTCCCTCATGCTTCACTTGATTTCAATTGAATTGAGATTTCAATCTAGTCTCTCGACCGACGGCGCCGCCGTTTTTCGCTCTTCTAATCTCCCGGAACCCAAAAAAGGTGTCCTCTTCGTAACAAAAACTGCTGTTATTTATCATGAGATTTACTACGGAAATTCTAGAAAATCAATATGAATCATACTATTGATGCATTGGAGGGCCGGAATAATAAAAAACAAAAGGCCAACTGGAAAAAGAGAGAAAAAGGGAAAAGAGAATCTCAAATTTCATATTTCATAATTTATGAGGAAAGAAGCAAATCTATATGAATTCAGGGTTTGCATGAACTCATTTCTTTGTTCAGGTTACGTTTGAAGAGGGAGATAACGAGCTCGAACTTTATTCCCTGAAGTGAAGGAAATTGAAAGGATGTTCTAGAAATAACCACAGAAGAATAGGAATATTCCAGTTTGAATGTAGCTTTGAAATCTCAAATCGAAAATTCGAGGAGTTGTTTGAAGAGAATCTCTATGGATTTGTACCTAGCAACAACAAAAAACAGACGTCAAAACTATAGGAAAAAGAAGATGAGAGGAGAGGCCGAAAAGGATACAAACCATGGCGACGACGACGTCAGAAAAGCGAAAGAAAACAACCGGTTCATAGTGATACAATAGCCAGAGACACGCGCAACCAGACAGTTTCTGATTCGAAATAATATAATGTGACTCATTAACTTGTCGATTTCGATTTTGAACCGAAAAATTCCGGAAACCACGATTAAAAATTCAAATCTAAAACCCTCAAGTAGAAAGTTCATAAATTATTAAATTAGATTTTCTAATTTCCGTTGAAAACTTCAATGATCACAAACTAGACACTTTGCAAAGCTAAACCTAATCAAACTACTAGCAATTTGAGAATTTGTCACTTTTGACACCATGAGATCAAAAAAATCAGAACTTTCTCTCGACAACCCAAGAAAACGAAGAAAATCAGTGCAATTTTCGGACAGGAAAAAAACGAAAAAGAAGAAGATGATGGAAAAAAGAGAGGGAGAAGCAGTAAGAAGGACGGAAATGATAAAAGTGTTCGTCGAACAGCAAAGCATGGATTACGTCATCAAGTTGACCCAACCAGTTAGAAATATTTGTGATGATCAATCAAATCGATTGAGACACCTCTCTCTATATCTCAAATGCAAACTGTAAATATTGAGAGGAACGAAGAAAAGTTAAGGGGGCGAAAAGAGAAAGACAGCTGTCGGAGAAAGGTTTTTCTATTGATTCTGATCACAGGTGGTTTTGTTTGAGAGGTTGTTCAGAACTTTCGGAAAGTGAACTAGATATACAAAAGTAAGAGTGAGAAAAGTACGAGAGATAATATCAAAGAAACCAAAACTGTACGAAAAACATGCGATCTGAAAAATAAAATGGTGTGACGTGTCTGAAAATCTAGAAGATTCGTTTTTCAAAATTTCATAACATTTCAACGAAAACCGTGAGGAGCGATGTGAGGTAAGTCAACGTGGGGGTGGTGTTCCTCTCTTTGTTTCTCATCGTCTCTATTGAAATTAAACACACGGTGTGGACGGAATTCATGGTTTTCCGGGAGGAGGAGGATGAAGGTCATATTAATGAGGTTAGAGGTTTTTTTTGTGTGAACGAGAGGATCGATATATTTTGAAAGGGTTGAAAAACCCATCGAAAAATGAAGCGGTGACCTTTTCGGTACGCCCACAAAAGAGAAAAAGAAAACGGATTTGGGTACCATAACATTAAAGAAATGGGAACGGAAAGGGCAAGGGAGCATGGGATTGCATCAGTTTTATGACTCACAAAATTGCTGTACGAAAAATAGGAAATGTCAGAGGGAAAGTGCTTTTAAGGCTTTCAAAGAGACGCATTTTCTTTAACTGGAAGAATTGGGACCGTCCTCTGAGGATGAATATTTAGAGATTGACGCCCAATTCAAAATGTCAGATAAAAACCTATATTCCAGATGAAAAACTAAAAGCATTACGTGAGAAATACTAGAAACCCTATATACTATATATTTCGAGAATTTTCGAAAACAGAAGACTCAAAAATTCATGTCAACTATACAAAAACATATTTTCTTTCCCATGAACCTAAATAAAGTTCAAAGGGGGAAATGTATGTTAGCACAGCTTTACCATTATTCTCTCTCATGCGCTATTTCTCATTCTTACCGTCGACTGATTCATCCATATTCCTCATAATGTTTACGTTTGTTCGCTTGACAGGCGATGAGCTGTAAAATAGCATTTCCCCTTTATTATTAATAATAATAGTTTACACTTACCTCTGAGCGGGAGCATCAATGGCATTTCATCGGCAACTGTGCACGAGTGCTCTTCGCCGCGGAAGAAATAGCGGACGGTGAGCATCTTCGGCTCCCCGGGGCACGGATCGTAGAAACCAGGGAGTTGACTCTGAAAACAAATTATGTTATGATGAAATCTAAAATATGAATACTCACTTTAACAGTATAAACTCTCAATTGGCTATCATTAACCATAGCTTGCAACGGAACTGTCACATCAATTGTTCGTTCTCCAGCCAATGGATATGATGGTGTTCCACTAACATCACACTGACCATAACGGGCACTTTCAATCACAACTCCTTGCTTTGATTCCTCATCTCTCTTGATTCTCTCAGCAGTTGCTCTCATCAAATTGACAATATTCGCTGCTTCTTCCTTCTTCACCACATCCACTTCTTGTTCTCGTGAATGATCCTCAAAAATCATCTTGAATCGTTCCCACCACGGACGGAAAACGACTTTGACTAGTTGAAAAGCGAAATATGGAGCAGCAACTCCATAAAGAACACTTCGAGAAAGGGCCTCCTTGTCGTCACAAAGAACAATTTGCCAGTCAAAAGAAGATTGACCTGCTTTCAGTTTGAACTTTGTATACAACAAACATGAAGGGAAGGAAAAATGGAACGAGCAGGATACTCTTGAATATCTGGAGAGTCTTCGATCCATACTGATAGCCGGGTTGACTCCGTAAGGTGTTAGTTGTACTGACATCTCGGTTACAGAGTCATTCTCTGGCTTCCGAATGTAATACACCATACGAACATTTGAATTTACTGGGGACAGAGTTAGACTTCCAACTGCTTTTGCATGATTGTTTTCTGTATGTACCATTGTAGTGGTAAGAGCATTGGCCATTGGGGAGATGTTCAGAACGATACTTCCTTGCCATCTGGTGTGAAGTTTCATGGAGTAGACTATAATAATTGATGCATTTTTTTAAATTTCAAAACTGCTATCTATTCACTTACTCATTGCAATAGATGGAACAAACTGCTCGTGGAGTAGGCTGTATTGTAACTGTGGCTGTACAATAATCGCTGCTCTTGTGAAAACATTTCGAGCAGCACGACACGTCAAAGCAACTGTATCAGCTGACAATGAGATAGTGTTCTGTAAATTTTTATTTATTTATTTTTATCATTCATCTTTTTCAAAAACCTCTAAATTAACGTTTCCAGCAACACGTTTCCAGACAGCTGTCACACTACCATCGCCTCTTCCATTTCCAGTTTTCACTCTTCCTGACAGTCCGAAACGATCAACACCAGTGAAAGCACAATCAACTGATTGAGACAATGAAATTCCCAAAAGTTGAGGCGAATATCTATCTTCTGGTTGGTCATGGAACAATCCAGCCACTGTAGTTTTAATCAGGAAAGTGCTCGTTGGATGAACTCTTTGTAGCATTAACTCTCGATCTTTCAGTCTTTGAAGAAATTCATACTCCTTTCGGATATTTTCAGGATTCGCTGAGCGTGATACTAATTCCCATCCTTGTGTATCCAATCCTTGTACTCCTAGAGCATCATAAATTGCTCTTTGTTTCGGATCCAACAGTACCTCGTGAGCTCTTCGAAGTTTCACAAAAACTCGTTCCGCATCCTTTTTCTCTTCATTATCAGTGAATCGATCTGGATGAAACATGAGGCATCTCTTTCGATATGCTTTAATGATATCATCATCCGTAGCCTGTAACCAAAACAAATTGAACTTTGAAACAAATTTGAAAGAAAACTTACATCTTTGGGAACATTGAGAATCGCATAGAAATCAATTTCTTCTTCTTCGTCTAACAGAAGATCTCCGTCTTCATCGCCACAAATTGATGATCCTGAGGAAATTGACATCCTGCAAATCGGGATTGATTGATCTTTGTGATTAGATATTTGATACTGTCGGTTATGATGCAAATAAATGAAGAGAGTTGAAGAGGCAGGGAAGAAATGAAAGAAATTCAATTATTTTTTACGGAGATGTTATAAAAAATTATTGACTTTTTTATTAATTAAAAAATAAGTAATTGAAAACCTGAGTAAAAAATAAACAGTTCTCACAAACAGGTTGCGCGTTTCCCGTGTTGACGCAATTGTCCGATAGTCTGCGTCTCACTAGATAATGCATGCGAGAGACAGTCTCTCAACTGCACTGACTTTGGGTTCGGAACCTATTTTTTCAGTTTAGAAATCGTTCTTCGTACTTTTTCATCAAAAATGACATTAAATTGATTTTTTGATATTTGATACCTTTGTTTATGCCTTTGTTTACGCTTCTCCTCTTCTCTTCAACGACTCTATCGAGACTCTAGACCACAACTTTCTCATTTCAGAATGGGTAGTTTTCCAAAATTCGGAGCATTTGTTCTTCGAGCACAGGAGAAAAGTGGAAGAACATGTATAAATGGTCTTCCCGTTGCATCACCTTCAAAACAAATGCTCGGGAGGTAACACCTTCTTGAAGGCATATCTTGAAGTCCAATGCTTCCAGGTTTCCATATTTGCAATCACTTCGACATGATAATCTTTGCGTTTATTTGCATTTCTCAGAAACAGTTATTGGTAAGAATCAAATCCTAATTTTTTTTTTGTTGAATAATAATTTTCAGCACGCGATTTGGTCATAGTCGTGATGGAACATCATACAACAACACTAGGAAATGCACTGAAATCTGGAGATTTGAAAGATGAATCCACGAAAAATTCATATTACATAGAAATATCATCAGCATTAGAATATCTACACAGAAATGCAGTGACACATGGTTTTCTAGACATTTCTTCGGTTTTTGTGACAAGAAACAAGAAATCAACAGTGAAACTATCAGGATACGGACTACCGTAAGCACTATGAAATTAAAGTCTTTGATTCATTTCAATTGTTTCAGATTCCTGACAAATCACGGCAAAGATATAGCTTCTTCATTAAAATTCGATGTTTTCTTGGCTCCTGAAAGGATATTAAACGAAGATGAGTCATTGTTAGCTGCCACTTATCAGTCAGATGTATGGGAAATGGGATTCGTACTTCTTCAAATTTATTTGGGTATCACACTGGTGCCAGATGTCAGCGAAACTGAATATTTGGAAATCTTAAACAAGAGTTTTTCATCACCAAGTACCGCTAAAGAGTATTCAATTATGGATGACATAACACAGTTGCTGGCTGAAAAGAAACGACTTCCTTATCATAAAAAATGCGATTGGGTATCAAATAATTACTATTTCAAAGTTTAACTATTTGAATTTTCAGCTTGAAGAGGTAATACGAAGTTGCCTCCGAATACAATGTTCCGAGCGTCCTTTGATTCCTGAAGTAGCCTCATCGATAAGAGAAAACACTACTGAAACTCCAACTGTTGAATCGAAAACTGATAACAATGATGAATATAAAATCAAAACAGTTGATGAGATGAGAGCAAAAGTTCGAGAAAACATAGCAAAAGATAGCGATGGATTCGAAAAGTTATCTTTAGAAAACTCATTTCATTTGTGGAAAACTTGTGGATCGACACCAGAGATTATTCTTTTGAAGAAAGGGACAATTCAAAATCACGCCCCAATTTCTTCATATCCATCTATTCGATATGATGATTTCAATCAAGTTGATCCAGGTGTTGATAGTCAATCTACATTTGATTATGGAGTCTTTGAACTTCCACAGCAAAGAACTCTAGAAGTAAGCATCTAAAATTAAAACAATGAAGTAAAAATTGAAATTTTTTAGCGAATAGAAAAAGAACAAAAAGTGAGCGCAAAGATGTTTCATAAAATTGGAATCATCAATAATCCAGATCATCATTTAAACGGAAACATCCTGTATGAAACTGCATCAGAAATGCTGACCATGGATCATCTTTTGAATGCAACAGCTGTTTTTGGAGTGTCTTCTGTAATTCCTCATCTCTCAAAGAATGGTGTCATTTCAACACAAAGAGCTGATGGTAAGGAATCCTCACTGAGGATCTAGAAAGTGATAAACTTGTAGCTCGTGTTTTTAGTGTGGTGTACTCTTCTGGACATAAACGAAACAAAATGGAGAGACTATCTGAATCTAGACATTCTGGCTCCACATTCCAGTGATCGACAACTCGAAGTGGATATTCCAAGGTGTCATCAGTATGACAGTTTTATGACAACTCCAGCAATACAGGAATCTCTTCGGAAAGTGTTGAAAGGGTGGCAGATTATTACGGAAGCAGATAATTATGTGTATTGGCAGGGTTGTGATAGTTTGGCGACACCGTTTTTGTTAGCGAATATGAGTAAACCTCGTAAGTTGGTTGGCTCCTGAACTATGTTTCCAAAGACCAATTTTTAGATATTGCATACGCCTGTTTCAAAGAGTTCACTCATCGATATTGTCATAAATTTTATCTGAAAGACAATTCAGAAGTTATCAAAGGTTTGTCTTGAAACAATTAATTTCCATCATCTCCGTTTTCAGAGTACCTTGGAATTTTCTATCACCTTGTCGCGTATGTCGACCCAGTTCTCTATAAACACCTCAAAAACAATGGATTCGATGCAGAACTATTTGCGATTCCTTGGTTCCTAACCTGCTTTGCTCATGAACTTCCACTCGCAAAACTTGTTCGTCTCTGGGACGAGACTATGCTACATGGAAATGCATTTCCTTTGATGATTGCTCTTGCAATGCTGAATCGGTTGAGAGATAAATTATTGGCAGTGAGCTTCAATGAAATGATAATTATTATTCATGATCAGCCGGATTTATCGATTGAAGATATCATTAGAAATGCACGTGGATATGAGAGTTTGATTCCTCCAAGTTGCACATTCCGTACGCATGCCAGTCCGTGGAAGGAGAACTGTTCTGGAGAAGTATTCCGACTTCCGAATACAATGACTGGATTATCACTTGGAGATCTATCACAACTTCATTGTCCAAGATTGTCTTCTGAAGAATTATTGTGGAGGATAGAACGACAAATGATTTATGTCATTGACACTCGACAGGAATCTGAGTACGTCTTTCTTCTACTGAAAGAGCTTCATTATTTCTTTTCAGATATCAAGCCGAACACTTCACCATCTCCTTCAATCACCCCAACAACAACGAAGCGGATATTGAGTGGCTTCGTTTTATACCCGGAATAGTGAAAAGTGAACTTCCGAAATGTTTCATTTACGGGAAGAATGACAAGACAGTAACAGAGAAACTCGCAGAAACCTATGTGATGAAAGGAGTTCCATATGTTTGTGTACTTCATGAACCCTTCGAATCTGTCAAGAATCGGAGTCCTTTTGTAATCAAGTCATAATTTATTATTGCATTCTATATATTTTTTACGGGTTGAATAATTTGTAAGCTGTGATAACTTTTCTTGATATGTGATATGTAATGATTATAAAGGTGGTTAATTGTTAATTAACATACTTCAGAAATAAGGTGAACCTAATTTTTCAAAGCGCTGCAATCTCTTCTATATACTAAGCGGCAAGCTCTGTCTGTCTGTGTGTGTCCAGCGCTTATCACTGAATAACTTTTGAGCCCCCCAACCGTTTGGTACCATATTTGGCATGTAGTCATGAGTCACCGAGCGCTTCAATTCTGTACCGTTCGGAGCTTGGGTTACTGTAGGATTACGGTAGCTACAGTAACCCATTTTTTGAAAACGTGTTCGGAATGAACGGAATTGTTCCCATTTTTGCATGTGGTATCTACGGGACCCCAATAGCACGCCAACAAAAAATGGTGAAAATTACTGTAGGATTACGGTAGTTACAGTAACCCAGAAACTTCCAGAGCTTCCAGAAACTTCTCGAAACTTCCGGAAACTTCCAGAAACTTAGCTTTTCGAAACGTACTTATTTTGAAGGGGTTTCAAATTTTATGAAATAATATACGTAAACCCCCCCCCCCCCCCCGGTGAGGAGCGCAGCGACGAACAAAAAGGAGGTGAGCCGCCGTAGGCGGCGCCACCGACTGGTCAGAAACTATGAAGCAAGTAGAAGCTTGAAACTAATACAAAGATTTCAGATGGAACACCGGAAACTGAAAACTACGGCTTTTCTCGAGCAAGTCTATCTTGCTTGCCAATAAAGGGAGAATCTCTATTTCAGACAATTTCCGTATTTGAAGATTCAAAAACCTGATAAACTTTAAAATTAATAAATAAACAGAAGAAGAAACGAGAATAAATGACATCAATTCCCAGAAGTAAACTTCAAGAACATCCATCCCTCTCTATTCAATGATGTTTCCCTCTGTCTCTTCCTCCCTCACTAATTTTTCTGTTTCTATATCCGTTTTTTCTTCTTTTTTATAATTAACTTTTTCACTTCAACACTTTCCCAAACAGTGAAGATGATGAGGAGTGAAATGGCATGGATCTCCACGAAGAGTCAATTAAAAGTATGTCTGTTTCGCTCATTGATCTTTCACATTTCAAACTTTTTTTCTGAAAAAAAACTTTTTTGGATAATGTCTATTTTAGAACGTTTCCTTTCTCTGAACTTATCTCTATTAAATAATTTATATGGTTGAATTCGAACCCTGACGTCAATTTTGATTGACACTTTTAAATGTTTTTTTGTGTCTACAACAACTCTAACACATCCTTCCAACGCCTACTCCACTCCATGTTTTTTGACACTTGATGATTTCGATGATGACGTTTCTTTTGGTGGCTCATCCACGAATATAATTTGATTTTGGGAGCTATCCGCCCTCACTTCAACAAAAATAGGAAAGAGAGAAGAGAAGTAGGGGGTGAGAAGTTGCAAAAAAAGCATCTTTTCATTTCCTGCAAATTTTCATGATGCAACACAAGTTATCTGATTTAAGGATCTAGAATTTTCAATTAGGGGTTTTTTTTGTAAAAATCTTGATAAGGTGACCTGGCTAGACTTAGAGCATCGAGAATCAGAAAAAATTCATTGTCTTTTCGAATCTTTTGGTTGGGGGAGGCTTCATAACAGGCCAGGTTAGCTTTTTTGAGAATTAAATCATATCCTGTAGGTGTGGTGGTTGAGGCATTCGCTGTTCCAAGATCTGTGGCTCTTCTCAAAGTGGGTTAACAGGTTCAATTGCTGAAATCAGTTAAACTAGTTTAGATATTTGTTATTACCAGTTGACAGTTGAGATATCAGCTTCGGAGGGGATTCAAACACTGTTCCTATGTATATTTTCAATCTCTTGAGTCTCAGAAGTTCACCAAGCTTTCCAGAACTATCAGATTTCAGAAATTACAGTAATCCTGGATACAAAACTTCCTCCTTCCTGTTTTAACAAGCTCTTTTCGTTCTTTGACTCCATTTTACTACACTTCATGTCCCCCAAGTCTACTTCACCGTCGCAACAGGTGATTTTTTTACTCTCAACCCTTTCTCCGACTCTCTTTCCCACCTGCAGACCAGCATGTCTCGTAACATTTCGGCCCTTTCTCTTCCAGATCATACGAAAAAGTTGTAGAGCTCTTTGTGTGTCATCACCGTGGGCGACGCCGTACCACTTCACACCACAATTCTCAGTTTTGAATCTCTCCACCACTTGAAAGTGACGTTGTTCCATTCGTTACTCCTACACTTTCGTTCACTTTGGTTGGCTTCATTCTCTATAAGAAAGTGCCTTCTTCCAGAAATAGGGATATTGACCTTTTGATAGGTCGCTCACAGATCCATCATTTCTTTTCATTCTTTTTTAGAACTCCTACTCTCCCTTCCCAAAAAAAAACATGGGGTTCTTTTTCCACAGGAGCAAAAAAGATGATATCATATTGCCCAAACTTTTTTTTCTAAAATAGAAAGATGATGGAACTAATTATAGGATGTAAGAATGCATAAGTATTGCAGAAAATAAATAAATGATGTGATTGGAATTCTTTGGCAAAAGTCTCTTTCATAGAGTAGACATCTAGCACAGAATGTGATATTTTGATTTTTAGAATGAGGATTCGTATGTAGTTTGGTGACAGACCGGAGAGTTGGGGCGGTGCTTCAGGAGGGATCTCTAGTGGAGTTGGGTAATTATTATCTAGACTTAGTGAGAGACGAAAAGTGTTCAGTTTTTAAAAACTGTTTCGAATTGATAGGAAAATGACTTTTTCACAAAACAAGCCCAATTCATAGACAGCAAAGAGACAAACTTCTGGAAATATCCTCATTTTCAAAGCCGCTTTTTAGAATTCAAAAAGTTTTGTCTGGCTTAAAACCATATCTCAGAGTTTCAGCTTACAAATGTGATATAATATAGGGGTTTCGATATAATAGGTTTGATGCTCGCTGGTTGAAATATTTTCTGAGCATTTCTTATAAACTTCTGAATCCGTTCCTCTACTCCAAAATCCGAATCTTCACCATTTCAAAAATCGTCTGCATCCTTCTCCTTCCCCGTCCTCAAAACATCTTCAAAGATTCATTCTAATTGTTTCTTTTTTTCTGCAAAACCAATCCTTTTCCCTACCCCTTAGGGACCATCATTTTCCCCCTCAATTGATTCAAACCCGTAAAGTGAGGGTGTTGAAACTAAAGAAAGAGAGAGAGAGAGGAAAAGGAGAAGGTCATTTCGATGGAAGAGATAGATGCATCTGGGTCACTGAAGAACCAGAGTACGTGCTTCTTTTAGCATCAGCTCATTCAATTTTGTTTCATTTTCTTTCCGGGTTCCGGGTTTCCTATTTAGCTCAAGTGAATGACGCCCTTAGGGCTGACAGGCGATACTTTTGAAGTTTCTGTCTAAGTGGAAAGGTTGAGCATCATTCTGCAATTGCTAATTTTCGGAATGTTTGGATCCGGGTTCCTTGATAATCTTGTAGACAGGCCAGAGCAGTAATTTTTCAATTATGGAGGTTTGTATACTCTACTCAGTGAGCAGTTTTTCAAAAGAGCATACAGTAATGAAATACGATAACAAAAATTATTTATAAAGATACAGGGACTTTCGCGAGATATACCTTGACTCGAATCGTTGCTCCAGCGGTTTTGAAAGTCGTTAAGCGCGTTGAGACCTTTTTCGCAGAAGGTCAGCGTCTTTACAAATATTTGGTACTGTACCTACAAAATAGAATTTTGAAAAATTCCATCCCTCGTCCTTTCCCTACCTTCATAATAAAAAATTGAAATTTTCTGAAACTATTCGACTATTCCAGTCGACTGGTCCCTTCAATACTTAAATTGAGCTTCCAAAACTTTCCGAATTTAGCCCTATTCCATTCTGCAACTGATCAAAATCCATTAATCCCCCTCCTCTAAAAAATGTCTATTTTGATCGCAAGATTAAATCCAGACTCAATTTTCAGAAGACAATTAAGTTTATTTTTGCACTCTTTCTCAACTTTTCATTCTGTACTACTGTAGAATCCTAATCCACAGGCTTGTTCCATAGATTAATCCTCCAGATTACCCTCGAAACATTTCTAGTCTCTGGATAATCTTATGGTGATTTCTTTTTATGAATAACATCATTTCTGAACACCAGAAATTCATTCAATCAACGTTCCATTCGATTTTTGAAAAGAGGAGATAGGGTCAACGACACGTCATTTAGAAAAACAAGTTGCGATCAGCAGAATCTTCAAGACACATTTTTCGGATATACATCTTATTTTTTCCTCAATTTTGTCTCTTTTTGCACAAAATGTCCCTCTATCCATCTGTACAGCTTTATATATCTCTTCATTATATAATACTGGTGGTCATTCATTGAAATTAGTGTCCACTCTATAAGTGTCTATACTACTACTCCTCCCCCACATATGTGAATAAAAGAGGAGTAAAATGGATGAGAGAATGTTAATTTTGTTTTGACTCCTCCTCCTCCCTTCTCTTACTTTTCCGAAATTCCTGAATACTTATCCTCTTGAATTCAGCGAACTACGTCATGTACTGCTGACCACTTGATTACCTTTTTACTACTATTTACACTCTAAATTAAGAGGAGAAGGGAATACTGACTCATCATCCAACTGGTCACATGCAGAATGAATTCTATTTCGAATTTTGGTTTCTTGCAGGGAATTCGGGAGGATAGAAGGCGTCAAAGACTGCAAGTGTCAGATGTGTACGATAGTTTTATTTTAGAGCAGTCACTCTATAAAAGGCTAGAAGCTTAGAATACCTTTCAGAGTGTTAGGGGTTGTTCAGAGAAAGATATTACGGTAACATTTCGCTGGAGCCTGAGAGACTGCGTTCACTCTCTGAAACTTCGATTTGAAGTATTAGGTGTCATTTAGCCAAAGTTATTACGGTAACTTGTTGTGAGATATTTTTGAATCAGTTTTAAGTTTGGCAGAAATCTCACAAAATGAGTTGACTGAATCTTAATTTTGAGAGCACTTATAGAACTTCTCAGTCACAGCTAGGAGAAACAGTGGTCCAAAGAGAAAGGCTATTTTACTAAGTGTTGTATATAAAGAAGATAGGGTAAGTTCTAGAAACACTCAAGAAAGTTGCGGTTTCTGGAATTTTAGTGGCCTAGAACAGCTCTAACTAAATATGTTCTTCTGGATTCTATGAATTCCTATAGGAGTGTTGCTTCATTTTTAGCATTTTCAAAGTTGCTACGATTTCCTGCTTTCCAATAACTAGTGCCTGTTCAACAAGGTTTTTTATATTTCTCAGTTTTCAAAACTTGATTTCTTCGAGAAAATCTGGAATTCAGAATTTTAAGAGATTCTAAAACCCCTATTTCTGACCATTACCATATTTTCGAAAAGAAATACAGCACTGTTTTCCCTCATACTCTTTTTTTCCAGAGCTCCTTTATTTTCAGATCTTTTTACAAGATCTCTCAAATTGACCTACTCCTTTCCTTATTTCATTGTGTTCCAGTTCCTTCCCAACTTTCTTGTTTCTATTTTCTCCCAGGTTTATTCGATCCGACCCGAAAAACTTAATCTAATCATATTATTTCTTCCTTTCTTTTTTGCATTCCAGCAGTCTACTTCATCATTTTTCAGTTCCTCGTCGTTTTTAAGATCTTCTTTTTTCCCAAGAAAACACTTCTTCTTATTCAGTCACGCGTTCCTTTTAATTTCATATATACAGAACAATCTTTTTTTCTTATTTGTAACAATTGAGAATCGAGATCTGAAATGAAAAACTGAAAACAGAGACTCTCATTGTGCTCTCTCACCACGTCATTCAGTTCCCTCAAGTTCAACATATTTCGAAGATTCCAATTTAATCTCCACATGGTCTAATCCTTTAATTTCTGTTAATCCTCTCATTCCCAAGTGTATTCTAGAAGTGTATGATGATGGGACTTCAGGAACAAGTGACAAGAGCAGTCTACGGAGAAGAGAGCTTCTAGATTTTGGAAATGAGGTGAATCTTGCCGTATAAAAAGGTTTCGAAATTTGGAAGTTTCGTAACTTAGAGGAGGATTTTGGTTTTGCTTTGGTTCAAAGTTTCTAAAGATTTAGAATTCTTCATACTGTAATTTCATATGTCAGATGTGACTGGATAATTTGAAATGTTCTGAAGGTTATGGCTACCGTAAGCTCCTTTCACTATAGCAATTTTTACAAAATGAGCTCGATTTAACGAGATTTGAGATCTGTAAATGCTGCCCTTCAATTAGAGAATCTATTTTTCCTGAGCAAACTTGATTTACGATATTTACTCTCTGTTCATAGATCTCTACAACACATGAACTTCCATCTGAAATCTGATTTTTCGCGGTTCCCTAGAATCGTTTCCTTTATTTCAAAAATCCATTTCTTCATCTCCGAACCTTCTCCTTTCCTTCTTTTTATTTGCCATTTCCAAACATCCAGACACCAATTCTCCTGCTGAAACTCTCTCGTTCCATTAGAAATATCTGAAACCCTTCTCAACGTCACGAACCCCCAGCCGCCGCCGCAGTTTCATAGACTGAAATAATGACGTGGTTTGAAGTTGGTCTGTGTGGATTTCCGAAGGCAGGTGCAGTTGTTTCAGAGAGAGAATGAGTCCTTTACAACCAACAGCTTCTCCCAAAACAACCCGATTATTGAGTTATTCAGGTTAGAGGGGACGATAATTGAGTCTTGTACGTCACACACGTTGACCTACATTCATTTTTTCTTGTTTTTTGGCGACACTTTTGGAACACTTTACTTTTGATTTATGAGGAGGAGGTGGTGGTAGGATCTGATATTTTCTGAGATTTCAAGACCTCTGATAGATCTGAACACGATTTGGTCTACTAGGAGAATCAACGTATGTTTTGGAGTTTCCAGGGAAATCTTAAGTACAGATTCCAAGGAGGCTTTCGATTAACAGTAGCAAAAAATAATTTTTTTATCTGTGATAGACAATTTTTGTAATCATTGTCCATTTTTCTTCAGCAGGAAAAAAAAAGAATCTGATCAGATTTCCCCCCTCAGAGTACAATCAGAAGTCAGAAGGTGTGGCTATCTGTGTGTGGTCATTCTAAAGATTCCTGTCTGTGAAAATTGAGTTTTGTCGCCGTTCGAGTATTGTTCAGAATGATAATTTTTGGAGAGGGGGGATGACGCAAATTTCAGAATTTCGAATGCGGAAATTTAAGGGAGAGGCCTCCGGGGAAGGGATATGTGTTCAGAATAATTGACATTTTATAAATTTGGGTTTTCATCGAATTTTTTTTGCCGATTTCTTTTTTTTTTTGAGATTCTGTTGGCTAACCGATGCCCTTCTATTAGAACCTTTTGCCCTTTCCTCTATTAGTTTATTTTGTCATTTTATTTGTGTGGGATCCTTCCTCCTCCACGGATCCCATTCATTCATTTGATATCCAGTTACCATTTTCCCATGTCTCTTGCTCTTATTTCGTCCCTCCAGTCAGTATTCAAAAATAAAGTCCGTTTTGTCGATTGGACTTTCTCTATCTCATGTGATGTCACATGCCATTCCATTTTCAGACTCCTTCCCTCTGCAAGGGAAATACTGTGTTTTTTGCAGGAGAATTTTTTTTTCGGAATGCGTGGGCATCATCATCATCTTCGAAAAATGGACAGACACTCAGAAATTAGGGTTGTTTGCTGAATATAGTCACGTTTAGGGGGGAGGAGGAGAAGGAGGTCAAAAATGATGCAGATGTACAGTATGATGACATCATCACATTGTTTTTAATTCTGCAGAAGAAAGACACCTATTTGTTTCTTTGCAGAAAAAAAGGAAAATAGTTTATCAATCAAAATCAAATTACTTCCCTTTTACACTAAATTTCACTTCTTTCTCAATCACCTCCTCCCATTTTCTACGCCTTCTTTTCTCCAAATATTATCATCTCTCTCCTGATAGACTTGGGTCACCTGTTTTTTATCTTTTTTTGCAAGTCAATGTCTTCTTTCATTATTACGTCATGATCTACAGTAACCTCTCATTTTGAACGGCAAAAGATAGAAAAGATAGAGATTCATCGGTTCAAAATGCATCATCATCAGGTTTTGCAGAAAACCTTTTTCTCTAATAAAAAGAGATGGTAACTTGAGAAGATGAGCTATTGAACTGAAATATTCAAGTACTAGAGTCCCGGTCTTTTGCAGGTCGGTCCATTGAACTTTGGAGTTGTTTTTCATCAGTTGAAAGTTCATAGAAACAATTGACTCATTATTTTTTCATTTAATTGCTTTGAGTTTTCATTTGAGCCGCCTTCTTTGACCTAACCTTCCTAATAATTTATGGTTCAAAGTCTTTAATTTTTATGAAGTTCAGAAGAGAAAACCTGAAAATGTTCTGTTGTTTTCTCTTCTGATTTCCAGCTCACGGTTGAAAACATCTGGTCAGAACACCTTTTTGGTTAGGGGATTGAGCTAGAAAACAATGACCGTGGTAGCTACCTAAAAATATTATTGGATTTTCGATAACCATAAATGAAAAATTGAAAATGAGAAACCTAATTTTTAGGGTTGAGCTATCTTAGGCTTCCAGATTTTTTTCGTGAATTATTTTGAAATAGAGCGATTTTGCATTTCTCAATTTGTAGAACTTCGTATAGAACGTCGCTAGAGATCTCTTCAAAAACCCGGTTCCAAGTCATGCAGTTGTATTAGAGGTTTTCGGAAAAATTAGATCCATTCGGAGCTGAAATAGAAACCCAAATTTCAGAACTTTGACACCCGAGAAAAATATTTTTACGTTCTTAATTCTCCAAAACCCATCGTCTTCCTCCATTCGTAGAATCCTACCCAATCTTCACTACAACTAATAAAAAACACCTTCCAAAAAAAAAAATTCATTCTTTTTCGTTTTCTGACTCCTTCTTGCTCTTCGACCATTGAGCTCATTAGCGCATCCCCATGAAGAAGTTGTATCTTTTTGGTTCTGAAAGTGTACAAAAAGAGAATCAGCTGGAAGGGAAAAACCCCGCCCCCTTTTTCACTCTTACTTGATTTCCAGCTCATGACCTATCTACCTACAGTAATCCGATCCCTTCTCCTTTAAAAAACACTTAGTTTCTGGATTCCACACCCTCCTTCTCTTCCCAACATCATCATTGTTTGTTCACCGAATTTTAGATCTCATTTTTCGCGCCCCACTTGCTGCTGAGGCGTCCGAATAGTTGCTCACAACCCACCACCCACCAGCCACCCATGTGAGTGGAAGCAATTCTTTTTTGCAGAGACTTTTTTCCTTCTTTCGTCATCAGCCAGCCTCTTTAGCAGCGTGGGGACCACTAAACTTTCTATGATGACTAACTGACCTTAAACTGGGGAGAGAGAATGGGCACGAACTTTTTTGACGTCATGATGGGTTACCGTAGATGAGAAAGGGGTCCCTTGGTAGATAATATTACTCATGAGTCTCTAGAAATCAGAATAAAAACAGATGAGCTCATTAAAGAAAAGAATGAGAAATAGGTATGATACAGAAAACAATCGTCATCTCTTCACTGTTCTCCTCCTCCCTATTCATTCAATTTAATCTTAGTTTTCTTGCACTCCTCTCTCTTCGTTTTCCAAACCTAATCCTATTTGAGTCAGGAGAGAGAGAAAGGGGTTCGCAGTTTAAATTAGGAAACAACAACGCAACAATAGACAAGATGCGTCATCGACTTTGATAGGCATCTTGAGGTAAGAAGGCGAGGGCTGTTTACTAAACATCGCTATTAAATTCAGGTTTTTCAAGTATATAAAGATCTAGGTGCAGAAGAAAAATGAGAAGTTCTTGATCTGCTTTTTGTGTTTTAATTTCAAAAACTTTTCTGATTTAGACTCAAGTTTTTTTTGGGTCAGAAATGTCACAAAATAATCAGAAACACGTGTAAATGAAACTTGATTAGCTATGTCATAAGAGTGTTTCATTCCAGACTTTCTGAGGTCAGAAGCTATTTTTTTTCATGGATCTGTAACTCTCCATCATTTTTTCTCACTACCATCCCAATTTCCTTTCCAAAACGACTCAGTTCAAAATTTGTTATTCTGATCTCTAGCCATCCTCATGAAGTCCTTGGGATTATGTATTGGGTCAACAGACAAAATCCTGAGGATAAATAATGTTTGCAGAGTTTTTGTTCCGCAAATCATCCATTTCTTCCGCTTAATTAATGATCCTCTAGTTTAGGAGGGGGGTACGAATCTAGAGTTGAGAACTAGGTAATGTGGAGAGCTTGCTTTTTGAGATTTTGGAGAGGTTTTGAGTATTAACCAGTAAGATTTTAGCTGATTTATGCTCAATCAGAGTCAGGAAACCACGTTTCCATTGGAATATCTAAAGAAACTAGAACATTATCCTCTCTTCCCCCCAAACCGGTGGCTCCGGAAGTTTCACTGAAATCCTGAATACAAAATACAGAACTTTTTTTTGCTCCGGGTTCCGGTCTTGTCGGAAATTGAATTTTGACGCCCTGTCTAGCTGGTTTCATTCTGGAAACCCTAATGCTTAATTCCTGGAATTTGAAATCTTCTTTAATAAAGATGCACCCCTTCCTTCTAACTTTGAAATGTCTCTACGGTAGCTTGTGCCACTTTATTAGAGTCCCTCGTCCCCTGTACCAGTCAGAATCCGAAACTCCACTAACCCACGTACCAAAACCTGCGCCTCCAAGAATCTTGCACCACTCCAAAATCCTTCTTCTTCCAAAATACGAGACACAACAATTAGATAACAGTTCAATGCACTTCCCAATGCCCACCTCCCTAATTTTCAGATCTTTTTTCTCCGTTTCTTGACCACCTTTTCTTTTTTGTTTCTAAGAACATTCGCCCCAATGCACTTTGACATTTTATCTGTCTTCTTCTCCACTCATTCCTACACATCTATAAATAGGAATTCGGTGGGTCCCCCCTCTCCTAATCCGCTTTTCCTCCATTTTTGCTTTCCATCCATCCCCTATTCTTGGAGTTTAGCACTGAGCTGAACGTTGATCTACTCTTCATTTTATTGTTGTAGGGATTCAAAACTAGACACGTCTTTAAACTATTCCATAAAATCCAATTTTCAAAATAGGCTCCGCCCCTTTTATTCTAAAATTGTTGTTATCAGGTTTCCCTTATATAAATGAAATGAATATTTCGTGCCATTTCAAGCCTAAGTAATTCGTGCTGCTCTATTTTTGCTGCTCCTGCTCCTGGAGCATAATTTACTTCCGGTCCCGTCTTCTTCTTGACTTCAATACATATCGTCATCGATGATGTGTCTCTGGATACTTTTTTTGTCTCCCCTTCCTCTGATAATCAGGTTATGGTAGATTGAATAAAAGTTTCCTTTTTTGCCATTCTCTGGCTAAAGAGGAAGATGTGTTGTTTGTGAATTTTTGTTGTCTGAACCATCCTCTGTAATAAAACAGTTGTGATCAGAGAAAACGACGTCATGAGTACTTTCAGAATTCGAAAAAAAAACATCTGCAAACTCTCCACCTACTTTTTTTCGTTATATGTTTTTTGTTTCTTTTTAATTTATTTCAATTCTCCTCCTCTCAACTTCAACAATCCCATTTGCAGGTAAATATTTCTTGTTCAAATGAGAAACACTTATAATCACTTCTTCGTGCTTTTACTGTTAGTACTCCTCACACAATTCATCGCCTCGACGCCTTTAATGGTTGTAAGGAGAGTACATTCACCCACATATTATCAGGTTAGTCAAGTCAGTCCTGGGAAGGTGCACTTGTATTAGAGGGAAAGTCTAGACTTCTTGGTCAACTCTGTAGAAAGTGTTAAGAGATAATCTGAGTTTAAAAGTGGCTGAGCTGATTAGGGAAGCCAGATCGCTTGAAAATTCCTGTTGAGTCAAAAAAACCCCCCGGTGGTAAAAGACAGAGCATTTGGTAGCGCTTCTGCTGATATTCTAGATGTATCGGGCTCAAACCCACCAGAGCCATCTGTATTCCTGAGTCCCACCCTCCAGCCATAACGGAATAAGACACTGATGAAGAAAAAAGAAAGACTCCAAATATATTGGGTGCAACTCTATTAGAGACATTCCAGTATCTTCTCATCACATTCCGAAAACATTTTCGAAAACTGTTCTATTTGTTGTTCCGTCACATGCAAAAACTTTCGAGAAAACAAAACATTTTAAGCTGATTTTTCATTTTTGAGAGATGCGTGGACGTGTTTTTGTACACCGAAGTTTGGGGTGGCTTATCAATGACCCGAAAACACAAAGCAGCTTTTTTTGTATGTTGGTGTCAGGCACAGACTCCGCCCATTTCTATTTGTGAATGCTCTTTAAGTTGAGCTCAATTGACCTTCCTCTAGACTGCTATAATTATATTTTCAAATACCTCCCTTCCAACTTTTTCTATTTTTCAGACAATACAACAATTAGAACGAATGATTGATAATGAGAAAGTGTTAAGAAGGAATCGAAAGAGTATACCAGATGGTTATTTCAATGAGTTCACCGTATTGGATGTGTTAGATCGACAACGACGGGGGCAGCCGATTTCTGATTATACGGATGAATTCAGTGCGGATCCTTTTGAGGTAACGTCAGAATGAATTTGCAAACGAAAAAATATGAAATGTTAAGAGGGGAGGGTTCACCTGTTTTCTAAACAAAAATCAGTGAAAAGTTCAGCTGTCCAGACTATAGGGAAAACTCAAAAACCACATGTTCTGAAGTTGAGAAGGGATACGTTAACTACGAAGTTTTTGGGATCATTTGGATTAAGAGTTTCTTGAAAAATGCTCAGTCAAAAATTTAAAAAAGTGCTGGAAATTGTTGGTGGCCTGAAAACAAGGTAACGAAGAGCCAGCTAGGTTAAAAGCCCAAACAACTTCGACAATATTACTGTAAGAATTTCCATGAACTAGGAACCCTTGTAGCTATTTCTAGGCCATCACCAGTTCTCGCTCATTTTTCCGTATTTTCCTTTTCTGAGCAGCGTCATTTTCTGTACCAGGAAACTCCAGAAATCTCTCATAATTTCCTAAAAGAAGCCTATCAAAACTAGTTCAATTCCAAGTCCTTTCCCTCCTCCCTAAAAAGTAGATTAGTGATGATCCGTTGTGTCTCGTCACTTTTTCAACTAATCTTCAGACTTCAGTATCCTCTACGGTCACTCAAAAAACAAGCGAAACAATGACACCTGCTTCATCTCGGTAGTCTCCTTCTTCCGCTCTTCCAACCATCAGATCCATCATCACGTCATCTCACTCAGATAGTGTAATCTCCCTAGTCTCCTTTCTGATCTTCCGCCAAATAAAAAACGCCCACTCTCTTCTCAAATCAATCCACCAACTTGAAAATCCATCTGAATCTCTTCAAAACAAACAAAAACAACAATAATAACAGTGACAAATAACATCCATCTTATTCTTATTTATTTTCAAAATAAAAAATGAAATTTGCCAATTTGAATAATTGTATTTTTTCTTCTTCTTCTCTTACCTTGTTGATTGTGATCTATTTCATTTTAAGATCTCTTTTTATGATTTGCCACACAGTGCCCTTGAAACGGTAGCTGATAAATTTGATTCCCGTATTAAATTGTGAATTTTTCTCTTTTTTTTCAAAATTTTTTTTTGAACAAAACGCATCACGCAATAAACACATATCAATTTTATGTATTTTGTCTCGGAACATAAATTTATTGATTGTTAGGTTTTGAAATGAAATGAAGATTTTACAGAGCGATGAAAGAAAATGAACTGGTAATTGGATTGTGATTACCTGACTGATGTATGTATAAAAATCTGGAATAAAATTGAGAATGAATTACAGGAAAACTTGCGTTCATGAGGAGAAATAGCAAATGATTCTGGAAAATTAGCCAACTCACTTTCAGACCTAAACACTTTGTAGCAGGGATCCATGCTGTAGGGTGTCGCTCTAATCCTGATGGAGCAACTTCGAAAAGACACATTGCGGTACTTGAACCATATTTTCATTTTGTGAGCGATGACCCAAGAACTGAGCGAAAACTGAACCCAAGTGGTCATGTTACGGACGAAAATCCTACCGTCTTGCTTCTTGAAACAGTGTAAAAATCATATAGAAACAGAGCTGTACGCGGCAGCGTTTAGTCCAAAAAGTGCCATAAATGATGTGAATACCACACAAAACTGCTGCTGATAACATGTGAAATCTCAGTTGTAAACCACTGAATACAAGCTCGAAACCAGAAAATAGCACAGTCAAAGAAAATCGATCCAGCACTTACACCTTTGGGCGATAAAAATTGTTTTTAAACTCAGTAAAGTTTTCTATTACAGATATGATCCTGCTAAACCTGTAATCCCAAAATCCCATCATCCATTCCTTGCTACAAATTATTTTAAGCCTCGATTGCCCGCTCCTCGGTCCTCCACGTCATTTCCAGAACAATTGTCTATCCTTGGCCCCAACACAATAATTTTTATCCTTTGGTCAGTTTTTACGACGTCAACAAAATAGTATACGTCCTTTTGAGTGGGTGGGAATAGGGAGATGCTCCACCGATATTCTAATTTTTCGAGGAGGAGTTCGCGTGACTGATGCAAACTTATTCTCTTTTGTTCTTCCACTTTTCGACACAAAAAATCAGAAATCTGGAATAAAGTGACGTGGAGACAGACTAATCAGTCTAATTATCTCTTCAAGAGAGACCCTGCCCCCACCATCTGAAATTAGCTGGACGAAGAAAAAGAAGCAGTGGACGGGAATAAGAATAACATTCTCTTTCTCTCTCCATCCAACCAAATGTTATTGTTTTGTGTAGAAAACAGATAAAAAATGAAATTTCCTCTTTCCATTTTACCTAATCATTTTTGATCCTGTTCTCGGAACCCCTTTTATTTTTATGTCTATTTGCAGGGTGAATTCCCGAAATGACCGTATTTTCATTTCTCGCTTGGTTCCTCCTCTACTTTTGTAACACTGTTTTTTCGTATTATATACAGGTGAGTTCTTGATAGAGATTAGGTGTGTTTTTGTACTATAGGACTACGGTTGGAATTAATAAATCCAATGTTTTTGGAAGGCAAAGCTACATCCGAAAACCGTCCGAAACAAACCCAGAAACAGGGATCCCAATGAGGCAAACAGTCTGAAATATGAAATGAGAACATAAATCTCAGAATATTCCCACAGGAAGAAAGCACGCACTCTCATCGCGTTGACGTCTTCTAAACCCTCCACATAATTCAGACTTGCCGCCCGAGCGGTCTAAGGCGTGAGAAGTTAATCGATCTCATTGGGTATCCAGTCGCGGGTTCGAATCCCGTCCGGGGCAAATCTTTTTTCTTTTTTGCTTTTTGATTTTCAATACTTTTGGAAAGTGTAGGTTTAGGAGACAGTAACATTCAAGAAAGACTGTAGGTTAACAATTCAAACACTCGGTAAAACAATTATCTAATAGTGATTTCCAGACGAAACGATTTGACTACGATCCGTCGCCAATGGTGATGTACAATCAAATGTATTCTCATGAACACTGGATACCTTATCGCTATGAAACCGATCGACCAGTTGAAGAAAGTATGTTCGATTTTTGAATTAAAAGTACAAGTTTTTCTGCCGTTCCATAGTAAACACCAACCAACAAATGCATCCGTTCATACCATCTCAATTGGAAAATTAAAAACCTAAATATTATATTTCAGACATAATTCCAAATTGGGAGTCGTTTGGAGATGGTGGAGCAATTGACAAACGAGTGACAGCCGATCAAATTAATTCTATGTTGAAAAATGCGTGGCTCGGTCGGTAGTTGTAAAAACAGTTTTGATCAATAAATTGTTTCTCATGTTTTTCTTTCTTTTTTATTGCAAAATGAAATTCGTTGAAAAACTATCGAAAAAACGTTTATTTGAAAGTCCGCGCAAAGTGGAAACCTCTGCACTTCTTCTTCCCGCGGCCGTGTACTCCTCTCGGACGAAACAATATTATTTATTTTTCAACTGCACTTGTTGTTTTTATGCTGTTTCTGCATTTTTATTGACTAGAAATTTCGAAATTAATTTTTATTTTCACAGAAAATGGCGGCTGAGTCCATCTGGAGAGTTCGACCTGCCGCCAAAAAGTTTGAACACTTTCCAAAGTTAGCCGTTCCTGCAATTCAGCATCCATTAGAAGAGACAGACAGTAGGAACAAATTAGCCGAGTTTTGGACGAGATGGGAAACGAAAAATAAAAAATCAACAAAAGCAGAGGATAAGGAAAAAGATAACTATGATTTTGAAGATCCTCTAGGTGAGGCTTTGAATTCAAATAGAAAAATGAATAGTTTTCAATTAAAAAAATTCAGGAGCGACCTTTGGGGCTGCTGATACTGAAGAGCGTGTTGACAGAGATATTCTTCACGATACATCCAAATCATCTCGAAGTTTCTCCCTCGATAACACCCTAGAAAACCGAAAATCAGATCGTTCAACCTTTGACATTGAGCTTCCCGATTTTCAACCATGGAGAGAGAAAAGAGCACAAATTGCATCGATTTCAAAGCCAAAAGAATTTGGAATGTCTCAAATCGATATGCTGAAAGCTCGTCTGAAATCATTAACCGATGAGAAGAATCTGAAGAGTTTGAAGAAGGCAGGAGATGTTTCTCAGAAGTTTCTGATGCTTCGAGAGAATATGATCACAGCATGGGGAAGAGAGGATCGTGTTGAAGCTTTCAAAGTGAGATTACCTTTAAAAATGAACTGAAAACTAATTGAAATAGGTTCAACTTCAGATAATAATCGAATCCTCTCATCTCCTGCAATCAATTCCTCCTTATTCTGAAGAATATCCATATTATTGGCTTTTGGCAATTGATGTGATAGATACATTTGGAAAGTTACTTCACGAAAGGTTACTTACAAAGTCAAACGAAGCACGGAATAAAAATGGTCAAACTGATCTCCCAGTCAATTTTACTGTAGAACAAGTACCCAAGAATGTGAAGGATATGGCGATGAATTGGTTTTTGAAATTATCGGAAATTATTGACATTCCAGTTAGATTTTATAGTAAGTCTGGAACATAAAATGTGTTTTTTTCCAAATGAAAAAATTGAATTTTCAGTTGAATGCTCAATGATTGCCTGTTTGAAGTTCTTCGATGACACGAATCTCTCGATTAATCTGGAAAGACTTGCTCAAATGTGTTCTCGTAAGTCATTTGAAAAAATAAAAGTTTTTTATTCTTTATATCTTCAGAATTTCCTGATGATATCTCCTCCATCTTCGCTCGTGTCCACATCTCCCGATACAGTATGCTCATCGATCCATTGAATCGTGCTCCTCACTGGAAAGTTCTACATGATTGGATGCAAGCACCGAAAGATGTTATGGAAGACCTCCATCGAAAGAAGCAATCTCCTCTGGAAGCTAGGAAACAGGCGGTGTCAATTCAAGGGATCGCGTGGATCGTTCAGTGTATTGCTCATGGAGCACATACTGTTGATGACCTAGTTCCTCTTTTTGCATACTGTAGAAGAACATCTCCTCTGGACGAAAAGACGTTTATTTTGGTGTCAGCAGTGATTGAAGGGTTACCGTCAAAGTACTTAGCTGTACATTCTGAACAAATTCTGGACATTGTTTTTGCTCTACATGAAGATTTCGAGGAGCCGTTGACGAGACTAGGGAAGAGATATTTGACATTAGCGCCCATCGAGGAGAATCGAAAGTTTGTAAAAAAGTAAGTTTGGGTACAATTTTTCAGAAATTCCCTTTCGTTTGAAATCCTGAATTCATTTCTCTTCAATCCCTACAAATGTGATCTCAACGATCTCTGGAGATCTGAAAATATCTATAAATAAATTTCCTAATCAAAAAACTAGAAATATTTTTGTTGTTTCTTCTTTTTTCTCTTTTTCACTCAAATTCGTCATCACAACATTACACACTGCCGACCACAAATCTACTTGTGTCGCTTTGTGTCCGAAATTGTGCTCGTTGTGGCAGCAGACGAGTTCTTTCTCTTGGTATTCACTTGTCTTGAGACTTGAGAGTTTTTGAGTTTTCACGTTTTTAATCCTCGATTTCATCGTTTTTAGACAGCTATAGATATTTCCTCAGATAGTTTTTAGGTCTGAAAGTGTTCACCATTTCAAAAAATGTACTAATAACACAAACCTGTTCATTTTCCCCTATCATTCCCTTCCAGAATTCTCTCAACTGTTTTCAAAGTTCTTCCAGATCGGTATGGATGCGAGTCGCCGATATTTCCAGTTTCAAAACATTTGTGGACTGTTGTGCAGCATGGACGTCATACATCGCCAAATACTACACATTGAAAGATCTCACCCGAATACTTCAGCTTGTTTTGGTTAGGCTGAAGATAGATGATCAGACTAAGGTATTTAGAAAAATTTATTTTAAATTTAAACATTATGATTTTTATAGAATCCAGAGAATACACCTCTCCTGCTAGACCTTGTCGCTTCTTTCCTAGAATTCACAGCGGATAGAAATGACTGCATGGATATTGTCACCAATAGTAATTTTGTTACAATTGTCGATTTGATTGGTTATGATATGCAAACAACATCAGAATGTTCTAGAAGAATTCTGGAGATATTCACAAAACGATTTGAGAAGCGTTCGATTTCCAATGTTTCTGTTTGTAACTTCCTCATTGACAAGTGTCGATCGGCGTGTAAAGCTTATCGATTAGATGAATCTGAAGAGGTGAAACGAGTTGAGAATCTCTCCTGCTCCGCGATTTCTTTGATTGATTTTCAATCGATTTCTGAGAGGAATCAGTGTATAGAGTTGATTGTAAGATGCAGAGAAGTTATGGGATTACGGCAGATCGTTTTAACGGTAAGCAGCTATACAAAGTCATAAGCAATATTCAATCCGTTCTGTTTCAGCACGTCATAAACGTCCTCTTCGACTACACTCAATTTGTGCATGCTTCTATGAAAGATGGAAAGAAGAAAGAAGCTTTTATGAGAGTTTGTATAGTTAACTTATCCCTTTCGATTCCTGCTATCCGAGATCCAGTGAGACGTGCCAGAATGAATATCCTCAATATTCATTTGTGTCTTCTCACTAACTTCCATGCACAGATTCAAATTTTAACCGAAGAAATCATGGATTGCCTAGAGGATATCAACAGGAATAGTCCTGCATCATGCTCCATAATCTCTCCGATTCTCAATCAATACTTCGCAATTCTCATCCTCTGTCCCGATGGTTTCAGTGAAGATTTACCGTATCTCACTGATTTCTTCACGGTTTTAGCTCTTGTTGAACGGTATCTGAAGTTGTACTAATTGAATTCCTGACCTCTTTTTGTTTAGGAATCACGAAAAATGGTCGAAAGAATCAAAAGGAGTTCCACTGTCCGAAATCTACATAAATATGCTTCGATATCTGTGTTATTGTCGTCGACAAGATCCTCTAAGACTGGAACCTATTCATTATTATCGAATTGGAGATGAGGAGTATATGTTAGTTGAGAAAACTGTTTCTAAATTTCTGAATTTGTTTTTGTAGGGCTCAAGTCGATAGGAATATTTCGAATGTTATCACAAAACTCTTCTCACTTGCCAACGAGCCAACCATTGCTGTGATCACACTGGAGAACGTGGTGATGCACTTTGAAATCCATGAAGAAGTATTGTTTCTAAACCACTTCCCAGTAAACAAGTACACTTTTCAGATGCGCTCAACAATCCGTGGTCTCTTGAAACGATCTGTCGGCGCACCGCCTAACCTCGAAAAACGACTGGATGAAGTCGTCCAAGACCTGCGAAACGAGGCGGAAAAAGACGAAAATGTTCATAATATCCTTCAACGTTTATCACTTTTGTAGCTCTTTCATATTGATAATGTGCCTAATAACTTATTATTGCCTGATAACTTAATATATTTTCCAAACAATTTGCCGGTACGCTTTACAAGTTCTTGTATATGTTTAATATGTGATGACTATATTTCGGTTATTTATAGATTGCAATTAATATTATACATATTTTTGAACATGTTTTCTTTTCTTTTGTTCTAATGGTAACCTACCCATTCACCGATTTTTTTTTTGCTTTTTCTGCTGCTTCTGTATTTCCAAAGCCTTTTGATTCAGAAAAATGTCAGATGAAGATGACGACATGTTCGTTGATTTCGATGATCGAATGGATACGGATCCGATAACAATTGGAGATTCAGATGACTCTTTCGATAATCCACGACCATCAACATCCACCGATAAGAAAGCAACAATTGAAAAATATCAGAAGTTGAAAGAAGAATCGAAACGGTTAGATGAGTTGGCAAAGGAGGTCAGAAGTTTGGTGCTGATTTGTCGGCAGATGGAAGAATGTTACACGAAACGAGTCGGAAAAGATGTGATAAGTTCTGGAGAGGTGTTTCATCTTCATGTCTGTTCTAACAATTTTAGTTATTCTCCAGATCCGGTATCTCCATGATGGCTCTACTATGCTCCTCATTAGCATCCAGAATGTCACGAATCTCCCAATGACTGATTGGGTTTTATCAATTCACCCTTCCCCTATTTTCCCGAGTACTTCTCACTTCGCTTCGTACTCCCAGACAATCAAACTTGGTACCCTTCTTCCGGGTGTTCGAAAAACGTTTCAGTGTCATTTGGATTGTGAAGAACCTCCATTTCTACTTCAAATGTCATTGATGAGAGAGTTTCAACTAGATGATATTCGAAAGGTGTTTCAAGTGGATATTGATCCGATTGCGGTGACGTCCTGGAATCAAGCGCAGGTCGTGGAGAGGAAGAGTTCGGATATTATTGCGGTAAGAGGGATTGAGTAAATCTATAAATTGTAAAATCATGCACCTTTTCTTTAGTTTGAATTATTTGCAAGCTCTGGTGCTAAATTCAAAACTATGATCTATCTCAATCATTGGTTCAATAAAATCCGGCTCATTTCATATCGCGCACATCATATTTTTATCTTGCAAAACTTCACTTTTATTGATGTAAACGCAATGAGCCGTGCGGAATCAGAATGAAAGAAAAACTTTTATAAAAAGATGATGTCAGCACCAGATTTAGCCTCGAAATCTCGGAAACCTTTCATTTGCCTATATGTGTTTCTCTGATATTTCAGAATTTCGCCTCCTCGTTCCGCTTCTCCAACTCCCTCATTAATCTTCTCTCTGGAAGTCCTGACACCATCATCTCGATTCCTCAAGTCTTCAAATCAATTCTCAACATTCCCAATGTTCAAGACGACACCATCATCTTATGTGTTCCATCCTCTCCTACAGATAACATTTTCGTCAAAATCAGCTGTACCAAAGACGGAACCGCCCATCATTCATTGACAATTGGAACTGAAAGCTCGCGGAGCCACACGTTACTCGCTCAACATCTGCGTCTCCATCTCATTGTGGAGATGTCGAAATTGAAGTCGCGGCCCGCAAAAGGGATATTGATACTAACGAAAATGGACGCCGTTTCAATAGAGGAGCTCTTTCAGTCAATGCTTGCTGCCTTTTAACTAGTCTTTTTCCTTTTTTTCGGTTTTGTTTTTTTTTGAAATTCGGGTCACTTCTTCACTAATTTATTCATAGTTTTATTGCAAATGAACACTTTCCATTATTTTTTTTCTAAAACCTAAAAACCTTCATTAATCACCGGGTCTTAATAACCTGTTTCGTACTTTTGTTTAATTCATTTTTTGCAAAGATTTCTATAAAATCAATTTGTTTTTCAGAAAAATGAGCACTGCGTTCGTCGTCGGAGCCACCGGGGCTGTTGGGTCAGAGCTCGTCAAACTGCTCGCCGAGTCCACCAAGTTCTCAAAAGTCGTGTTGCTCGCAAGACGATCTGTCGATGCAGCAACAGGAGACAAGTTCGTGCAGAAGACTGTGGATTTCGATAAGTTGGAGGAGCATTCAGAAGATGTCCGCGATCTTGACGTGGCTTTTTGCGCTCTTGGAACCACACGTGGAAAGTCAGGAGCCGATGGATTCTACAAAGTAGATCACGATTATGTGATGAGTGCGGCAAAGTTGGCCAAAGAGAATGGTAAGTGTAGAATGTTCTGGAACTGAAAGATAAGAATTAAGATTTGTTTATTCCAGGAATCAAGCAATTCGTCCTTGTTAGTTCTGGAGGTGCGGATGAAACTTCTCGATTCCTCTACATGAAAACCAAAGGAGAAGTTGAGAAAGAAATCGGAGAACTCAACTTCGATAAGTTCATTATAATGCGTCCAGGACTCATCGAAACAAAACGTCAGGAATTCCGTCTGGGAGAATCTGTCGCCAGTGTTCTCATGAAACCTTTGAAGCTCTTCTCCAATCGATTCTCCAGCTCTGCCACCGAAATCGCTCAGGCTATGATCAACGCCACTCAAACTGAAGAAACAGGAAAACACATTTGGGATAATGTGAAAATTATCGAGGAAGCCAAAAAATATTCTGCTTAACTTTTCAACTATCTTGCCTACCTTTTAGAAATTATCTCATTTATATTTTGCTATCCTCTCGCTTACCAATGACACAATGTAAAATTTTGCTATTCTCTTCGGGTTTTTCACTAACTTATTCATCCTTTTATTGCAGATAAACATGCTTCCATCTAATTTTTTTCTGATCATAATTTTTATTTACAGGGTCTTGCAAACCCTTCTCATACTTTTGATCATTTTTTATCTGCTCATTGTTGTTCATATAATCAATTGTTTTTCAGAAAAATGAGCACTGCTTTCGTCGTCGGAGCCACCGGGGCTGTTGGGTCAGAGCTCGTCAAACTGCTCGCCGACTCCACTAAATTCTCAAAAGTCGTGTTGCTCGCAAGACGATCCGTCGAAGCAGCAACAGGAGACAAGTTCGTGCAGAAGACTGTCGATTTCGATAAGTTGGAGGAGAATTCAGAAGTCGTCCGCAATCTTGACGTTGCTTTTTGCGCTCTCGGAACCACACGTGGAAAGTCAGGAGCCGATGGATTTTACAAAGTAGATCACGATTATGTGATGAGTGCGGCAAAGTTGGCCAAAGAGAATGGTAAGGATACTTGAAGTGTAGTTTGAAAATTGAAGGTTTTTATTACAGGAGTGAAGCAATTCGTATTGGTCAGCGCAGGAGGTGCCGATGAAACTTCTCGATTTCTTTATATCAAAACGAAAGGAGAAGTTGAGAAAGAGATTGGAGAACTCAACTTCGATAAGTTCGTTATAATGCGTCCAGGATTTATTGAATCAAAACGTGAAGAGTTTCGTCCGTTAGAATGCGCCGCCAGCCTTCTCCTGAAGCCATTAAAGCTCGTCTCTACTCGATTCTCCTGCTCTGCCACCGAAATCGCTCAGGCTATGATCAACGCCACACAGACCGAAGAACCAGGAAAACACATTTGGGATAATGTAAAAATTGTCGAGGAAGCCAAGAAATATTCTGCTTAACTTTTTAACTATCTTGCTTACTTTTCAAAACTCATCTCATTGATAATTTGCTATCTTCTCGCTTACAAATGACACAATGTAAAAAATATATTTATTCAATAATAAAACAGAATTACAAGTTGCTTATCACCGGTATGTTTTGTGAAGAAAGGTTTTGGCAGAGACAGAGAACTTTCGAGTCATGACGGGGATGTTTTTGAAAATAAATGGGATTAGAAGTGAAGACTAGTAGTAGAAGATCCAAATTATTGGAGCAAGGAATAGAATCTGGAGAGATGAAGATCCAGATTCAGATGTGTAGTCCATAGATCCAGGAGAACCTAATCGGATACTTCTGGATTCACTGACTGGCCCGATGCCTCCAGGATTGTATCCAGCAACTTTGATGGTGTACATGTACATTAACTTGAGGCCGTCTAGCCTCGCTGATGGGTTACGGCGATCTGAAAGTCGTTGAACAGGCATGTCAAGTTCAATGGCTTCCGTGGCGGTTTCGGAGATGTAGATGAAGATCTGGAAATGCTAGAACTACTATTTGATTTGGATGCTTGATAGCGATGATAGAATTGAAATTTGTCAAACTTGAGTTCAATTCCGGGAGGTGCCAATTATTTTTTACATTTTCCTATAATCAATCCCAGTCACTCACTTTATAACCGCAACCATTCTCCGATCTGTTCGGCTTCTGCAACTCAACAGCCGACCATTCCAATATGGTTGTGTAGCTGTCTTTCTGAAAAGTTTCCTAGTATATGATGTTCGTCAATGAATAACTCCTTTACCATCTGTTTCATCATCAACTTCCCAATCAGTGGTGTCTGATTTGGTGGATGTTGTTTCGTATGAATCCTGAACTTCTTACTTGCCGGCCCAAAGTTTCCATGATTATCGATTGCTTTCAAATCACAATCGTATGCAGTTTCGGCTTCAAGACCCCCCAGCATCCAGAATGTTCGATCACTGGCTACGGTAGCTGAGATTTCCGATCCAGTTAAATCCAGACAGGTGATTTGGACGGCGTGTTTGGTGTCACAATCAGAAGTGTTGTCCCACGTCCAAGAGATATTCACATGGGATGCATTGATGGGCTTCACGTTGTGGAGTGATACTTTCTTGAGTTCTCCTCGACTGTTCAAAAATGCTACTGTATCCGTGCTAACACTCCCGTTTCCTTGATCATTAACTGGTCTCACAGCCAGCACGACCATTCTACATCCATCAGTTGTGTTCAACTTCAGAATTGCTTGTGGTTGATCGGAATCTAAAGAAATATCTTTCTTCATTTTATTCACTTAATTTATTATTATAACCTACCCAATTGATGTTCAAAATCATCATCATGGTTCAGCGCCTTTAATTCATCTGTTGCATTTCTTCCCACTGTTGCTTCACTCCACGAAACTCGATATCTCAAATTGTCTCCTGTAGATTCGTGTCCTTGTTCGATAGGCTGCCATTCAACGAGAAGAGTTTGAGAGTTCAAAGATCTCCATTTCAAATCATCAATGGTTTCTGAAGGAGCTCCTGGAGCAGTCTTCACCCAGTCACTTGGCATTGATGGCTCTCCAATTGCTGCAGATTCAACGGATCGAACACGGAATTGATATTCAGTATTTGGAAGGAGATTCTCTACAGTGATACTATCCTTCTCCATGTTTCCTACGAGTTGACGCTCTGCTGCTCTCCATTTACGGTTTTTGCGGGTGCGAAGTTCTACGAGGTATCCCTCCACCTTTGGCTGAAAATTCCATAATAAGGTTATTTTTACTAGATATACCCGGAAAAGAACTTCACAAACCGAATGATCCCTTGTATCCCTATGCTGTGGTGGGAGTCTCCATCTCAATCTGAACTTCTTCTTTTTCTCCTTTCCATCCTCTTCTATTTGTTCCACTGTCAATGCAATTGGAGATGGTAGTTGAGGCTTCGTTATCACTTCTGAGCTCCCTCCGTACAGAGAAGAGCACGCAAATCTTCCGATTTGTCTTCCTCCAGCTAGACTTTTCGGAACTTCCAAATCGACTTTTTGTTTTACATGCCGTCCTTTGTGCCCTGTTTTCTTCTCATGAACTTTCGATTTCAGAGATGGATACTCTTTGGCTGGACGGTCATTTATCTTCCATTCGAATAGAGCTTCCGGACATTCTGCACTATTCTCACATGTCAATTCCACTTCACAACTCATATTTACTGTCTCTTCATCCAAATAATTCGTCTTGATTGATGGTTTATTCATCACTATCAATTGAACTTGAGCATGTGCTTTCCCTAGCTTGTTATGAGCAGTACAGAAGAATAATCCAGCATCTTCATGAAGAACCTTCTCAATACTCATTATTCCTTCCTCATCTCTGATTCTTCCTTTCTGTGGGAGCCTGGATCCTCCTGCATCTGCCCATTTCCCATGGAATCTTGGAGATGCTTCGAAGATACATGGAATGCTTACTGTAGATCCCAATGCAGCGAATACTTTTCTTGGCATTGCATTCGGAGGGAACAAAGGGGCGGAGTCTTTGACAGTCAGGAGAGCAGAACTTGAAGAGCTTCCAACGTCATTTGACACGACACATTGATAGACTCCAGAATCAGTTTCATCCGCTAACTTCAGATGGAGAACGTTGTGATCGATACGTAGACGCTTCCGTTTTTCAGCAGGGAGGAGAAGTGGGACGATTGGTTTGGCATCTTTGAACCATTCCACGGAAGAGTAGCTGTCGGCATTCGAGAGAAGACATTCGAAACTGATATTGGATTCAGTGGGAATGAGACGGTCGTGGAGACCTTGGAGGATTGATGGAGGAGCTGGAAGTTAGAGTGTTTGATAGAATAAAAACTACTTCTGATGCTCCAAACTCACCTCTCAACTTAACATGAACCTCTCCAGCAGCTGCTCCAAATGCATTCGTTGCCACACACTTGTACTTCCCTGCATCCCCGTAATTCACTTTTTCAATTTTCAAAACTCTCCCGAAATTCGAAATTTGCGATCGAGCTGGAAGAGGTTTTCCGTCCACACGACTCCAGGTGTATTTTGGGATCGGACTAAAAATTCATCATATAAAAATGAAACCAATTTTTAAAGGCTCACTTTGCATATGCAAAACATTCCAGATAAATTGAATCTCCAACTTTTGGGTCTTCAGGGAAAACTTGAGGTTGAGAAGAGTCTAATTTCGGTGGGAAAGTGGAGTTGACAAGTTTTGGAGTGGAGGAAATTAGACGGAAGAATGGACCGTAGTGACCGGATTGCGTAGAGTAGACTGATAAGGAGCACGCGTAGCTGAAAAAAATATGTTGAAGGAGTTGAAAAGTCTCTATTTTAGACAGTGCATTTCTAGAGTATTGTACTTTGTCATTGACCGTTTCTTTGATAATCATAAATCAGATCATTATTAGACCTGTGATGATAATCCTATTAGTGAAGAGAAAGTATACAATTAATCATTATAAGTCTAATCAGATTAAATCGATTTAGTTTCAATGAAAGGGTAACTCGAAAGAGGAGACCTCCAGGAACTAAAATTCTGAAACTTTCGTAAGACCTTGGAGTTAAGACACTGGGAAAGAATAAAAAAAAACTGTGAGAAGAAGAACTGAAATTTTCAAAAATCTCCAGAGTTGTAGGCCAACATTCAGTTTGATGAGACTGTTCGAAGTATCTTTGAACTGATTTCAGTCCAAAAATTAGGACTTCCTGTTGAAAATCTTGAACCAGGACTACTAAGCAACCGATGTAATAACTAGTTTCGTATTCAGTACAGCTTGGGACATTTTCCTTGATTTTTTAAAACATTCTTTTTTGGATCCATTTCAAATGATTTCCAAGATTGTTAGTAGAGCTCTCTTCTTCAAAACAGACTGGGCTCAAACAGTTTTTGTGAACTGAAATACTCTTCTAGGAACCATCAGATTTTTGATTTCAAAATGAATAAAAAAGAAATATATTCGAAAAACGGAATCGTCGTAATTTTAGATGCCTAGTCTGCCAACACCGATGCCCGACATCTTCAAGGACATTCCTCCCTGATCTTTGCTCACCTATCCTCATCCTCGGCAGTGACATATGAAAAGAAGAGTGTTCCATCCAACGAAATGAATTGTCTCTCGTTCTGGCTCAGGATCCTATCCGTCGATGCACCGTACAACCACGAGAATGTCAACGATTCTGAACAGTTTTCATTTTCCAACGCGCCCATTCAAAAATCTATTTTTCTACCCAAATCAGTTCCATTCGCTCATTTCTCTCATTTCTTGAAAACCTGGATGGATGGTGTGGGTGTTTTTTAGAAAGCGTGTGGTGTGCAAGTGAAGGGAATGGGAAAACCATTGGTTTTTTAGTTCTGGTGTGCAGAGAATGAACCACAAAGTGACAAGGGGTTTTGATAGGAATGAAGAGACACCACCACACATGCAAAAATAAAATAAAAATAAGTAGAGAAAATGAAAAAAAGAAGCAGCGAATTATTAGATGTGTGCGGCCAAATAGGATTACGGTAGGTAAAGAAAAAAAAACGGATTACTGTATTTATTGTGTGCAATCGAAAAGAATGGGAAATAGTTTATGTGCTGCTGTAATAGAACGAAAAAAGGAACGACAATCAAAAAAAGCTATGAAAGTTTTCATTGGCAAATCAAATAGCTAATCACAACAAGACAATTTTTTCGAAGGAGTGAATCAAAACACCATTTTTCATCAGAAAAGAAAATTATCCATCCAGAAGAAGCGTTTCGCTTTGTGCAAGTGGAAGTGCTGAGTGTGTGTGGTGCGAGTGATTTTTGTTACTTTTTTGTGGAAAAGCACGAGAAAAACTAGAGAAAAATGGATTGAAAATGTTAGAAAAGCTTTTGAAAAACTGTGGGAACCTCTAATAGAAGGGCACACTAAATACTGTACTGACTAGAAAAATGAATCATTCAAATTGAAATACTGATTTGAACACAATAGAAGGGCACTCAAAACGAAAAATTGAAACTGACTCTAATATTTTGGCACTCAAGGTACGAAGTCTAAAACTGATGAAAACTGAAAAAACTGAAAAATTCTGTTTCACAAAAATATCTCTAATATAAGGGCACACGAAACAAATGACCTTCTATTGAAGGGACCTCATTTTTCCAAAAAGAAACCATGCAAGCCAAGACATCATCAGCCAATTCACTTCCTTTACTATCACAGTTTTTTGCCTGTATCATACATTTTCAGATACCCGAAACTGAGTTTTAGTGCTACTTCCCTAGTTTCTCTCTTCAGCGTTTCCCATGTAACAAACAGTGACTCTGTGTAAGTGCAAGTGCAATTCATGTGGAACACAAATGTGATAGCTCAACGTCTCCCCTCAGAGAGCTCCAGGAGCTCTCTTCGAAGATCGGAGCAAGATTGGTGCGAGTGCAAGGGTGAAAGTGCTTTTTGGGGGAAGGTGGTAACACATTCAGGTTGTTAGTTTTGGGGTGAAGTTCGGGGTGCAAAGTGTGTTAGTAATGGGCCGAGCAAAGGGCGTGTGGGACGACGGACAATCGAGAGAGAAATGGTGCAAGTGTGACAAAATGAGTGTGCATTCTGTAGGTGTTGACTTCTGAATGAATAATAATTCTTCTGATATGGTTTATTACACAAAACTGGAAGAAGGGAAAGAAAGAACGGAATCGAAGTGTGTGTGTAAAGAAGCCAATGGGGTGAAAGGAGATGGAATGGAAGGGAGGGGGATGATAAGGAGAAAACGAAGAAGAAGAAGAAGGAGGGAGGTTGGTTGCAATTTTTGATTAAAAATGTATTTATTGATAACGGTTTTATAATTGATGGTGGAGGAGAAACTATTAAAGTGATTGTGCATGTTCTAGGAATATTGTTTGTGAGGATTGTGAGGGGAGAAGTGGAGGAAACGGTGAGGAAGAAATAAAAGAGCATCCAAGGTTTGCTAGCTACAGGGAGATGCTCTCCCATTAGGAGTGGCTCCTATTGCAAGGACTTAGGCTTTTTAGATGGTGCAACAGGAAAGATATGGCGACTTTTCTGCATTTTTGCGTCAGCGTGTTGTACCTTGCGGTGGTTGCAGACTACAGTACCAAACGGTCTGCGAATACCGCGCGCTGCACTACGCTGACGCAAAAATGCAGAAAAAAAATCGCAGTAGCTTGACTGTTCTATCCGCTTTGAATACCGGTTTTTTCCGGATTTCAGACTCAAAAACGTCGAAATTGGCTGGATGAAACACTAATTTCACTTAGCCTGGCAGAAATAGCCTCTAATGAAACGGCAGGTAAAACTGAAAGGTAGGCATGCCAAAAAAGGGTGCCAAAAATGATCTAGTTTCTCAAAAAACGATCCCTAGCAGCTATCTTCAGGTGCCATTCTATCAGGACACCACATCAAAGAATCTCAAAAGAAACCGAAACCTAAGCGGCCCTTCTATAAGGGGGACTTCTCCAAAACCTCAAAACCCTCTAAAGCCCTCTGAAAGCTATAAAACTAAAACCCATATCGGTGAACACTTTACAAAACTATCTATCCCTATATCTAGATCTTCTTCTTTTTCTTCTCAGTGTTTACAAATCGTTTTATAGTCCTCATGAACATTTCACACTAGAATACCATTCTTCTCCAAAAAAAACGGATCCAGTTGGAATGAAGACGAAATGTTTATCTTCATGAAGAAGCATAATACACTAAATACTTCAAAAAGACTTTGTAGGGCAAGAAGAAAAGAAAAGAATAAGAAAATGGAAAAAGAATGGAGAATAAACAAATTGGAAGAAAATGAAAAGTGTCAAATCTCCAATAGAGAAAATAGAAAAGGCATGAAAGATGGGCTCCTCTCTTTTCGTTCGGTTTCTAATTATTTGCACAATCTTTCATTCCCTGATATTGACATTTCGATTTGATAGACACTGAAGGAATCAAGATTGATTGCATTGTGGCCCCCTTCCCGAAACAAAAGGTGTTTGAGAACGGAGAAATGGATAGAGACCACAAAAAAAGAAAAACGATGAAGACATTTTTAATTGCGGATCGTTCCAAGGACGTGGATAGATAGAGAGAAAAGGATCTGGTGAATGAATGAAGAAGAAGATGTTCCGTTTTCAATCGAGAGAGAAGAAGAGAAGACTAACTATGTGATAACCTACTTTCATTCTGGTATTGAAATCTAGATGATTGGTTTGGAAAGGAGGAGATAATGTATGTGTCTTGGTGGGGAAGAAAGTAACTAGTTTCCTGAGGGAGATTGATTCAAATCTAACAAGTATATCAAATTAGTCAGAACTAGTCATGGGAACCTCTTATAAAGGGGCAGTCGGGATTTGTCTAGAGTAAAGCCTGTGAATACTTTAATGGAAGGAAATGGCTCACTCAAAGTCTTCAAATCAGAAATATAGTAACTAAACTCTTCAAGAGCTTTTTAAGAGAAACTTGGAAACTAGCAGATTTGCGAATAATTATCTAAAAGAAGTACATCCGAGAAAGGTACAACTTTGAATCAAACAGATAGAAATCACCTCACCAAAGTTTTCAAGAACAAAAATATAGGGCAACCCAAGTTAAAGCTGAGTGTGTTTTTTCCGATGAGCTCAGAACTGTAATTGCCTCTAATAGAACTGCACTGAGCACGTTCAAAACGACTTCGTTGGAAATCGCTTGTTCTTTATCGAACAACATCTGTCTGCCGGGAAAGCGGTTTTACAACAAAGTTGTCAACTACAAAAATGAACATTGTTTATGCTCGATACATAAAAAGATTTTTTAGAGTCATAGAAATATTTTGACTGTGAGAGGCAACCTCAAAACCAGCTTTAATCAGCGAACAGTATCCTATGATTTTGAATGGTACTGTAAGAAGCTAAAAACTACTCACAGTGACTTCTACATCCAGAAGATTCAGGTAATGGGATCATCAGAAATCATGCTCCACAAACTGAAGCCGTTGGAGGGCTTTAAATAGAAACAGAACTACAGTATACTTCAGGCCCATGGAAACTATAAATATTACGACAAACTGAGGCAATATTCTGGTTCTAATTATGTAAAACCGTTACGTAAAAAGAGAGAGACAATTCATAGATTAACCACACAAGACAGAAATCCAGAAAAAAGAGAATGCTTCTTCTTGTCTCAAGTGTTTCTTGCTTCTTCCTTCTTCTTCCAAAACCTCTTCTTTATGGAAAAATGAAAGCGAAAAGAACGTTATATCCAGGCATCTTATCGAGTTTTCTCTTCCTCTTGGTTTTCCTTTTTATATTCTTTTCTTCCGCGTCCGCCGCCTTCCGCGACTTGTGCAAAAAAAGAAGATGAAAGCGGAAAAGAGAATAAAAGGATAACCAAAAAAAAAAAACAAAAAGGATGATAAGGAAGTGTATGTATTCGGGAATTCAGATGATGATGTTGATGATTCGGGAAGACGATAAGATCCAAAGAAAAGCGAAAAGATGGACATTTTGCCCCCAGGGGAAAACAAGAAAGTTGGAAAAGTTGTAATCAAGTTAGGTCTCTAGTCAATTTGACGGAGGAGGAGAATGCACCATCTCTCTCCTCGATAGTTAGTAAAAGCGGAGGAACTCCAAAAAGCGTTATAAATTGCGAAGCGGTTTGGGAAAAAAGTTAGATTGTGCTGAAGCGTTGGGATAATGCCACACTTTTGGAGAGGGAGAGTTGAGAAGCATTCGGAAGCTTCGATTTGGCGGGATTTTGAATTTTGAAATTATCTAAAGTTGCCTTTTTTTGACTTGAACTATCTTGAATTTGGCAGGGCCATAAAAAAAGTTAGAACTGAAGTGTGGGCTCTGAAAAAAGAGAATTCAATCCATTTTCGTGTGCTCCAAAAGTGGAGTATGTTCCAAAGATCACTGGAAACTATCCTCAAAACCTAAAAAAATGTGGAGTGATGGTCTTGAAACCAATTTTTTCTGAATATCTATACCTTTTGTTTTTTCTGAGATTTAGCAAAAACCCTAAAGAATTTTTCCAGTAGAACCTATTTGCAGCCCGGATATGGCTGATTAAAAACTTCTAGTCAAGGCTCAGGCATCCTATCGTAATGAATGAAAAGTAGGGATACATTTTGAAGGTTTGACAACTAAAATATCGAAATCCCGTTCAAAAACCAACTACCCTAGCTCTACTAACTTCTCAACTGATGGGATCCCGTGTTCGAAAAGGGCGGGACCACTCATTCTCTCTCTCTTCCAATGTCTTCCAGAAGATCTTGTGGGGAACCAATAATGTGTGGATCACCCGCACTTGTTGATAGTACATTAAACATCAAAAAGAGAGAGAAGAAGGTTGAATCATCACGAAAAGCTTTCTCGCAAAATTGGTGACTTGGGGCAGTGGGGAACTCGAAAAGATAAATCACCGACAGGTGGCTTCATTCTTTGAAATCGAAGGATGAAAGAAGAAGAAAAGAGAGAGCAACATGAGATGATGGGATGGGAAGAAGTGATCAGAAGAAGAAGAAAAGGATGAGCTTATGTTATATATCTAATTGCAATTGATATCTACAACATTATATCAAAGAGACGGATAGATGAAAAATCGGAGAATGATGGAAGACTTTGTTCCAATGAAAAGTGAAGTTGCATGGATTCAAAACTTTGGAAGGTGGCCAAACTGTTTCAAAGTATATCAGGATTCTTTAAGCTAACTCATTAGGCATTTTGCATCAAAATTAGGTATATTCCTGATTTCTTCGAGAAGACTTTTGTCGAAGAGAATAAAACTTCCTATCGAGGCATGAATTACGGAAAGCTTGGCGCAAAAACAGAAAAATTACATTTCAAGAAACGGAAAGCCCAATTCGGTTTTCGGATGTTTACTGGTCTATCCTTTGGTACAATCTCATATGAATATTAAATCAAATGATATAGAAATTTTCGGTCTACGAGTTCCAATTTTCAAGATTTTCGAGTTCCCAAAAATGAGAGTTCTGGAGTCAATCATTGACGAGTTTAGGATTGGAATGAGAGAATTAATTTTAGTAACCAAACCAGAGGCAATTTTCTGTCAAAATCCTTCTAAATAAGATGTCATTCTATTCCGTGGCGCTACAGTTACGAAAAGCTCAGAAAACTACCTTCCTTAACTCCTCCGAACCGGATCCCCGATTAGGAATTCCATAACCAAATGCTCTAACTCTCTGCTACAGTACCCTAACACTACTCCATTCTTTGCTGCTGCTCTTCTGAAAACATCACTCAATACAAAATGAAAAATGCCAATAGCAGAAAGTGAAAACGGAAAACGCCACTTCTGTATTTGACATATTTTTGTGTCTCTTTCTCTCTCTCTCCGTTTGAAAAAGGGGCGTCCCAATTGAAGACATCTTCCTCTCTCTCAAGGGACAAATTCATCGAAGGGAGCCATGGATGTGTGAAGGAGAAGTAGAAGATGAAAAGAATGAAGAAGTGGGAGGAGTCTCTCTCTTGGCTAATCACGATTGAAGTGGAGTGAGGGGGACCCTAGAAGGGGGTGTCTATGCAAATGATGGCACCTACATAAATCTGCATTGACAAGTTTTGAAGAGGAGAGAGAGAATGAGTTGTTGTTGTTGTCGGACATAGTAGTTGAGGGAATTGGAATTCAGAAGTTCTAGAATACAAAGTACAGTAATCCCTGAGGATTGAAATGTTATTGAGGAGGTGTCAGGCGGTCGAAAGAAAAGAGAAGCTTTAAGTGACTATTGTGTAATAATTGGTGAAAAAAGAACAGCTCGATGAGAAAAGAGCACTTTTGAGCGCTGGGAGCAGGAGCAGCATTTTAGTGTGTAACACTTTGTGGACTTTCGGATGGAATGGATGGAATCGACTTTTCGGAAGAATTGGATGGATTTATACTTTTCTTTCCCGGAAAAAATAGGAAGATGGGGAAGCTTTTTGAAACATCACAAACAGAAAAATAGGCGCTCAAGGTTTCGGAAAAAAAGGATTATGATAATTTTGCCTAACCGGTTTTCTGCATGTTGAAATTTCAGAAAATAGCATGGAATGTTCAAAAAGAGGAAGGCTTTTTTGGCAAAGATACGAGATGATTCTAGGGTGGCAGGGCAGAAAAATGAAATGATGTTGCTTTGAATTTTTTTTGCTCCGGTGTTTGAACGGAGTCATGGATAAGGTAGAGGCCTTGTTGGAGCTGAACGCGTCTCAACACAAAGAAAAGTTTACTGTAAGACTTTTAATTCTTGAAACTAAAATTTCAATTAAAGACAAGTCCGAAAATATCTTCTACTTTTTTAAAGAGTATTTTGATGTTCTCCATCACTTTGGTATGTCCTATTCTTGCACAAGTGTTTCAATAGTGCAGTAATATTGTCCACCATGGCGAACTTTTTGGATTACAATTGCATGCGCCTTTAAAAAAACAAAGCGGCTGTTGGGCAATTTCAAAAAATATCGATACCATACAGTAATTTTTTTCTCTGTGGCAAGACCCATACTGCGCCTTTAAGGTAAATGAATCCCCGTGCAGAATGGGGCGCACCTTTAGTGAAATTTCTACAGTAATAAATAATTTCTATGCATTCTTTTCTCTCAAAAAAAAACCAAATTTCTGTTGGAATATGCAAATCTTTGTATAATAAAAAGAAAAGTTTTCATTCTTTTTCCGTTCCAACCAAAAAAGAAATGATGAAAAACTGTACATATTTGATGCGTCACCATGACATATATTGTTTTTCTTCCGTCCTTTTTCCTTTTTTGATATAGAACTGAATTCACCAAAAATGGAAAGTAGAACCTCCTTAGGAAGAAGAAGTAGTGGCATCGAATCCAATCCATCATCGTCGAACATGGGTGGGTGGGTGGAGGGGTGTATACTTGACTAATCTACCCCTTCCTCCCCCTTTCATTTCTTTTTTTTTGAGGGGTGAAGTACCTACTTTTATTTGGAAGGGAAATGGAAAAGACCTCTCTTTTTAGGTGGAAAATGGGCTTTTGGTCTTGTTTGAGAGAATTCTAGAAGACCCTTTGATTGATAGATAGGTGAAATGGGGAAATTGAAAGGAAATTCAGAAGAGAAATAGATGGAATCAGAGGAAGGCTACCGCTGTAAGAGGTACAAAAAGGGAGGGGCTCTGATAGAAGTTTGGAAAGAAGAGCTCCAAGATTTTGGCACAGAAGAAGAGCACGGCAGGATGGTAGAAAATTGAAAATAGAGAACAAAAAACTGACACCAAGTTGATGAGCATGCTAAAAATATTATTAGTTTTTGATCAGAGACGGCTCAATAATACAAAAATCTATTATGGAAAACTCAGCAGAAGATTTCGTGCTCCATGGATAATGCCATAAGTGGAAAAAGGTACGCGACGTCGTCATCATAGCCTAGCTTTTTCAACGTACAGTACGGTATCATCAATAAAGCGCGGAATGTTTTTCTAGGTTTTCAAGATTTTTTTACAGCTTTGAAAATCGAAACATCGAAAAAAGACTTCCCGAAAACCCACATTTCCAGCTGACCCACAAAATCCCAGTTGAAAATTTTTAGTTTTACGAGAAAACCTAGGAATTGAAAACATTACCTTGGCCTAAAATACAAAATACTTTTCTCCTCTTCCAAGGATCTAAAATTTCACGTCTTCAAGAGGTTCCTTTCTCTCTCAGAAGTGGTTTCTTCCCTTTTGTAACCTGATCCAAATGGAATCGAGTGTGAGAAACAAAGGAAAAGCAATGTGGATTAGAGGGAGAAGTCGAATTTAAGAAACAAGAAGAAAGAAGAAGTTTTGTGAAAACATTCAAAATACATGCGTATGATGATGATGATGGGGAGAGAAGGGAGTTTGTCGTATGAAGGGAAAAAGAGTTGGTGGACCCATGCACAGACACACACACAACACAAAAAAGAGACCCTTTAATGCGGTCGCTTGTCGTCTCCTTCCCTTTAGTCAGCTCGTCTTTTTGAGGCAAGTTTAGGAAGAAATTTAGAGAGAAATTGAGCGAATTGAAACTATTTAACCCACTAACTCACTTGGTTGATGTGCTGGAGCATCACAATCTAGTTTTGCACCCCCTGTCGCGAGGGAGTAGACATCGAGACGATGGGGACGGAAGGCGTCGATGAAGGATGGTTTCAGAAGGATCGGTGGACTTCGGACTTCTCCAAGGAAGTTTTTGGCTGTACAGTGAAAAGAGGAGTAGGCAAGGGTGGAGGAAGCAGGGACCAGGAGATTTCCACCGGAGAGAAGGTAGGAGACGTTGGACATTGACGGGCTTAGCTGAAAAATTGGAGGATTATTAGGATGTTTTGTCTGAAGAAATGACACATTACGGTTTTTTCAAATTGAATTACACCTAATATTAAGACGATTTTACATCGATCTCATAAAGTTGATCACCAGTGAATTCCGAATAATTACTGAGGCTTAGAAGCACAACAGTACCCAACAAGACGTTCTACAAAATTCTAAGCTCGGAAAAAAACGCTTGTATTTTACAAAGCTGCCAGATATTTTTTATTACTTTTTGCTGTACTGGTAATCCGAGTCAAACAGACCAAATCATTTATTCCCAATGTTCTAATAAACACTCACCACTTCCACATCATTTTTATACCAAGCCACAGTTGGCTTCGGACTCCCTTGTACTGTACATGGGAGAGCAATATAGTCCGCATCTTGTCTTGGATGAAAATATATCTCGGATTGTCCAGTCAAACTGATTTTCGGAGCACCAACTGGTAGCAATTTCTGCTGGAATAATAATGACCGACGAGCCATTTTATTCAAAGAGCAGATGAATGGGAAATGGGATGATGGGTTGATGGTGATTCTGGAATTTGTTTCAAATTGAAGTTCAGAACTTGGAAAAGTTTTGACTCACATTTTATAGTTGCCATCTTCTGTTCTGTTCAATGCCTGTCCCATTCCTCCGACATGAAATGTTGGCTCGTACAGACCGTTCTCATGAAGATTCTTCAACAAATCCATAACATCTTCCAGGAGGAGTGTGACACTTGTATCCATCAATTCACCACCTTCATGATGACATACTTTCTTTGCATGTTTTAAGTTCGCAGGTGATATTACTATCCGGACACATTGATCGCTGGCAATTTGCCATCCGATTGGGCAAGATGATTCGTCTGGAAAATCGGTTTATTGGGAATTGGTTTCTCAATCTGTGAACTAACTCCAAGTACAATTTCAAAGACATCTGAAACTTTTTATGAAGCTTTCAGACGTGAATTATCGGAATTTACTGAAACTTCAAGCTAGATTTATCTGTTACTAAAATTTAATGAAAGCTAAATTTTACTTTTTCGAGAAATTTATTTTTTCGAAACAGAATTCATTTTCAATTCCACATCTGGAAAAAAACCAGATCTTAGTCATCATCACACATATTCTCTTGTACCACTGAGACCATCTCCCTCTACACCGCACGTCTTCTCCACGTCTTCTTTCTTTCCCCAGATGTTATATAAATACGATAAAACACAGTGGCAATTGGTGGCCTCGATGGCTCAGTCGGTGGTCGTATACACCTGTATACCTGTATGTTAGTTGCCCCCCTGAGTTCGCATACAGATAGGATGACCCGACTCCCATCTGGGCCCAATATTTTTGTTCTTTTTTTAAATAAATAGTTGGTTAGGCCAACATCATCTCTTGTCATTCAGACGGCACTTTAGAAAAAGATTTGATAAACTTCTTGTGTTCATTTACGAGTAAATTTGAAAATGCAGATATCGTAAAAGGTCTCACTGCGACAGAGAAAAAACCAGAAAAAAAAACCCCAGAAAAAAAACTTCGGCCAACCAATTTTTTGGTACTCCTGCATATCCCCATTACAAGATGCCTAATCTCCCCCTCATTGTTTTCTACGTACCGCACAGTTTCTTCACGTCCCATCCCTTCCCCTTGTTATATGAATACGATAACACACTGTGGTACGGGGTGGCCTCGATGGCTCAGTCGTTGTTATGGCGGACAAACTGTTATATAAAACCAGTGTTCGACTCCCATTGAGGTCGAATCTTTTTTTTTTTTTTAGTTTTCGTCATTCAGATGGCACACTAGAATAGGATTTGAAAAAAGAAAAACTCCATACTATTGACGGGCCTTGCCAGGAACCTTGAAGCCCGGCTCAGATTTTTGCCGCAAAATTTGAAAAATCGAACAATTTTGGAATTTGAGTTTTGAGTTTTGAGTTTTTGAACATTTTAGACTGTTTGATGAACAGTGGAAAACTGCGAAATTTTCAAAAAAAGATTCATAATTGTTTTGAATCCGAGCCGGACCGCAATCACACAGTATGAGAAATTCAAAGTACTTATTTCAACGTGCGGGACCTACAAGAGGCCAAACCACCCCCTAACTGTTTTCTACGCATCTTCCTCACGTCTCCTCTTTCCCCCTTCTCCTGTTATATGAATACGATAATACACAGTGTTACGAGGTGGCCTCGATGGCTCAGTCGTTATTTGTTACCACAGAGATACAAAAAGCAATCCTTCGACTCCCATTGAGGCCGAATTCTTTTGTTTTTTCTTGTGTTTGTTTTTTGTTTCAATTTTTTGGAAACAGGAAAAAAACCCCATAAATTGGGAGGCGACAAACGTAATTGTGCTAAATATCTGATCAAAAAAGAACACATTTTAATTGAAGTTAGACATTCCAGCTAGATATCTTTTGAATTTTGGGATAAAATCGGAAAATATTCCTGAAACTTTCAGGCTTTTCTGTACAAATATTTCTTAGAACCGAGCACGTTTTATCTATTCCCCCTATGTCGGCGAACCCCAAAATCAGTTTCTTCGGGTATCTCATTTCACTTATTCCAAGCATCCTCCTCCAGTTTAATTTCTTAAGTTTTCCCTATGGAACCAGTTATTTCGGTTCATTAATCGTCTAGTTCATCATCACCCTGTGACGTGACGAAACGAGCAATTTGGGGAGGAAAGTGAACGGGAGTCCCTTTTGAATCTCATTAGGTAACAGACTCGATTTATGTGTAATCATCAACCAGAAGGATGGGAGGAGAAGACGATTACATAATCTATTATCGGGCGGAAAACACATGGATGATGCGTCTTGTTTTGTTTGGTTAGGCAACCACAGGGAAATTATATATCAGATGGAGAGCTGTGGAAGTCATATGGATAATTGAGTGTGAAAAATAGGTTTGGGAAAAGAAAGGTGTGCCGTTCTATTAGAGTGATTTTCGAAAATCGATCACAAGTTGTAGTTGACACTCGGTTGGAGCGTGAAATGGAAGAAACTCGTTATGATCTTGTGGTGGCTGATTTAAAAAACGAAAAACTGTTCTTATATTCGAGTTACGATATCAAGAAGTTTTTGAGGTCAGGGTACAGTCGGAATTAAGAGCAAACTAGGATTTAGACAGACTAATATGAAAACCTACATAGGTACTTTTATAGGAAGAACTGTTGAAAAGTTGCACTCCGGATTCCAGGTTTTGGCGGTTTTTGAGCCAAATAAGCCAAAAATGGAGCCGGGTTTTACTGCTCAAAAACATCATCAAGCTGTTTTCAGAGCTGCTGCTCTATTCGAGGTCTCATGCCCTTTAAGGAATCCCCCTATCTCCCCAAATCCCATTTCATTCCTCTATTCTAGAGCATCTTCTTCTTCTTCTTTTCCTCATTAATCAATGTACCCGCGTGCCACCCAGAAAGCACTAAAAGTGACACCTCACAGCCTGATCCCTTTCCATCAAACTTAGTACTCAATGTGACCCCTCCCATCATTTATTTTCCTCATGTTCTTTTTCCTCTTAATCTTCACACACATTCACAGAGAGAGCCGTTCATCATTGGCTTAGTTGTGTTTCTCCCGTTGCTCAGAGAAGAGCTTGATTATTTGATCCGAACGCAATCTGTCGAGCACTTTCGGCCTCCCCCCGTCTCTTTACAAAACAAAACGATGTCGTCGGCGACTCGTCACTTATGATTGACACGTGGCATTTCTATCACTAATTATTATTGGGAGTTTTGTGGTATGAAGTTACAACTTATCGCATTGTTGTCGAGAATTTCTAGGTAAAATTGTTATCGCCCGACACTCATGATGTACCGTTTCAAGTATGCCTTCTAGCCTTGCTTTGTGTTTGCACCTGTGGTGTAGCGGATAGTACTCTTGCCTGCCGCCCACAGCCCGAGGGTTCGATTCCCCCCTAAAAAAGAAAGATGGTTGCGGTAAAGAAAGAAGAACACTTTGAGATGACCCCCCGAGGAGGTGTCAAGTGGAAACAATCAAATTTGTTTGTGTGCACTTCATCGGGACCTTTGATTCCTCTATACTTAGGGACCACAACATAATTTTCAAAGTGAATATTTTTGCTATCTTTTTATATAGATGTCTTGCCTGTACAAATCTAAGTATGTCCCCAAATTTTCTCGAAAAAATATTCGCTACTTCTCGAGATACAGCTCATTTAGTGAGCAAAACGTTAGTACTGATTTTCTCCCTGGCGCGCTGCAGGCGGAGAAGAAAAAGAGGGGCGAGCGCGGTATGCGGTGTTGAACCCCCGCCGGTTGATCGGCGTCGGAGTGCGTTACCACTAGACTACAACTGCAGAGACGCGGCGGCAAAGAGAGGGCCCTTACATAGCGACGGCGAGAGTTGTCACCTGTGACGCCTTGTTGAGTAAAAAGTTGCTGATTTTTTTGGATTTAAGCAAAAATAAAAAATTTGCGCGACCTCGCGCGAACATTCTGTGAAAAGGAATCGGTCCAAAATTAGACGTAGAATCCGATTCCGACGAGAAAACTGCCGAAAATAACCGGCATCTGCCTCAAAACTTGAGAAAACCGAGGAAATTTTGATTCAGTAGTTTTCAGACGAGTGATGAAAATGCTCAAAATGATCGAAACATTTCAAGAATCATTTTCTGAGTACTGAAGGTGTTCTACTTTAGAAATATCACATAAAAATTAGGGGTCATCACTGGAATTTTTTTGATAACTTTTGTTGATTTTTGAATGAGTATAACTTTTTTGCGCGACCTCCGGGTTAAAATCTGATAAGAAAATCGAATTCCTCGTATCAAAATCTACCGGAATCCGTACAGAGAATCCCCGAAAATAACTTTTATGAAGGATTTTCTGTCGACTTTCTGAACAATTTCACAAAATTTTGTCATTTTCCTTTTTTCTTCTTCTCAACGGATCAAAATAGGAGGAAAAGAACAATTCCATCGAATTCTACATATTCGATTCTATGAAGACAAATTCTATCGGACTAGGTTTGGCTTCCATAACCCCTGGTACAGTACATCAAATACCGCGAGGCACCGCTGGGGAGAAAAAAATCGTCGCCCCGCCCCCTTTCATTGCGGTCCCTATCTATACTATATCCTAATTTCATTCTCACCCCCATCCCTTTTACTTCTTTTTCTGCTGCTCCTTTTCCTCTTCCATTTTTATTGCCATGTTCCCCCTCCTGCGATGAACACATCTCCAAGAGATGACAACGTTTTTTGCATTAATTTCTCTCTTCAGGAGCCGTCTGTCAGAAGAAGGAGGACAACACTCATTTAAGCGCGCGTGAAAAATGGGGAAATGGAATGAAAAATGGGACGTTTCCCTCTATTTTCCGAAGCATTCATGTTGACCTAGGAGGATGTTGGGATTTGGGATTTTGGACATGTCTTTGGGAATGTGGATTTTTTTGCGGAGGAAGATTGGAAAGAAGGGTGGGAAGAGGGATTATGGAGATGTTACAGGAATTGAGGGGAAAAAGTTGGAAAAGTACAAAAGTTTTAGGACCAGGAATTAGAAAAGTAGTTGGTTTTTTTAAATTTACGAATTTGGCTAAGCAACTCTCAGGACGATAATTCAAAAATTAATATTGCATGTAAAAATAAGTAATAAAAAATTTTGAAAATTTTTGAAAATTCTGAATTTAGGAGTGACATGCCCTTCTATTAGACCACTTTTTGGACTTTTTAGAATCAATTTAGTACCGATTCCCACATGAATTTTGTATCAAACGATAGATAACTTTTTATCACACAATTTTTTTTCAATAATTTCAAAATTCAGAAAAAAAACTCACCAATCAATCCCCTCGACGCCGGTAATAAAAACAGAAATAAGAGCAAGAATCGAATATATTCTCTCATGATTGTTGTAGTTTTTGGAGCATCCTCTTGTCTCCGATTGATGAGTGTTCTGCAACATGAAGAATGAATGATGATGATGGAAAAATATGGGGAAGAAAAAACGGAAAATAGGAGAAAAAAAGAAGAAGTTGTCAAGGAGACAAAAATATATGTGTGTGTGTGTGTACGTATGGATGGATGGATGTTCTCACGGGTAATAATGGTAAGGGAATCGGGACGGAAAATGGGAAAAAGCGGTAGAGTGAAGTGGAGATTTCAAAAAAAAAGTTAAAAATGTGCCAAAAAAAAAACAAGCCACTAAGACAAAAATAAAAGTACAGGACCTCAGAAAAGAAACAAAGAAAATGGGTAAATACAGAAAAAACGTCTGGAAAATTTCTGAAAAAGAGTCTACTAGAAGAGCCTTAATTCTCAGATTTCTGTGAAAGAATTGTTGAAGTAGAAGAATTCGAGAATCAGATTCACAAATATTTTTATAGGAGCTCAGGAAAATTCAAAAATACAAATGGCTCGAAAAAAAAATCTACACCCAAAAACCATGAAACACCCCAAAAGCGGCTCCAAAACCGAGAATCTCTCACCTAAACCGATGCATTTCACAAAATTCTGGTGGCCTTCTATTAGAGATCCTAACACCTTTACCACCCCAAACCCCCCCCCCATTTCCAGAGCTCCAACACTACAAAAAACTAAAATTGCGACACTGAAAATGAAAATTGTCGAATGCCCTCCCCCGCCCCTTCTCTAACTACTATTTTCGAGTGGACATTGTTGTTTTTAGAGAGCCCATCCCTCCAAAAAAAAAAAACGAAAAATGGCGAGGAGCAACCAAAATGTGCATCCCTGATTTCCCGGTATATATATACTAGAAATGAGCAAAAAAAGGAGTGAAAGAAGAGGTAAAAATGGGAGAAGATGTGAATAATTCACAAACACGCCACCCCTAACCCAAGGGAGTCATCTCAAGGAGTCAGAGGGGACGGCATCTGATTTTTCATAAAAATGAAAAGTTTACGAGAAAAAAGAAGAGGAACAAATGATGAAGAAAAGTATAAAAAGTATCGGAGAGGGGAGTGGCACATTTCGAAAATGTATAATCCATTTGAAAGATGACCAACCATTTTTCATTTCGACCCCCTTTCTTTTGGTAAGGAAACATACTATATTATTATTGCAGCCAATAAAAAATTCCTATTTTTCTTATTTTTTCCAAAAGACTCCACAGTTTCCCCCAAACAAAAATAGCACATAGTATCTAAGCTCATCCCAAGTTCCCCTTGGCTCCTCCCCCTTTAACGCGAAAAGAAAGAAAAGGAGGGAGAGAGACGTTCATCTGGTATTGCTAATCCGCAACGCAGAAGCATAAGAGTGAACAGATTGTGCAATGTGACAGGCGGTACATTCGAAAAAGGGGAGAGAACGGTTATTTGGGGGAGATGAGAGATGAATTTATGAGTGGTAAGAAGGGGTGAAACGATGAAAGCACTTCCGGTTTTTCGGTGGTGATGACATCTAATAAAATGGGGAAATATGATACTGAAAAATTGGGATTTCGGTAGAAAATCTAATAGAGGCTGTTTGGAGCTGGGAGAAGTGTAATAAACCTGTTGCTTGCTGAAACAGTTACCGTTAAAACTATACGGAGATCTCATTTGTCTTTGAGAGTTTCAATTAGTAGTCAATTAACAAAACGCTTTTCAGTACATTCCAATCATTCTGTCAGTTAGAACCTCTTTGATAGCTCTAATAATAACAACCAAAATATGCTATTTCGAATATTTAGTACTGATTTACTTAAAGGACTTCCGGTAAATGGCTAGAAGGTAGGAAGAAGGAATGCTCCGAAAAAGTTCTATGGCTACATTTCCTAGTGATGGTGTTCAGATTTTTTTATTTCAATTTTTAGAGCTAGACCTAGTTTTCACATTGTTATCAGAATCATTTGTTCGTTAGTTTCAATTTTAGAAGCGAAAAAATTCGGGATCTCGGTTCCCAACAGACTGTATGATTTTCTGAAGAGATCATAAGGAAGTTGGACTTCTGAGCAACGCAAAACTTTGAGAAGTCTACTCAAAACCTCTATTGAAACTGCAGAGAGCAAATGAGCTGACTGGATCTTTAGTGATCTGTTTCATGATGTTTTCGGCTTGGTGTGCTATTATATTGGAGATATCTCGTTAAGGATAAATAATGAAAACTTTTCTAATTATGAACAATGCTGGTTTGAGCTTAATTTTTTACGAGATCCAAGCAAATCTGAAAAACATTCCAGAAATGGTTGATTCTCTAGATTTCAGAACACAATTTTCCAAAGTTTAGGTCAAAGCAACACGTGAGAAAAAGATGTCATTCTCAGTAATAATGAAAACAAAACATATCTACATCATATCTAGCTGTATAGTGAAACCACTTGAGACTTCTTTTATGCTAATTCTATATTATTTTTTTTTAGTTTTTTCTAAAAAAAAATAAAAAAAAACCAAAATTCCATTTTTATTTTTCAAAACGAATTTTCCAAACTTTCAAAAAGACCGCCCTCTCTCGCCCTGATCAATTGAAAGTGTCATCTGGGATTGATCACTTTTAAATGTGTAAAATCTTTCTCTCTTCATTTTTCTCGAATGTGTTCGTTTTGAGTGTCACACTCTGCTCTTTTCTTTCTTTTATTCATTTCTAAATTGAGTTGAGTATAACAGAATGATCTCACTTCTCGAGTTGCTCTCTCTCTTCAAGTATCTAAAGGATGGGTACTTCTTCTTCCTAAGTCCTCAGATGACCCTTTAACGGCTGGTAGGGATTACGTATGACCAGACCACCCACTACCCCTTCCAAACAACCATTCTCATCTCAAACGATTACAACATACACATACAAACAAATAGGAATGAGAGAGAGAAGGAATGATTTATATTTCGAATTGGAGGAATGTTGCACTTTTAGAAGAACAAGGATTGTATCGGGAAGTGGGGATAGAGGAACTGAAGGGATATGGTTAGAGAGAAAAACAGGATATTTCAAGTTTCTGAGAGTAGAACTGTTACTAACTAATGGCTTCCGAACTATTTGTGAAGAAAACATCGTATGTGAATAAAGCTTGTAAGAGTCGCAGAGTTTCAGTGAAATTGTATTAACCACAATTTCTGGAGAACTGTAATCTAGAGAAAAAAATTTTTGTAAGCAGGATATTGAAGCTAATATATTCGAGAATTACCGAAACCTCTAATAATGCGACCCGAATCTTTGGAAAGTTTGTGTTTGCTACCAGCAGCTATATTTATATTTTTTTATTTTTTATTTTTCATATTTTTTTCATGCTCGGTAAACAAAAAGGACTTAAAAACCTCGATCAATCAAGTTAGTTAAACTAGATGAAGCTAGATAAATCTTGAAAAAGTAGAAAGTTCAGAATATATAAGCAAACACGACAGAAAATTTAGAAATACAGGTCACCCAGTACCGGATGTTCAGAGCAGCATATCTCGGTTGGCTTTGAAAATTAGAAAATGTGCTCAACTGAAGAAAAGTTTGCCAAAGCATTCTAAGCATGTTACTAGTAAAAAACTTTTCGATAACTACAAAGATAATCAAGATATGATGCTCCGGGCATACAGAACTGGGCGTCCCTTAATTCCAGGGTTTACGGTTGCAGGACAAGCTGCGTAGCAGCTGGATCCAGACGATGAGAAAAAGTAAAAACTGGCAAATTCGAAAATCAAGAAAAAAATCTTCTTCAGGAACCTCACAAAAGTATTTTCAAACAGTATTCCAAGAATTCTGAATTGAACTCAAAACGACTCAAAATAGCAAAATAGAAACAATCTTCAGAAAATAGAATGGAAAATAAAAAAGTTGGATATCGTGAGGAACAAAAGCCCATTAACTTCCTACCAATTACTGCTCTTTTCCTTCCCCCATCCGTCACTCATTTTTCTCTCATTGTTTTCTATCAATTATCTACATACCCCCATTTAAATGTATCAAATGTTTCAAAAAAGAAGGGAATTAGGGAGGAAATAAACGGTTAAGAAATAAATAAGGAGGAATCAAGTAACCTGAAGGAAAGGCACCATACGCGGGAAGACGAATATATCATATTTCATTTTGCCTTCCTTCTTCCTTCCCCTAAATGGTTCTACCGACACAGAGCTCTTTGGAGAGGTACTTCATAGTAAATTGATGTTTGTTTTGGATGAGAAGAGAGATATTTGGATAGATCGACGACAGGAAGCTAAAAAGGTGTGTGTGCTACTGTTCAGTCAGCAAATGTGTCGTTGTGTTCCCTCAATTTTACAGATAAATTGAACAAATAGAAACGGAATTGGAACGGTTTGGAAAGGGTTGTGGACATTTGAGATTGGAGGAAAACACAAAAAAGCAATCGGGTGTTTCGGTGATTATGCAAGGGTTTGTTTTGAGTTTTTTTAGGTGGGAAAACTATTTTCCACGGCTTTAGAATTAGTTGTACACAAGTGAGTAGGTAGATAGGAAGGCATTGGGTAACTGAATTTGAAATATAGGGCTTTAATAGAAGAGCACCTGAAAAAAATCGATGTCAGACATAAAAATCAAAGCAGTGAGCTCCCAAAAATATCAAAATGTAGATTTCGGGGAGCTCTACACTTCTAAAAACTCTGAATCTTCTTCAGGGGCTCCACCGAATTGACTAGAATTCAAATAGTAGGCCATGTGGTCCCGAATAACCTGTTTTTGAAAAGAATTATCTGCGAGTAAAAAAAGGAAAGATTGGTAAAATTTAAAGATAGAGTTGTTTCAGATATCTTTGTTGAAAATAGAAAAAAATACGACTTTCTAATTTTATGATCTTCGTTTCGTGATACATATGCAATTTATGTCATTCGATCGAAACTTTGATGTTCTACTATTCTTGAAAAACTGAATATTTACGAAAGCTGAAAATCGAAGCAATTTCAGGATGGGTTCGCTCGGGAGCTTCCTGAACCCGGAATCTCAGAGCTTTGAGGATTTCCAAAAAAAAAGATTGTCAGAACATATTTTTCCAGATTTTTCTTCAGAAAATCAAGTGACTTCCTAATCTGAAGACTAAACTGGAAGTTTCTAATCTTCTCGAAACTCCATTTTTGGGATTCACCATAAACTTTGAAACTAAACTCTTTTGAAAATCGTAGACCAAAAGTAAAGAAAAAACAGAATGTACGAAAAAGTTGAAACAAAATCTTCAGATGACGTTAGTCCGGCCATAAAAGAATTCAAACGAAAATCTTGAACAAACAAATCGAAAAATTAAGCTGCGACTGCTCAACAAAATTGAAACTCGATACATTATTTTTTGAAAAACTAGACTGAAACTTTTTTTTTTTCAAAAATTTCAAAAATAAATCCTTTCTCTTCTTATTTTACCAAAAGAGCATTGAAATAGAGAAGGCATGTTCGGAATTAATTTCGGAATGATTGACGAGTCTCCATTCAATTCAACTAATATTATTCTATCCAGAGGTACTGCTTCTCCTCCTCCTTTCATTCACAAAACCTTCCTTCAATTTTATGACTTTTGGCGGGGAGATCGGAGCAGCTGGAAAGGGGAAAAGGGGAGGGGGAAAAGTAGTAAATGTTGTATTATTCGTTTTGATTTATTGTTTTGTATAAACTCGGCAGAAATCAATCGTGAATCTATTAGTTTTCATTTCAAAGGAACGGGTCCGGAAGGGGGAGAATAACTGAGGCAAAGGTCACACATCATCATTTGGCTCTAAACATTTTTCAGGGAATGTTCTGCATTTTTTCCACTTGCCAGCAGAGATTTTCCAAAACAGGCGAAGGAATTCCCTACAGAAACGGTGAATTGTTCGCGCTAATCGACAGAATGTCAGAAAATCGATCGGGCAAGTTGCCCAAGAAAACGACAATTCGATGCAGCAGTTCGCTTACAAGGGAGGTCTTTTCAAAAACCGTTTGAGATTTCTCTGAAAATTTCAGATTCGTCTTTAGCGTGCTAGATAGTGTTGACCCACAAATTTTCAGCAAATTCTCAACCGGTCTGTAAAAGGACTTCCCTTGTTAGTTCGTAGTTCGCTTGAACTGTCTCTACTTCTCGCGAAAACTAATATTAGGGAAACTTTCTATTTCTAAGGACATTGCACTTTCAAAATTTTCAAAGAAAAAAATCCAGTCCAAAAACTCTACGGAAAACCTTTTGCAAAAATGAAACTACACCCAAAATCGATCATGTAGAAGAAGAATCTTCTGTCGAATCTCGAAAGGTGTGAATTAAAATGGATGAGCAAGAAGAAATGAATGCACACATTCATACGGAATACAAAGGACTCCCACCAGCCAGCAGCTCTCCCTCTCCCGTTTCTAAAATTATATGTTACCGAAAGAGAAATGATGATGAAAGAGAAGAAGGTGGGTATTTCAGAGGTAATTGGTAGGCATGACCACTATTCCTATTTATCATTTCATTGGACAGGGTATCATTGTTAGACTATCGGCTCCAACAAAATTATGGCACGTTTCCCACATAAACAAGGAGAGATGTGACAGAAGGAAGATAAGATAAGAGAACGGAGCACAGGGATTGTAAATGGTTGTAAAACAATGTTATGCATGGAAAGGTTGACAATCAAAAATGAAACTTCATCCATGATGTGAAATCACTGCAGATTGAAATTTATATCCTAAGCAACTAAAAGTTCTATAAATACATTGAGATGAACAAAAGGCTTCCAAGCTGATGCTGTGTAAAGATTACCTATTTTTGAAGATTTCGTAAGCTCCAATTTTGCACAGCTATGAAAGTTCAGTTTTGGTGACCAAATAACGCACGTAAATTTGGATAATAGGTAAAGCTTGACGTAATTTTTTTTTGGGATTTCAAAAATGGGAAAGATAATGAACATTTGAGTGAGCATTCCAACGTCTGTATACTGACTCTAAGCTGATAATGCTCGTGTTTGCAGGTCCGACAACGTACCTCCCAACAAATCAGAGTGGGTCCATCCCAGCAGTACTGGGTTTCATAACCGTAACAAACTATTACAAAATATTAATACGCGTTGCGATTAGAGCTCATTTCGATTCTTTGCAAAAAAAACTATCTAGAAAAAAAACAGTCTTTGGATAATACTGCGAAAGATAAAGCTCTCGATTCAAACATCTTGGTCTCATACCCTTCAAATGATCAAGTAATGCTGCCCCAACTCTCCGAATGCCTGACTACTCCCGAATCAAAGTTTCTAATTAAAATGAGAACATATTTCATTGGAATACACACACACCCGAGTACATACCAAAAGTCATAAATCCGAAATGTTTCCATATTCTCAAAAGTAAAGAAGGAAGGAGAGCCCTCATTAATTAGTTGTATGCTCAGTGAGCTCTCTCTCTTGCTCACTCAAGTGTTAACGATATCCCCCTTCTGATCACCTTTCCAACTAAACAGTCATCTCTCTCTCTTGAGTGTTGTGCTTATGTTGTGTCAATAGAAAAACCAATTGATTGTATACATAACATATATTTTTCATGTCTGGTTTTATGTCTGAAGGAGCAAGAGGGATAAAAGTACACGTAGTCATTCATCAACATCTTCTGGAGGTGGCAGTTCAAACTTCGGAATTCTTTTCAGACATTCATATACTTTCCGTTGTAACCTGTTGAAAGTGAAAACGTGATCTTCGCATCCGGCAGTTTTCATTCCATTTGTCAGGTAGGCGAGTACCATGTCATTATCCACATCTGCCCGTACCATTTGTCCACCGACACCCGGATGTCCGAATTGCCAAGTTTGAAGTGGGGATTTGAAGTAGGTGAAGCCGTGCTCTTTGTTCTGGGGCTCACCAATCATGTGGTCGAATGCTGTCATATTTCTGGGTTGTCGGATTTGCTGAAATTCAAAAAAATTAAGCCTAAAAATTTGGGAAATAGCATTAGAGGTTTTGGCAACTATGTCCGTTTAACGTGTATCAAAAGTTGGTGGTTTCTAGATTGCTCAGGCAAAAAATCTGCAATCTGGCGTGATCAGTTCTGGTGTTTGCAGACCCAACGCTTTATCTTACGACAATTGCATTAACTTCGAGTAAAATGTCTACATTTTCAGTTTTCGATCCGATTTTTCTCGAGAAAATAAGATAGGAAATCAACTCACCTCAAATGTCTCCTTTGACAACAATGTTCCATCCAAAACCAACTGATGAAGCATTGCCATCGCCCTTGCTGATCCGATTCCATTGACTGCTGGCTGTCCGACTGCTCTCAAATCACTGTTGTTAAACATTGTGAAATCAGTCCCGTAGAGACTCAAATTCCTTCTTGCAGCTGCGAAATAGCCACGTGGATTGTAGAAGTAACGGGCTAATTTGAGGATGGAACGATCATAAGCAACTTCTCTACTGACGAGAGTTGGCGGGCATTTGAATAGTCTGGCAAGGCGGTTTTCTTCTGAAGAGCATTCTCCGATGTGGATGTCGATGTCTTGAATGGAAAATTTCATAGAAATGCTATCTTTAACTTTACAAGGATCTTTTGTGTCATGAAAATCGAGATTCAGATACCTCCTAAACCCCAGAAAACCATTTTCACTCACAATGTTTAGTCGCAATCTCCTCCTTGAAGAACTGTCCAACAGTCCGATGCAATGGATCCACCCTTCGGAAGATCTGAACTTCAATGATATTCAAATGTTCTTCTAAAAATTGCTACCTGGTCAGTCAACCATCCAAAAGTCAAAGCATGATAGGCTGTCCGTGTTCCAGGTGTATACACTGGCTTCAAGTTTTCAATGATATGTGACATCTTGTTGTTGTCAACAAGCTCATCTTCAGTGAATCGGACTCCTGGGAAGTATGGGAGACCGGCCTGGAAAATGGGATTTTTGAAAAACTATTCCTGCTTGTTACTTCAAACAGGAATAGTTATAAAAAATGGGTATCTTTAGGTACTAAAACATCACATCAAACCTTCGCACGGTCCCGATGTGAGGTTTCTCTAGAGTCAATCAACATACCGTATGAGATAAAACCATCTCAACTGTGATATCCTGCTTCCCATTTTGTCCAAACTCTGGCCAGTACTTTGTCACTTTATCCGAATAATTCAATTGTCCCCTATCAACTAGAATTGCAAAACAAATCGCTGTCACACTTTTTGTGCAACTGAATATTGTCGAAATGGTGTCCTCCTTCCATTCTTTGCTGAAAAAAACACTTGAGGAATTAACTGGTCAAGTGTGTCTGACGTAGTTATCCAGACAGTAAACTGTATAAAAACAGTAAAAGACTCACAAGCACTCTCTATCCGCATAACCTCCCCACAGATCTACAATCACTTTTCCCTTATGAATGACACAGAATGCGGCTCCAGCCTTCTCCCATCCTTCTGTGAAATTTCTTTTGAAGGAATCACGGACTTCTAGGAATATATTGTCAGTTGTTCCGTGTATTGGGAGCTCGCGTTTGTGCTTCATTTTCTGAAAAATGGGAAATGAGAAGAAATGAATTTGGAGGGGAAGTTGTAAAAATCCATTGGAGATGTCGTTGGGAAAATGGATTTACAGAGCAAGAAAAAGGAAAGCTGATGAATGATGTGGTTTTCAAAAATATTCTAATGAAACTGATTAAGTTTTTGATTTAACGAAAACCCGTATCTAAACGGTAAGTACTCCCTTCCTACTCACAAAACGTCAAAACGGAAAGTTCAGAGTACTTCTTGACACATCAACTAAAAATCAAAAATAATATGCTCCAAACACCTTCTGCCCCTCTATTAGGGACATCACAATTTGGCTATCTTCTACAACGAATTCTGATCATTTTCAAGGAATCCGGTTATTTGTGAAATCGAAACCGTAAAGGATTAATAATGGCCAATATAACAGGAATCATCTTTTCTCGCCATAGAATAGAAAGGAAAAGCAGCGGAAGCAAAGGGAAGGTTTTGACTTCTAACATGGGTTTTAGAAGAATCTAATGTCCTTTAATAGAGTTGCACCAGAGATACATCAAAATGCTTAGAGCCAAATTAGATGGTGCTGAAGACCAATACCAATAACATTTTATGGGGTTTTTGAGCGATCTTTCGATGAATTTGAATGTTCAGAGTGCTCAAAATGACAGCCAAAAATTGAGGTTAAAATGAGGAATATTCCTACTATATGCCCTTCTATAAGAGGTTTAATGGGACAAAAAACTAACTTACTTCCATGTTGAACATAGCAGCGACCAGAATTCTATAGTCAAACCACAAACCACCTAGTCAGAGAATTCACAAAACTAATAAAAAGCCAATTCCTTATGTACTGGAGGTCAACCACCTGGTCACTAAACACCCTCCTTCCTCTTCCTAATTTCCAAGAAAACGAAGACAAAAAGGGTCGAACATCTGGAACCTCCGAAATGCCAGAATGACAAAGAACACGTGTCTTTTCTCACCCATTAAGTTTTGAAACAACAAGAGGTAAAAAACATGAAAGACAATGAAAAAATAGAGAAAAAGGTTGGGAAGAAAAGAAGGAATGAAGAAGGTGGAACAAGCCTTCTATTGCGGAAAGAAGAGAGTGTAGAGGCTATGGATGGAGACGGAAAAGAAGAAGAAGAACTGATTTGTCCTCTGATGACACTTGGAATAAAAATGAGAAGAAAGAGAGAGAGAGAGAGAGAGAAAAGAGAGATGAGTACAAGGAGGATGATACTATCAGTCAATATTATGAAAGAGACTGAAGATTCCGATATTGCTGAGAAAAAGAGAGAAAACGATAAGATTGGGAATGAACAGTTTTACAATGTACCTTCTTTTTTTGTAGGGAACCTGTTTCAGGTAAACTTAAAATATTCCTATCGGTGAAGGAGATCTGGGATGATCAAAAATGAACTAAGGTTCTTTATTTAGAAAAATGAGTATCTGGATATAAGTTCTGGAAAATAGAAACATGGGAAACATCGAATAAAATTTCCACAATCAGATCAACTTGTGACCACTTGGTCACCTTATTCTCCCCCATAATTAAATGTACTTTACCACAGTCATCAATCTTTTTTATTGGCTACCTAAACATGATTGAGTGGGTAGAATGTAGTCAGAAGAAGGCGTCGGAGGTGGGAGAACGATTCGAATCATAGGTGCTTTGTACAAATTTCAGAACCCGGTACAAAAAAAAAACTTTTTTTTTGGCGAACGTTTTTTGAATTTTCATTAAAAATTTTAAGTTTATCTAATAAAAAGTTTGGAACTTGATGTTTATTATGGGATGGGGCCGACCGGCGACAACTACGATCAGAATAGGGTTCCCAGACAAATCTACTTCACAACACATTTTAACTTTAAACCATTAAAGGAAATAGAAGTGAGAGTTCATCAACTGATTTTTGAACTTACGATACTTTGTAGAAGACTTTATGTATTTTTTCCAGACGCCTGCCGAACACTTCCGAGAATCATCCGTCAAACAGAGGGTCTTATCATGTCAACTTGGAAGGAAAACATCTTCCTCAAAATCTACTCGAAACACTGCAGATCGGAGAAGACATAACAACTGAAAAATAGGTGGAAAATGCTGAGCAGAATTTTTGAGAATTGAGAGCGTGAGACATTCTAAAGTTATTTGTATAAGTTTCTGTTCATCGTTGCTGGTAATTCTTAATTTTTTGGAATCCCAAGAAAGGAGCATCCGAGTAGTTTTTCAAAAATAACACCACCCTCTCCATCTTGCAAACATACCATTATTGCCAGACGACTGGTAACTACTGTGCATCGGACCTCCACCCTCTCACGAACCACTCCATTCTTCTGCGCACCGTCCTTGCACACCAACACATATTGATTTTCCGTTTGACCTTTACGCCATTAATTTCACCGATCAGTCTCAATTCCCTATCGTTTTTTTTTCATTCATACTTCATTAAAAATAAATTACAGAATGCCGATGAAGTTGCATAGGTTACCATATCTTGTTCAAAACCTTTTAATCCGGATGATGAAGATCAAAGACATTATCATGCTGTCCTTGTGCTCTCGGAAAATGAAATACTTCATAAAATATAAATGCTATCCAAGTGTTTTGAATGTTTCCAAAGTGAAATTTGTATTCGACGAGATACAATTCAGAATTTGGATGGAAACAAGTGATGGAAAACGATACCCGATCATCTCGACAGAAACTATTCCGAAGTTTATAGAAGAGGGCGATCCATATTATTTTCCAGCCGGGGACATAAAAGTGGATCATTGGTAAGTCAATTTCATCTAGTGCAGAGTTCAAAGAATAGCAAACACGTTAGAGTTCTAGTTCCATTTGTTTCTTTTTTTCTTGCTGGGGTCATGATTCGGCTCCACCCAACTCCATTGTTTCGCGCCAGCTACGTTCAGGTCTTTCCTTTAATCTCACTTTTGTTTATTCGAGTTTTGAAATAATCATCCCACCGTTGCATCGGCCTTCCTCTCTACCTTTTGTGTCCCAGCAAGCACCATTCCTATACTCGATGTGGCCATTTCCGTGGATTTGCAACCTTCCTCGCTTATAACAGTTCAATCAGATATCTAGTATTAAACTCAAATTGAATAACTGTATTTCAGCGCGGAAAGAAACGGTTATGGGGATCAAAGTTTCGTCAATGTTGTTTATCTGGAAGAATTCAAAGAGAAGTTACAAAGATCACTTCTAGACCATGTTTATTCAATGTTCCGTGATTCTCCAGCTTTCCAACTTGAAACCAGTTTGGACAGAAAGTTACCAATCCTAACTGGAATTCAGGACATTCATCTTTCCGAGTCCCGTTTTGAAGGGCCAGAAGAGAAACTGGAATCGTTCCTTTCCACGTATCCGGACCTAAACAGTATCCATATTCGGTTTGAACTCAATTCATTGAAGGATACTTCGAAATTTTTTGAAATTCCGAATATATGTTGCCGTGGGAATTTGATAACATCGAATTTACTGGAAAACTTCAAAGGACGTGTTGCGATTTTCTGGGATACAATTTGTGACAGCAATGTACTCAGGGTCTTCCTCCGAAAATGGATCAGGAATCAAGCGTATCAAAACCTGAAAGTTCTTCGAATAGACATGATATATTCACAGAATGAATTGAATCCATTAGATATCTTGGGAAATATACGAAGAAAACAGTGGGATCCCAATCAAAGACCACAATTCTTCAAGTATGAACATTCGTGAGTTTGACTATTTGGAGTCGTTTAGCTAGAATAAATTATATTTACAGAATAATCGGATATCGAAAGACTATCAATCAAGACTGTTCAACATGGTTTTGGATAGACATCGAGAGAGAACAAGACAAAAAACTGGTATCTGTGAGAATTCAACCAAGACAATTTCTTTTTTATGTGTGGAATTAAAAATGCTTTCGAACTAATTTTTCAAAACTTCTTTCTCGTCGTTAAAGAAATGTTTCATTCGTATTGAGCTCTATTTCTTCGATTTTTTTTCCCAATTTTTTCGGGTTTTCTACTTCATAAACTTCTTATTCTGACTTCGTACTGAAATCCAACTGTTTCAAACTGTCCTTTGAGAAAAAAAAATGTTAGGGGATAAAGCATAATCTGCTTATTGAAAAAAGCAAATATCATGTAACTTCTGAATTCTAGTTGTAATTTGCCAAATAATGAAGCCTGAATTTGTTCAATCTGAAGTCATTGTCAGATAAAAACAAGAATATAACATCTCAAATAAGCTTTTTTGTCGCTGCGGGACTTTAACAAAAGTTTTGATCTGATTCTCACGGGCGACTTCTTCAATTGTCAACTGACTGGTTAAAGTTGGTCCTTCTCTTTCGTACGGACCTCTTCTCCCTACTTGGTGGGCACACATTAAATGATCTTTAGGCCAAAAGATCCCCCTTCTTATTTCTTTCTCTTGTTTCTAACACTGTTTTCTCTGCCCCTATTTCATTCAAAAGCACTGCACAATACCAATGAAAGTACTGAAATTCTGAAGTAATTTTATTATTTTGGGTCTCCAACTCTAAGAAAAATTAAAAATCAAAGTAGTTCTCCAACACAGCACATCCATTCCCATCTCGCAAACATTCCACTATTACCAGACGACTGGTAACTGTGCATCGGCCCCTGCACCCTCACGGACCACTTCATTCTTCTACGCACCGTCCATGCACACCAACACATATTGATTTTCCATTTGACCTTTACGCCGTCACTTTTACTATCCAGATCACATTCCTCATCATCGCTTTCTCTACGCATGCTCTCATTAGCAGAAAAATAATGAAAGTACTAAAATTGCCCTATCTTGCCCTAACCCAAATACTACGAGTTATGATGTTGCCGGATATTTTCATGTTATCTTTGTGCTCTCGAAGAATGAAGAGGTGGATCAAAATCACAAATTTGAAAGTTTCCAAAGTGAAATTTGTTTTTGAAGAGGTAACGTGTAAAATTTGGATAGAAACAACAGATGGAAAACAATACCCAATCATCTCGACCGAATCTATTCCAATGTTTATAGAAGAGGATCGTCCGCATTATTTTCAAATCGGGGACGTGAAAGTGAATCATTTGTAAGTAATTTCAAAGATGAATTTGAGAAATGTAGCATGTTCTCAGCTTGGAACAAATCTCCTCTTATCCATCTCATTGCAATATTGTATACTTGAAAAAATTGGAAAACAGCTTTGAGAACGCACTTGCGGATCATGCCTCTACAATGTTCTCAAACTCTCCAGTGCTTCAACTTGAAACTGATTTACGAAGAAACTTGCCGATCATGAATGGAGTTCAGAACATTCATCTTTTGGGACAATACTATCAAGGGATTGAAGATGATCTGGAGACATTCCTTTCCAATCATCCGAACATAAACAGTATCCATATCAAATTCAGACCCATGGATTTTGACTATCATTCGAAACTGCATCGAATTCCGAATTTATGTGCCCACGAGACTAATTTGGTGAGAACAAATTTGTTATTTTTCTTCAAAGGACGTGTTGCAATCTTCTCGGATGCAATTTGTAATAGCCATGAGCTCAAAGTATTTCTCCGAAAATGGATCAAATATCGATTGTATCCAAACTTGAAAATCCTTCATATAAACTTGAATCAATACTCATATCAACTGGAACAATTGTATATCTTGGAAAATATACGAACAAAAGAGTGGGATCCCAATCAAAGACCACAATTCTTTGAATATGAACATCCGTGAGTTTTATTAACATGAGACTTTTTCTAGAATAGTTTATATTTACAGGATAATGGGATATCCAAAAACTATCAATCAAGACTGTTCAACATGGATAGACATCGAAAGAGAACAAGACAAGAAGCTAGTATCGGTGAAAATCGAACCGAGATGTTTCTATTTTTATGTTTGGAACTGAAGATGCTTCTGAGCTTATTTCTTCAAAACTTTTTGCGTATTACCATAGATTTGTTTCATTTGTATTTTGATCGCTTCGCTTCTAAATTTCGACTGTAATTGTCAACTGGCTGGTTATTGTAATCCTTTCTTTTTCATACGGACCTCTTCCCCTGTTAGTGGGCACAAATTGATTGACCTATAGGCCAAAATATCCCCTTTCTTTTTTCTCTTCTTCCCATCACTGTTTTTTTCTGTCTCTAATCCACTTGAAAACATTGCACAATACCAATGAAAGTACTAAAATTCTGAAGATATTTGGATGAGCTTCATTTTTTTGCTGCTCATAATTTTTTTTTTGGATCTCCAACTCTGTAAAAAATGGAACATCAAATTAGTTTTCTAACCGAACACAACCATCTCCATCTCGCAAACATCACACTATCACCAGATTGCTGGTAACAGTGTGTCGGCCCCTGCACTCTCACGGACCCCTCCATTCTTCTACGCACCGTCCTTGCACACCAACACATTGATTTTCCGTTTGACCTTCACACCGTCACTTTTACCAACCAGAACGCATTCTCATTGTTCTATTGCTTTTTCTACGCATATCCTCAATTCCAGAATAAAAATGAAAGTACTGAAACTGCCCTATCTTGCCCTAACTCATTTGATACGAGTTATGATGTTGCCGGATGTTTTAATGCTGTCCTTCTGTTCTGGAAGAATGAAGAGAATTATCCAAGCCACAAAATTGAAAGTTTCCAAATTGAAATTTGTTTTCAAAGATGCAAAATGTATAGTTTGGATAGAAACAATTAATGGAAAACTATACCCAATCATCTCGATAGAAACGATTCCAAAGTTTATTGAAGAGGATCGTCCGCACTATTTTCAAATCGGAGACGTGAAGGTGAATCATTTGTGAGTGATTTCAAAGATCAATTCAAACAATGTAGCATGTTTTCAGCGTGGAACGAATCTTATTTCATCCATCTTATTGCAATATTGTATACTTGAAAGCGTTGGAAAACAGTTTCCAGAAAGCACTTGTGGATCATGTCTCATCATTTTTCTCAAACTCTCCAGTGCTTCAACTTGAAACCAATCTATACAGAAACTTGCCAACCATTACTGGAATTCAGGAGATTAATCTTTCAGGACAATACTATCAAGGGATTGAAGATGATCTGAATATCTTCCTTTCCAAGCACCCGAACCTAAACAGTATTCATATTGAATTCACACCCAAGGACATAGATTATTTTTCGAAACTGGTTCGAATTCCGAATCTATGTGGCCACGAGACTGACTTGGTTAGATCAAAAATGCTAAATTTCTTCAAGGGACGTGTTGCAATCTTCTCGGATGCAATTTGTAATAACAATATTCTCATATCATTTCTCTAAAAATGGATCAAACATCGATTGTTTGAAAACCTAAAAATCCTTCATATAGACTTGAATCAATTTGGCTCAGATGAACTGGATCAATGGGATATCTTGGAAAATATACGAACAAAAGAGTGGGACCCCAATCAAAGACCACAATTCTTCGAATATGAACATCCGTGAGTTTATTTATTAGGAGTCGTTTAGTTAAAATAATTTATGTTCGCAGCATATTGGGATATCAAACGTCTATAGACTGTTCAACATGGATAGACATTGAAAGAGAACAAGACGGGAAGCTGGTATCAGTGAAGATTGAACACAATTGTTTCTATTTTTATGTGTGGAACTGAAGATGCATTTGAGCTTATTTCTTATAAACTTTTTGCTTATTACCATAGATTTCTTTCATTTGTATTTTGATCACTTCGCTTCTAAATTCTGTCAACCGACTGGTTATTGTCGGTCCTCTTTTTTTGTACGGATCTCATTTTTCTACTTGGTCTGTGGGCGGGCACACATTGATTGACCTTTTCACGCCAAGAGATTCTCCTTCTTTTTTCTCTCGTTTCTATCACTGTTCTTTCTGTGCCTAATTCAATCAAAAAGATTGCAAAATACTAATGAATGTACTAAAAGTTCGAAGTTATTTGGATAAATTTCTATTCATAGATGTTGGTGATTCGTAATTTTTTGGAAGTCCAAACAGGGAACATTGTAGTAGTTTTTATGAGACAACACAAACCTTTCCATCTTGCAAACATACACCATTATTACCAGATGACTGGTAGCTGTGCATCGGACCCTGCACCCTCACGAACCACTCCATTCTTCTGCACAGTCATTGCACACCATCACATATTGATTTTCCATTCGACCTTTATGCCGTCACTTTTACCATTCTGATCGTTACCATTCTGATCCTTCAGGCCAGAAGAGTTGCCTTCTTTTTTCTTTTTGTTTTTACCACTGAGTTTTCTGTGCCTAATCCCCTCTAAAACATTGCACAATATCAATGAAAGTACTTAAAGAAGATATTTGGATGAGTTTTTATAATTCTTCGTTGCTGGGGATTCCTAATTTTTCGGAACCCCATAGAAGGAAAATCCAAGTAGTTTTCTCTCGCAAACATCACACTATTACCAAATGACTGGTAACTGTGGACCTCCCACTCTCATGAACGTTTCTTCATTCTTCTGCGCACCGTCCTTTCACAACAAGACATATTGATTTTTCCGTTTGACCTTTACGCCGTTACTTTTACCAACCAGAACGCATTCGCATCATTTTATCGCTTTCTTTACGCATATCTTCATTTGCAGAATCACAATGAAAATACTGAAACTGCCCTATCTTGCCCTAGCTCATTTACTACGACTTATGACGTTGCCGGATGTTTTCATGTTGTCCTTCTGTTCTCGAAGAATGAATAGAATCATCCAAACCATAAAATTGAAAGCTTTCAAAGTGAAATTTGTTTTTGAAGAGGCAAAGTGTATCATTTGGATAGAAACAATGGATGTAAAAATATACCCAATCATCTCAACGGAAACTACTCCGAAGTTTATAAAAAAGGATCGTCCGCACTATTTTCAAATCGGGGACGTGAAAGTGAATCATTTGTGAGTGATTTCAATGATGAATTTAAGCAATGTAGCATGTTTTCAGCTTGGAACAAGCCTTCTGTTATTCATCTCATTGCAATATTGTATACTTGAAAGAATTGGAAAACAGTTTTGAGAAAGCACTTGTGGATCATGCCTCGACATTTTTCTCAAACTCTCCAGTGCTTCAACTTAAAACCGATTTAAACAGAAACTTGCCAACCATGACTGGAATTCAGGAAATTAATCTTTCTGGACAATACTATGAAGGGATTGATGATGATGTGGAGACCTTCCTTTCTAAGCTCCCGAACCTAAACAGTATCCATATTGAATTCACACCCAAGGAATTAGATTATTTTTCGAAACTGGTTCAAATTCCGAATCTATATGGCTACGAGACTGACTTGGTTAAATCAAAGATGCTAAATTTCTTCAAAGGACGTGTTGCAATCTTCTCGGATGCAATTTGTGACAGCGATGTGCTCAAAGTATTTCTCCGAAAATGGATCAAATATCGATTGTATCCAAACTTGAAAATCCTTCATATAGACTTGAATCAATTCTTGAATGAGCTGATTCCATTAGATATCTTGGAAAATATACGAACAAAAGATTGGGATCCCAATCAAAGACCACAATTCTTTGAATATGAACATCCGTGAGTTTCATAACATGAGCCTTTTCTGGAATAATTTATGTTCACAGGATATTGGGATATGAAACGACTACAGACTGTTCAACATGGATAGATATCGAAAGAGAACAAGACGGGAAGCTGGTATCAGTGAAGATTGAACACAATTGTTTCTATTTTCATGTGTGGAATTGAAGATGCTTTCAAACTTGTTTCTTCAAAACTTTTTGCTTATTATCATAGAAATGTTTCATTCACATTTCAACCATTTCACTTCTAAATTCCGATTTTAATTGTCAACTGGCGATTGTCGAGCCTCCTATTTTGTACGGATCTCATTACTCTACTTGGCCTGTTGGCGGGCACATATTGATTGATCTTTAGGAGAGATCCCCCTTCTTTTTTCTCTTGTTTCTATCACTGAAATACCTTCGACTTGTTTTCAAGAAAACCTTTTTACCAACACATCTTATGCCTCAATCTTATGCTGTAAAAACTTCAGAGACTTTAAAACTTCAGAATATAAATATTTATTGATTTATTATTTTCAACTGAAATTATCTCACCCGGATCAAAATTCAAAACTAACAAAAGACAAAAAAAAATGAAATGAGATCAATTGGAACGGGTGGCTAATTATGGAAAGCGGAGACCTCTAACAAGATATCCGCTTCAAAAATGAATTCTGCGTAGACATTCAAACATTTGTAATACAAGAAGTCATGTTTTGTGAAAGAGCAGGAGAGAGAGAGATGATCAAAGAAATGAGAATAGAAAAGTGCTGATTCTACCAAATCCGACATTTCTCAAATGGATTCATTGGAGATCCAATGGGACAATCGAACTCTTTGGAGAAGGCTGGTAGATTTTGAAGAGGGACGTTTACACGGAACATTCCCAGGGAATGGACATCCGTGTCCATTATGTGATCGATGGCAGATGGTTTTAGAGCTTCACACCACGTCTGGAAGAGGGGAGTCATTGGTTTTTTGAGAGTATTCTGGGGGGAAAAGGTAGTACGAGCTAAGCAAGTTCTAGTGGAGTGTTCAGTAAGTAAAGTTGTCTGTAATCTAATGCGATGGTGTTTACAGACTCAACGTCTTATCTTACGACAATTCAGATTTCTGAGAAACCATTTGCCCCTCCAACCTTCCAACTTACATTAGCATAAGCTAAGAAAAACAACTGATTGGGACTGAATTCCGTCAATCCAGGTAATCTTCTCGTCTCTTTTTCTCTATCCAACTTCAGCTGATACGCCTGAAAAGCCACACGAAGACCTCCGTTATCTGCAATATTCTCCCCAATTGTCATCTTCCCATCCACTTTTCTTCCAGTTTGTGGCTCGATTTTACTTCCATACTGTGCCACGAAACACTGTTTCTTCTTCTGGAACGTCGTCATTGTTTCAGTGTGCCACCAGCCACGTAGGTTTCCCTTGTCGTCGTATTGGGCTCCAAGATCATCATAGCCATGAGTGATTTCATGTCCGATACCCATTCCAATGGCACCGTAGTTCGAGAAGGCGGGAGCATCGGGGACGAACATTGGGAACTGGAGGATTCCGGCAGGGAAGACTGAAAAGAAGATAAATCTTCTAATCGAAATAAAACTGGGAGCTTCTGATAGTTCTAGAAAGCTATAAATACCGTATAAAAACTGATTAGGTTTGGTAAAATAGGAACCTTGAACAAAAAGAAGCTATTTTATTCGAAGTAGAGTTCAATTGAAAAAAAAACAACTCACTAATTTCATTTCCGGTGAAATAATGAAAAGCATCAACTGCAATTATAGGTGAGGCCCAGTCGATGACTGATGGAGTACGATGAAGTTTTGATAGAGCATCTCTGAATTTTCAATTAAATTTAAAGCCCTAGAGCCCCGGTACACAAACCTATATGCAGCTTTTTTCAGTGAAATTGCATTATCGAAAAACTGATTGGCTGTGAGTCTCACTCCAGCATATGGAAGCAAAACTGCAGTTTCATTGAGAAGAGAATCAGGAAATCCAATTTTATGACCCATTGCATCCAATTTCATCAGAGCTGCTTCTCTAGTCGATTCATCAATCCAATCTGCATTCAGAAGAGTCTGTTCCATTGCTTTTTTCAAGTCTCGAATCATATCTTCTGCCTGAAAAAATAGGAATTTTGAAGGTAAAAAAATATGGGTGCTTACAATTGTTTTGTCTTTTTTAGTGAAGAATTTATGAGCATATTCAGTGGAGAGAGGCATTGCAAGGTTGTCACGAACTTCACCAACACATACTTCCCAGAGAGGGTCCTGAAACAAAGATTTATAAATCTAGAACAGTTTTTTTTCTGGGCTCACATCCGAACTGACTCCATACATCTTCTGCCGAAACTCAAGCATCGGTTTTCTGTACTTGGCTGGTAGGTAGAAATCATAATTGGATACCAAACACCACATCAAAAAGTTATTGATGGAACTCAATGGTTTTGATTTGATCAATGAATACAGATTATCAAAATAATTGACATCTACGACATTTATCAGAAGAGAATCGGGCATTCTTCCGAGATTTGATCGCATTTCTTCATTGAAAAAGGACTCCCAGTTGATTTTATCGTATTTCTTTTTGAAATCTCCGAATGTGATCATGTTGTTGATGGAGCTGTGATTTCGGGAGAGTTCGATACGAGTGAGCTGGAATATATAGTCTTTTGAATAGAGGCTAGGATTTTTTGTATTCATTTTGATTCAACATAACCATCAATTTTTCACAAAGTCTGTTCAAAACATTAGGAAATATTTTCGATCAAATATTTTTTGTCTGAACCAAGAGCATTCTATTTTTGAGCCTAGTCCAGAAATGATCCTTACATTTGCAATCCTTCTCTCAAAATCAATAATATCATCGACTTGATACTCAATGACTCCAGTTTCATCTTCCATATCCACTCCCAACAGAGACAATAATGACAAAATATACTGACGATAATACTGTAGATACACATTGGATGAGGGCACTTCTCGATAGAATTTCTTCTTTTCCAGAAATAGTTTTGGCGGCGAGAACTAAAATTCAAATAGCCTTATTCACTGATGACCTTTTCTCATGCTCACCATCAAAACGTGTTTGTTACTGTCATCGAATGAAGAGTGAACGAAAACTCTGAATATTCCATCTACTCCGTGTAATGCCAGATGACCAGCTAGTACTTCCCATTGAAAATCAATTGAATCAAATCGAGCATTTGTTAAGAGAGGCCATCCACCGAGGTTTGATATCAAGGACATTAGAGGTTGGACTCCTAAATCATCCTGTGCGAATTCATCCATACAGGAATCGAAGAAGATTTGAGCGAGTTTCATGGATCGTGTCGTGTTCTCTCGCGAGGATTTTTCGAGAATATCTGGAAATATTTTAAGTTCTTCTGAGTTTGATAATTTTGATTTCAGGTTTGAAAAAATCTTCGATACAAAAAGTTTTCTTTCAGGGAATGTTTTTAAAAAATTGAACTTGAAATGCAATATACCGTAAGTCCTTTAATTTAGGCACACATAGTACAGTATGTTTCAAGCAGTATATCTCAGTTGTCATTGAAGTTATCAAAAAATGTTCAACTACTAAAATGTTCAAAATGTTTTGATGAACATTTCTTCAGTTGACAACTTTTTGATAACTTTTAAGGCAACCGAGATATGCTCTTTCAAACTGGATGTGCCTGACTAAAATTCAGGTTGATTTCAAAATAATTTTCTAAAAATACAAATGTAAATTGTGTGCCTTTAAAGCAAACGAGGAGTTTGTAGAACGCCCTACACAACGATGAAAAATGAAAAAAAAAGCTCACTTTTCAAATGCCTATCCATCTCTCTCTTCATCTCACTGAGTACGGTAACCTTCTTCTCATGTTCTGCAATCACTTTCCTCGTCGCATACTTTCCACATGCGAATTCATAGAAATCTTCACATGGATTTGCATCTCGATTCATATTATTCAAGTAATTGGCAGCCAATCGAATACAATCCGGTGTTAGACAAGTGGAATTATCCGATCCATAAGATCCATGATTGATATGATTCATGGATTTTGACTCGTATCCATCTTCGGGATTTGTGCATATCTCGGATCCTAGAGTAGAAGAAGAAGTTGAATTCAAAAGTGTACTAGTAGTGTTAGATGGTAAATAATTGAATGCCTGCCAAGTAGCCATTAAAAATTGGAATACCTGGGATAAGAGTGGAGAAGCCATCCGAAAGGATTGCCACTATTGTGATGAATGATATCGAAATGAGTAGAGTGAGAATGAAAAGGGCGGCGAACACAGCTGCCAGTCGAGCGTTTCTGCAACATTTCCCCCATTTTTCCCTTCAGTTTCACTCGTTCCTAGAGGTTTTTTTTCATGATTCTTATCAAATATTTGTTTTTGTTTGCTCATTTCATTCCCAATTTTTTCGATGCCTAATCTCCACGTCATTATTGACACTTTTTGGAGGACAACGTGTGAGGTGCCAATGGCTAGTAGCTTTCTTGCGCAATCACTGATTAGCCAGTCTTGTCCGAAATGTAAATATTAGAATAAGAGAGGGGGAATTATGTGAAGACATGGTAGGGTTCTAGTTGTTACGAAGTAAAATTTGTAGTGAGGTATATAACCTAGAACTGGATTACTGTAGGATTATTGTAGCTACCGTGCTTTTAGAGAGTCAAAGACAGTGATCTCAACATTGTATTATTAGAGTCCTGCAAAGTACACGAAATCCTCGAAACAGCCAGAATATTTAGATTTTCATATACAAACTATATTGATTGATACCAAGTCTTCATAAAAACTTTTGAAATCTTACCGCCCGGAAGCTTGGAATTACTAAAACTTGAAGTTTCTGAATTTTTGTTCCCTGAGCGGTTTCAGATGCATTACTCTCAAAGATCTACTTGCGACCAGCAAAAAACTCAAAGATTTCGATTTCATAAATTCAGGTCTGAACGTTTTCTTACTAGAAACTGATGAAAAATGCTCTATCTTTGTTCGGGATGCCTAACTTTCCAGGATCTTGGATTGAAAAGTAGAAATATCACACTTTGTTTTTCAATACCGTCATCTATTTATTTGGATCTCCCTGCCCCAGAACTCTCTTCCCTTCCCGACTGATAAGCCATGTCCAAAAGGCAAAGATTGAGATTATTGTGAGCCTCCCAGTCAGAGAAAATGAAAGTGATACGAGACGAGTACTCGAAGACTAACGGCTTTTGTAAATAATACAAAAAGTGTTGGGAGGTGGTCAAAAACATTTGGAGAATGGAAGGGAAAGATAAAACTGGATCTCAAAATCATATTTTCGAACTTTGGTTTGTGATATGATCTAGTAGGGGTATCTTGTCACTTGAACAGTTCTAGTTTCAACAAGAGGTGAGAAGGAGTTGGTGATTGGTGTTGGGGAGAATCAGAGAGGGAAATATCAAAAGATGAGCCATTAACCATGAGAGCAAACATGTTATAATCCAAGAACAAGGGAGATGATCATTGGGAAAATGAGTGGCCAAGGAGACCTCTAATACAAGGACAGAAAAGAAGATTATGTTGAAAAGGTTGGTGGAAACAAAGTGCTCTGAAATTCTCTAGTAAAGCGGTATAGTTTTTTTTGATAATCTAAAAAAACAGACGGTTTCTGATGGAAATGAGTAAGGAGTTAAAAAAAACTGTCCTGCTTTTCTATTAGAGAGTTTCCGCCGAGCACTGTTTTTGAAGCTCCGACTCCAGAAAGGTAAAAAATTGCCCTTGAAAAAGATCTCATGCTCAAACTGTTGTGCTCTTCTATTAGAGGTCTGTTCTCTCACCCCACTGTTGCCTTCTTACGTGCATCTCTTCCTGTCCTCCATTAAAAAACCCCTCCATTCCATAAAAATCTAGTTCCTCTGCCCTCCCTTCCCTCCATCCCCCCAAATGGTTATGAATCGATGCAATATGTGCACCCCCGCCATATTTGATCTTGCAATGTAACAATGCTCAAAATGACCGCGAGGCACAGGGGACACATGAAGAAAAAGGCGATGAAATTGAGAGGAGAGACAGGTTGGAACAAACATTCTCTAGTCAGAAAAAGCGGCGGAGAAAAGAGAAGGAGAGATCATCCACGTTTCTTGGCATGGCGATGGATTTCTTTCTTTCAGGTTGTGAGATCAAGTGTCAAAAGATGAAGGTAGAAGGTAAAATGATATATTTGTATAGGAATTGGAATGAAGGAATGGGGGAATAATTAGAGAATAGTCTAGGTGATCTATGATGGAAAATGAAGTTGGAGCTGTAATAGAGGGACAGTGGAGATCAATGAAAAATGGAAGGAGGGCAGTGGTCAGAGGTTTCTTTTAAACAAAAAAATGGGAACAATAAAAGGGCACCATTTCAAAATTTGGTTGATTCAATAAGCCTGACAGGGTCTCAAAATTTATTATCGGTTTAACAGCACAAGCTCAAAATCCAAAAATGCTCAGGACACGGAATTCCTGTCCAGCTGATCTTTTTCAGAGTGAGCTTTAATTTTAGGCTGTTTCTTATCGAAATTCAAACCAATTTTATAGAATTTTACTAACATTGATTTTTCCCGATCTCGAAACCGGTGTCATGGGGCCAGAGCAGCATATCTCGATTCAATTTATAGTTATCGGGAAGTTTTGAATTGATGAAATGCTTGAAATGTACTGGCCATGATAAGTTAGGTTGACCACATTCCAAAATTCTCGAAAGCAACGGAGAAATACTGCTCTGAAGATAAAGTATCTAATGTACCAGGTTTTACGATATTTGAAGTGTTTTAACGAAAAAAAGATTCATGAGCTGTAATAAACTTGTGAAAATATAAGACTCGATTGTGAAGCTAAGTTGACGGAAAATATGATGTCAAGTTTGCAAACACCGCCACCTCAGAATACAGACGTTATACGGAAGCCAAGTAAATCCCAGAAATCCTCGAATCTCTGAACCTTTCTCTATAACTTTTAGAAATTCAAGCACAAGCAAAATTTTTGTAATTTCAGAATTCCTGTCGAAATCAGCGACTTTCTTTCTTTTTTCTCTCAGAATTATCTCAAACTCTTCTACAATCACACTGTCTTACTTTCTATTCCGTTCCAATATTTTGGTGATCGAGTAGTCGATCATAACACTTTTCGTCTTCTTGTTCATGTTTTTGAGAACAATAATAGAATAATAAGTAAAAGAAGTCGAAGTGGTCACCCTCGATTATAATCACGCATAACAAAACTGAAGTGATAATAATCTCGAAATGTGTCAGGTAGTTCTTGCGCAGGGGTGCCTGGCGGAGGAGACACCAACGGGCGCCAGACAATCGGATTGGCACACAATCGGTTTGGAAGTGATGATGATGGAAAGAGAGAAACACGCAAAAAGAGAGAAAGAAAGGAGAGAGAGAGTTGGCTCACGGGAGCCCATGACTCCACCTTCTTGAGCCGGTTTCTTCCTGGGAGCAATTGGAGAAAATAGTATTGGAGAGGAAGAGAATTAGAGATTACCGAAAAGGAATTGAGATGGGAAAAAAGTGAGAAAGAGTTGCAGTTTTGCAGAAGGAGGAATGAGCAATAAAGCAATTAATATGGGGGAGAACTAGCTTCCATGCCAACAGATATGACCTTTTATGGAACTTTTTTTGTGCCAGAAGTTAGACATGACTGTGGAATTAAAATCTAATTTTGAAACTTCATCTCCTAAATTTTTGCAAACTAGAGAACCGGAAGAAATGAAACGGAAGTTAACTTTGCTGAAAACAAGTTGGAACCACAAAATATGATAAAAGAATGATAACAAAAACAGAGAATGGGTCAGTCACCTGTTATGAAAAATGACGGATTGGTTTTGTCAGCTAAGAAAGTATGGGAAAGCAAAATAACATCAAAACTTATGGGTTTTAGAGGGAAGTGCTGATGCTATCTTTTAAACCTTACTACTGAATAATAGCTCATTACTCTCCTTCTCGTTAGAAAAACTAAGCTTGTTTTCCAAGATTTTACGATTAGTAGTGAGGTTTTGAAAACTTTTTGAGCTCGGAAACACCTAAAATATTGGAAACAAGGAGATCAGCTGAAGATACGTTAGAATAATATTCGTCCTGAGGTTCAACAGTGGACTTTTTTCCGAGCAACACCCGAAATACCCCTTTTAAAAGTGTTTAAATCATAGCTGTTCTCACTGGATCGTACATTTTTGGAACCAGCCTTGAAAACATCCCCCTTGCTTGGGCCCAAGTTTGGACATGCATGCCTATGAATAAACGTTTTCAAATACTCAACAGTAACCTTTATAGCTTGTGGGTTGAGTTCTCACTGTGAGCAACATTTTCCAGGTTACTTTTTCGGGGAAATAATTAGTCCCCTGACAACTCATCAAGCAAAAGCAAAACTTCTTTTCAGTCTACTATCCTCTATTTTCTTCTAGTTTCTAGCCCCCCCCCCCCTCTAATTGGATTGGAACGTGATCTACCACCACTTGAACGTTTCTTCTCTTATCATTACCCTTTTTGTCTTTCCTCCCAAAATTCCCCCTCCAGCTTCTTTATCTTCTATCGGTTCAATCTCTGTCCCCAGTTTAAAATGTTTTCACACAAAGCGCACCTTTTTGGCTACTGCTTTCAAGTAGCCGATGACCCTCTTCCTTAGTGTTCCGTTCACAAATATTGACATTATGACGGATAGTAGTAGTCTAATAGGGATTGGATTTAGTGAAGGAAATCTCTTTCTCTAAGAATGTATAGTAAGAATAGAACTTGTCAAGGAAATATCACATTTCAGAAAGAATAGATTGAACTCACCGGTCTGGAAAATGTTCGAGGTGACTGACATCACTGGATGAGCAATCACTGATTACTGTCGCTCCAGAGGAAGAGGATCTGCAATTGTCAAGATTGGATATGTGTTTTGAGAAACTAGGAAGCAGAAATTTGGAAGCGTAATTTCCAAAAATTGTTAAAAACAAGATCTTTTGGATTATGGATTTCTTAGAAAAAAAATTCATCAGAAAGTTCAACCGATTCTCTGAATGCAAAAAAACTCACCGCCCCCCTCCACCGGAGCTAGTCGTTATAGTCGTTGAAGAAGTATTTTGGCGACGGCTGCAAATAAATATTTTGAGAATTTTCGTTTCAGAGTTTTTGGAAGTAAACTCCCAGGAATTTTTCATCAGATTGTTGACTGTACGCCGAATCAGAACAGTAACAAATCAGAATTACAATTCCTAACTTGAGGCCCTTTCGGTTCAGGGAGCTTATCTGATTTGGTATATTGGCCAAATTCTCATTTTGTAGAACCGGTGCTAAATTTTGGTAGCAGCTCTTTTTGGTTGAGTTTCTCTACTAAATCCTGCGAAATCTGATCTTCCGAACCCACGTAGCTTTACCTAGAGAAGGCGATATCACTTACAAACTACAAAACCATGCATGGTAATGAAAGGCTTTGAAATTGAAAAAGACCAAATTTGAAAAATTTGAATCCCATGGATCAGTCACCGCCTTCTTGTTCACACTTTCAGATTTTAAACCAGAAGAACAGAAGAATTTGGCAGTTAGTCCGGAGTTTAGAGAAGTTTCGACTGACTAGTTTTTTGGTAAAAAATCTTTTAGAATTTTAATTTTCATCAATTTTTTGAACAACTGATTTTTTGACCAGGTGACTTTAAGCCAGAAAACCCTAAGAACTCAAAGCGTAGCTCAAAATAAGATTATATATTGACCGCCAAATTAAAAAAAAAAAATCAATTATCAAAAATCAATCGATACTCACTTTTGAAGGATCTTCTCCTCGACCGACACAATTTTGATATCGTCAGAAGCGTCAACGGCGCCCAGTTTGACAAATTTAACAGTAATAACAGCACAGATTACTGTAGGCGGCCCGAAATAGGCGGCGCAGAGTGGACCAAGAATGGTTGGAGAGAGAAACGAAAGGTTTTTTTCGAAAAGAGATAAACAAAAGAAGAGAAAATGCTCAAATCAGCTCTCCCTCAGAGCTCTCTTGTCTTGTCCTCCTGCTGACCGACATTTTGAAGAGCGCATGCGTCAGAAATAGTATGGAAATGAGTGGAGACGCAGACATTGATGACTGTTAACAAGCTATTCTTGAGTATCTTTGGGGGCGCTAAGAGATGATTGCAAAACAGAAACAAAAATTTGTGTTAGGTGGACTGTGACTGTGGCGGCGATTTGAAGTTTCAAAGACTAATGATCTACAGAGAAGTGGAACGGTTTTTTGGATTTTGTATACTTTTGAAACGAAGCGGTCTTTTCGAACTTTTGATTTTCAAAAGATTATGTGGATAAGGTATGGAACCGTGTTGGGGGATTTGATTCCTCCTGTACATTGATTCGGCTCGTCATACCATCGATTTTATTGATTATCATTGATTTCGGTTCTGAACAGTGCTCCAGTGGCAGATTTTGAAAGTTAGAAAAAGTCCAATTGTTTTCAAAGATAAAATCTAACTCATTTGAGACAATTCGGACATGACAGGAAGTTTTCAAAACCCGGCCCGGCCCGAAGGCCCGTCTACTGATCTCCAAATTAAAAAATTTCAAAAAAAAACCTAAATTTTGTGCTCAAGGAGTAGTTTCAGATTCTTGTAGCGGTTCATATGGTTCTGATTTTTTTCAATTGAGAAATTTCTCAAAAATAACCAAAATTGTTTGATTCCGGGCCGAACTTTCACTGGTATGAAGTAAGTCAATTGAGGATCACAATTTTTCATGTAAAGGTCAAACTCTTTATCAGATTTTTTTGAATCACAGCTAACATAAAAATCCAGATTGCTCTATTTTCTGTCCAAAGTTATACACAGCCACTGAATTTTGAAAAACCACTGAATTTTGAAAAAAAAATTTACTCTGATTATTCAGGTTTTTGGCCCGTCTTGAGTTTTTTTTTTTGAGCTTATCAAACTTGCGATTTTTTCAATAAAGATCAAAGTAAACTCACTTCTTTTTGTCCGTCAACTGAAATCCATAGGATGGATTGAATGCGAAAAATGAGTTTTTGTAACTCCAACTAGCTGTCGTCATCGTGCTATCTTTCTTTTTTCGTACGGTCATTCTGGAAAACTTTTGCCTTGTTTTTATTTTCGGAAAACTAGGAGAACAAGGAGAAAATAACATTTTGAAAGTTTGGAGCTTGAAAATATATATCGATCGGGGAATTTTCCAGAGGAGTTCTGATCCCAAATTGAAATAAAAGAAACTTGCCACGTCATGAATGCCGGATTGAAAAAAGAGAAGAGTGATAAGCAGAATGAGTAGAATGAATGAAAAGGTTTCCTAATATAAAATTGAATGAAATAGATAGAGGAGGGAGAACGAGACAAAAAAAATGGCTGCTCGATGGGATTTTCAAGTGGATCGAGATTGGGCGGAGACACGCGACGGTTTGCAAGTGACCCCCACTTGGAGCATTTTTTGATTGAGCTCAAGAAGACTAGAGAATAGGATTTCTTGGAGCATAAAAAGAGATTACTGTATCAAATGAAAGCAAATTTGTTAAAGCGCCGTAGGCGCAGGAAACGACTTTGTTATTGGGAAATGATATACTGTTAGAATAGGCCCAAAAACTCCTCTAATGAAACGGCACATTTCACATTCTCCACTTACAAAAAAGACGACTAACTATGTCCCGTTGACCTAGGTGCATCTCCTCCTCTCAACCTCCTCCCATCCCTCCCACACGTACAAATCTCCTTTTTTAGTGCTCTAAATTGGAAATTTGAGCAAGGTTTTCACTTTTAACAATAGAATTAGTTGAAAATGTGAGGACACGGAGGAGGAGGAGGTGAATGAACAAAACAGTAACATTTGTTAAGCCGGATTGGACGATGGACGGAAGGAAATTGGGAAAGGAGGAGGGGAGCAGGAGGGGTGGACATTTACTTTTTGGAGAAATTAGATAGAGTCTTGTTTTTGCAGGAAAATGAAACATTTTGGTTTGAAAAAATTCTTGAAGGTGGATGGAACTTAAAAAAGTATCCTATTGCCAGTTCGGGATTCATCTAACCCATTTATGAACGGCTTTTGTGCGAACCACAAACGGTAAAGCTTGCCGAAGCGCCGGAGGCGCGACAAGACCACTCATGAATTCAAAAAAAATACAAAATCGTTTCAACAATGATCACGTTTTTATTTCTTCTCTATTCTTTTCGTGGAACAAAAACTTTATTCAAAATTACCACGGAATAATTTTTCTCTCGTGAACTAGCCCACCCTCACCACGTCTTCCCCCAGGTTTCTAGAACAAAGATCTAGAGCAGAGATAAGAAACCACTATATAAGGAGCTTCCCTCCAGTAGAAACTTCATAGAGTTCCAAACTCCTTCAACAACCAACCAAATCGCCATGGCTCAATCCGTCCCACCAGGAGACATCCAGACCCAACCCAACGCCAAGATCGTCTTCAATGCCCCGTACGACGACAAGCACACCTACCACATCAAGGTGATCAACTCCTCCGCTCGTCGTATTGGCTTCGGAATCAAGACCACCAACATGAAGCGTCTTGGAGTCGACCCGCCATGCGGAGTTCTCGACCCAAAGGAGGCTGTCCTTCTTGCCGTCTCTTGCGATGCTTTCGCTTACGGACAAGAGGTAATTTATCGATTTTTGGAAGCGACTAAATTCTAATTATTGGATTTCCAGGACACCAACAACGACCGTATTACTGTCGAATGGACCAACACCCCAGACGGTGCCGCCAAGCAATTCCGTCGCGAGTGGTTCCAGGGAGACGGTATGGTTCGTCGCAAGAATCTCCCAATCGAGTACAACCCATAAGGAGGGAGCACGAAGCAATCAAATTTATAACAAGCAATGGCAATGACCCTTGTTTTGTAATAAAACCGTTCGTCAAAATAAAATGTTTTGGGTTTTCTTTGTTCTACAAGTTATCAAAAGAGCATTCCGTCTTCGAGAGCATCGAAACTATCGGCTACGGAGCCAGAATGACTGAATGGCGGGCTTGATGTTTTTTTAGTGATGGCCTGCATTAAAACTCCAAAAAAAATTCTAAAAACGCTGCTGCATGCATATACAAAACGAAACAATTAGTACAAAGTACAAAGAAATTATCTACTTCCTAAAAATAAAAGACAAAAAAGAGAAACAAAAATGAATTGTATCAATTGTGAGCATCCTTCTTGTTCCTCTCCTTCGAAGAACGGTTTCCTATTCTCCGGTATCCGGTCCATGGCACATTGGAGGTCATCTCCAGTCTATCGAATCCAGTCTGAATTGAAAATAAAATAAACATTTGGATGACAAAAACAATAAGAACATATTGTATTGACCATCATCTCTTTTTCTTCTATTATTTGTTTCTTGTTTCGTTTCAATTTCTTTTCTATTTGGTCTGACACCGATAGGGGGTGGGGGGAGGACGGCAGTATAGACAACTGTTTTTGTTTGCTCCATTCGAGGAGAGAAACGATATTGTTATATAGGAAAAGAGGGAAGAGGGAAATGAGAAGAAAGGAACAGAAGAGACGGAAGAGGGAGATTTCAAAAATACTAATGGAATAATGCTTGTTCTCTGTGGAAGAAAACTTTCACAGGAGGTTTTCATGAATTTACGTTCGAATTGGGAGCACTCACCTTAACACCGAAGACACCTTCAGCTGATAGTTAGCCCCCTGGAAGATTAAGAAAGCTAGAATCATCAAAAGCTTGTCAATAGGGGAAATTCTGTTACAACCTAGCTTTCATTGAGTCAAGCAAACTAGTTCCTTCAGTTTTGGATGGGGAAGTCTGAAAACTACAAAGAAAAGATATCTGGATTAGTCGAGCATGTATTGCCAAGACATTATATATTCTGATCATGTACCTCTATCCAGAAGTTTATTTTATCTGATGAACCTCTAAAAGAAGACAGAACCCTCATTCCTGATTAACTTACTTTGTGTGTACCTAAAGTGACTTTTTCTAAATTGTTGTAAGCAAGAAGCTGATTATCTTCAACCATCGTCTCTATCAAAATTTGAATAGTCTTCAAAAATTGCGTCGTAATCACTGTGGAATCGAAAAACAAAACAATACAAAAGACTGGATTTATCTGTTCCTCGCTTCCTTTCCTCCTCCAGATCTCCCTCTTCTTTTTTCCCTTTTTATCCACAAACACTTGTTTCTTCCCATATGAATATCACAATGATTAAACTTCCTATACTTCTCATTATTCTCTCTTCTTTATATAGGTAGATTTCAGTGTTTCATAAAAAAAGAAACTAAAATCGAGTTTTCAGTCAAAGTTCTGCTCAAAATGCCAATGAAAAACTGGCGGCTTGTTGTGCCCATGATCCACAAATCGATCCGGGATGTGCTAGTAAATATTGCAATTTTGTGAATATCAATCAGTTTATGGTAGGGATTGAGGGGTGATATGTCAAGAATTGGAAGTTAATTTAGGTTCTTCCATTCATTGCTGAGTGTGCACCAAAAGGGAATACGGTATCAAGGATTTGGGATTGTATCAGTTCAAAGCATGACCACACGAATTGTTGTACTAATCAGGTGAGATCTTTTTATAAGAAGGAAGGGGAACTTTGATTGCATGGGTCACTTCAGGACCTAGCAATTTCTGCCGACTTTAGGTATGTGCAACGCAGCCAAAAATTTGTGTACTGCTCTAACAAAGTTTGTGTATAAGCTCCATTTTTGTAGTTAACTTTGGAGCAGTAGAAGATTTTTTTAGAAGATTATTTTTAAGTGAGTGGCACATCAGCTAAAATCAACTATAGCAATAGACGCTGAATTTCATTCTCTATAAGTTTTTCATCCAGTTTTTCTGTTTTGAAACTGAGCCAATATCTGAAAATTTCAATCTGTGAATTCGTCATTGACAACTTTCCATGACTAGGAAGTTTCCAATTACCGTAAATTCTGTAAGAGAGGTACTGTATGTTCAGAGGCAAAATATTTTGAACATTTTATTAATCAAGACTGTTTTGCTAGCTCGAAAAATAACTATGTTACGCTGCTCTGAACACAAAGCGGGTCTCGATTACAGAATTTACGGTGTTCCAGCTCCCCTTTACTACAAATTGAACCCATCACTACCAATTGAAGAAAGTATACATTTAGACTTGACTTGACCCTAATCCCGCTGCAGGCTTAATTCCAAGTGATTTCCTCCCATCTCCTCCCCTATCATCTCTCCTATTCCAGAACGTTCTTCCCCTCTGCCGTGCCTTCTGTGATGCTTCGAAAGCCGTTCCCACCGACATGCTCAAATACGGTTTCTGTACTGCTGAATTCGACAAGTATCGCCTATGTTTCCGTACCCATCTGAAACATCATCCTGCTATTCGCCAATGACTCCTCTGATTCATTCTCTGTGTTATAAATCTGGGTTACTGTAATAATAAATGCTTTTCCTTTTCAAACTTCCAATCCATTTCACCTGAATTGTTGATCAGTAAAAAAAAACGAACAACAACAAAAGACACGGGGAGAATAAGAGAAAACAAAAAATGAAACACCCAAAAAAAAAAGAGAGAAGATTGGGCAATTCAAAACGAACCGGTTCGATTCGGCAAGATGATGATGGTCAGCTAAAATGAGGCAGTCGGTTTTGCTATTATCTGGCTTTTCCCTCTTCTTCTTCTTATCAATACAATCTTGTTATCACACAGAGATTTTCGTTTCCTCTCAATTGCAACACTCACATAACCGCTTTATTGATACATGTGTAGATGAATTTTGTGTAGGACAAAATGAAGAAAAGATATAGTTTGGTATGACGTATTTCTCCTTCTTTTTTCTGTCAAAACCGATTTCTCTTTTTTTTTACTTTTCTTTTTTTCTGTCTTGGTGAAAAGATATGATAGATGATTCTGTATACGGTATGACCACATGTTCTGGCTGTCAGAAAATTGATTGGTGCTTTTTTTGGATTTTTCCTAAACTGAAATGTGCCTGCTCCTCCGGCGCATTTGCATTTTCAGTATTTCCTGAACAGAGCAACGGAGATACCTCAGAGTTTTATGCTTATGTGTCTGAGCTCTTGAAAAATAACCGCATCAGATACTTTTGAGCACTTCTTGATCTACTGCTTCCTGCTCTGCGACACCTCGCAACTAGACGAGTCGAAACCTCCCTTTTGCAACTGGTATAAGATATCTAAAAGTTTGTCGGTTGCGAAACGTCATAGTTGCGGAACATCTAGTTGCGAAATTTCGCGGAGTCTCGTTTCCAGGTTTTCCGGTTTGATCAGAACTCTTAGAGCTCTTTTCGAATGTAATGTGAAACTCAAAAATTCGAGACTCAAAAAATCAAGTTGAGCCTTGTTAAACTTGTGAGATTCTTCATATTTCTTCAACAGTTTCTTCTTGAGGTTACCTAAAGCAGAGCTATCTTTTTTGTGCAAAATTCGTTTCCACGATGTCTGAGCATAAACTTACTGCCTGATCACTCCCATAGTCAACATGACACATAGTAACCTAGAATAATTTGATTCGCACAAAGCTTACATACAAAACTTGTCCCTGTCAATTTGAGTACCTGGTTGAAATGTTCTGACTACCGTATCATAAATATTACACTCACTTTTTGTGACTGTCTCCCCCTTTCTCTTCATAAAATATTTGATCTGATGAACTTAAAATCTAGACTACATCCATTCGGAGGAACCACTCCCTCCTCAACCTACCCCTTCTTTCTCTTTTTCTTCTCATTTGAAGCTTCTTTGTGAAACTTGAACAATTTATTCATCTTCTTCTTCTTCTTTCATTTTTTTGGTCTTTGACTGCTTTTCAGATTACTTTTGACATCACTTTCGATATGACTCAGTTTACACTGTTTCAGATTACACTGCGTGATTTGGTATAAATTTGGTTCGCAATTTCAGTTTTTGTTTCAGGGTCTCGTGTGTGTTTAGTTTAAACTGTTTTGTTTCGGTTACCGGTGTTAGCCGAATTCAATGATTTTTGTTTGTGCAGGAATGGGTATTTAACTCTAAGAATTTGGAGTGAATTCAGACAACTTTTTGAGTTTTGAGCTTGCATTGAGACCTTTATTAGTGCTGCATATTTTATTCAAAGTTTGAAAATGTTTCATTTTTGGGATATCCTAAAACCATTTTTGTACCCTTCTGTTAGAAAAGCTGCGGTTTTTAAAGATGTATACTTTCTTTGCAATAAAAATGAGGAACTTGAGCAACTTTTGAACTTGGAACACTTGAAAAAATCTTAACCGTTTGCATTATCTTTGTATTTCTTTTTTGAATAATCTGGTAAGGTTAGTGTAAGTGAAGCAACCCGGAACAAGAATTTTTCAATTCAAAGAAAAACTATTGAAATTTTATACAAATAATTATTCTTTGAAAATCAAATCTTCCCAAACCGCGAAATTTGTCGAAACCCCTCCAAAAGTATAGCTTTCCCATTCTGTAACAAACCAAAAAAGTGATGACCAGTGTCCACTACAATCCAGGATTTATTACTGTTATGCTATGTATAATACTACCAATTCTACGCCAATGTTTGCTGGAAAATGTACATTTACGACTTGTGAACACCTTTTTCTGCAAACAATATGTTTCTATATCTGGCAGTTATGCAACTTTTCACTTTTCTGTTTTTTTCCAAATGTTGTTGCAATACACGAACACATTCACTTTTTGAGACTTTGAAAGATTTGGATTATCCTTTCCTTCTACCTGTTCCTTTTTCCATTTTTATACGTTCTTTCCTTCTTTTTTTGTCCTTCACTCCTCCCAACTATCCATTTCCAGTATGAGATCCCTGATCGTTGGAAGTCTTCTGATCGTTTGCATCTCTGGTCAGGGATGGCAATGGAATCCATTCAATCAATGGCAACAGCCAGCCGCTCCTGCTTGGCCACAACATCAATGGGGACATGCTCAAAGCTTCGGAGCTCAGCCGCAGCCACAAGCTTTCCTTCCGGCTCAACAGGGAGTCAAGAATGCTGTTCAGGATAGAATTCAGCAGATGTAAGTTGTTTATGAAGGGAAGAGGTTTAGATGTTAATACTGTTATGTTTAGTTATGGAGTGCCAGGAAAGAGAAATGCCAATCAGAAGTTGAGAGTTTGCTGTCGGTCGTTGAAGGATGCTGACGTGGAATGTAGAAGAAAGTATTGCGACTTTGAGGCTTTTAGACCAGATCAGGTAAGAATGGGAAAAGGTTTTTTGTTATAATTATTTTGTCTGAAAATAGTTAATAACTTTATTTTGAGAACTGATTCTTATGAAGGCTAACTGGTTAGCCGCTGAAACTCTAACATTGAGATTTCTCACTTACTGATTAGAGAATATCAGGTTCAGAATGAACAAAACACTGTAGGGACGATATTTCAGCGCACAGAAAAAGACCCAGAACACACCCAGAGTTTCAAATTGAATCCAGTTTCTTATAATAAAGAAAAAGAGTGTATGAAAACAAAACGAAATTGAAAACTTTCCATTTTGGAGAACCATAAACGGAATTCACCGAACTCAAGACTCCAGCAAAAGCATATTTATGATTCAATTTTCTGAGAGTGGCTATAAATTCGCATTTATTCAGAACATTTCGCATTCGACTTTACAACTTCCTCGAAACTATCTTATTCAGGTCCTTGGTTACCTCGCCGAATGCTCTCCAAAGGGACCAACTGTCGGTCAAATGTGGGATTGTGCCTCTTCCCGTGCTGACCACACAGCCTGTTGTCAACGACAAGGAGTCATGCCAGCCTGTATGGCTTACTGTGAAACGACCAATGGAGTTCCAACTGATTACCTCAAATACGCTATCTGTGTTGGTCAATTCGATAGAATTCGTTACTGCTTCCGTGAATACCTTGAAGGACACCCGAATATCAAGGGAGATTCTTAATTTGATTGATGTATTTTCCCAAAAACTTTCCGCTTTACCAAAAGTCTTTCCTCAATTATTTCATTCAGATCGTTTTCTTGTTTAATTTTGCTGTAAATACACACAAATTTGTTTTAATAATAAATATTACATTGGTTCTAAACACACTGTAAACACTTTTTCCAATAAAATTTGCCGGAAAATGTGACCCGAGGAGCACACCCTTTCCTTCTTCCTGATAAGAGAGCTGTCAATTGCCCCGTTCAGCGAAATGTTGACTTTTTATCAGCAGTACGTCTCAAACTCACTTATGACCTGACACTCTCTTTTCCCCTCATATTTCATTTCGTATAAAAGGTCAGTTAAGTGAAGTGTTCTTACTATTTACGGTCAAGTCTCTACTTTTTTATTTTGATTTTTTGCACGCAGGTGTTGTATTGACTTTTGTTTTTATGTAGAAGGAGATAAGCGCTTCCGTAAACTGTATGGAAGAGTGACCAGAGGTAGGTGGACGTATTTAGAAAAAGGTATTTTGGTGGCTCAGAGCAAATATTTTGAGTTTTAGTGATAGTATATATTTGGGTTTGGAAATAAGCTATGAAGGAAGTCTTGTTAGATTACAGTTTAGTTATTTTTTGATTTTAGTGAACTTCTGAACTTCATCAAGAGGTCATGTGATAACTTTCTTTAAAATCAAAACTGTGGGCTCACAAGCATATCAAAATATATTTTTTGATGAGTTCTTCTGACCTGTAAACTTTTCATCACCGCCAGACTAACCTGGGTTGCACAGGGGGTGGGGTTTGAGTGCCCGGGCTCGAATTTTTTGAACCCGCTCAGGCTTTTCGAACGGTGATACAATGTTTTTGAATGCGCAGAACTCATCGAGATCTACATTTTGATACTTTTTGGAGGCCACAAGATTGATTGATTTTCTAGACACTTACCACGGGCCCGCGCTGAGCCCAGCGAGCACTGTTGATCATGTAGGGCGAATTCTGTAATGAAGGACCTCATAGTAAGGATCCAGTTGTTTTTCAGTTGAAGAAAACTAAAAATTTGATGACCAGGGGTTCGTATTTCTTCATAAGACCGCTTAGAGTACAGCTCTCTAGCATTCCTCTAGGGTAATAGTTTAGTTTTTTCCTTTCAACTTGCCGCTTCCAACCACTAAAAATAAATGCTCTATTGCTCATGAGTAGTGTATTTTTATGGATCTCGAATCAATTTCGAAACATTTTGAAACGTTGCTCACACTAGTTTTTATAGAGACATACCGCTTTGGCACCATCATCAGAACAGAAAACCCTTTCACTCCCTTCATGTTTACCCAAATCTGAAACTAGATCAAATGTCAATAATCAAATTACCTTCATCATCACATCATTTTCCTCTTTTTTTCTAGACGTCAATCTCTGAAAAACAGTTTGTTTCGGAGTGTTGCATCAACCTCTTATCTCTTCCCCGTTTCCTTTTTCCTCCATCAAATCAACAAGTCGTTCTTTTCTTTTCTCCGATCATAAAATATGCATCAGCTGACCATTCAAACTGTTTGAAGAAGCATGAGAAATGAAACGAAATGAATTGAAATGACCATGAAAATCTTGACAAGTGTGTTTGAGTGCGCGTACGTTTTTTGCGTGCGTCACTCGATCAAATTGGCTTTGTGAATGGGGCAATGAATCAGCTTGCTAAACATAAACTGTCAGAAAAAAAAAGAAATCCGGATGTTCGAAATGTCAAGTGAGAGAAATCATACTTACATTTTTGTGTCTTCATAGGAAGAAACAATTTTCAACCAAAATTTGGATGACTAGGGCATTTTTACAGTCATTTTGAAGACCTAAAACAGCCTTCCTGTGAGTTAATTCTAGAGTTTCTAGTCTTCACCGTAGCATAAGAATCTGAAAATCTCAGCTTGGAAGTCAGACCCGCCCACGGACTTTCAATTCATTGTTGACGTGTAAATTTTCGATAAAGATTTCCAGACCCTCAGAATCGGTGATGGCTGAAATTTCGAGAGATTACTCACAGGAGCACCAACCTTTAGATCGCCCATTTATAGATGATTCAAGACCAACATGTAAAGGAAATTTTCTTTTGAATAACTTGTTCCTAAAAGGAAGGAAAACTGGAAATTTTAGAACCCTTTTCTTTGGTCTTCGAGTTAAACTTATTGAAGCATCTTAAAATTTTCATGCTATTCATTTGAGAATTGACGTTCAATTAATTTTTTTGTTGGAAAATACGATTCCCGTAAGATGAATGACTAACAGATCTATCCTAACAATCCTAACTATCCTAACAATCCTAACTATCCTAACAATCCTAACTATCCTAACAAGAAGCACCCGTAAGAAGGTGTTTTGAAACTAAAAAGTCAGGAACTAAATTCTATAAAAACTGAAACTGAGTTTTCAAATTCAAATATTTGCCAAAAATGTTCTCAATTTTTGAACTAACAAAACCCAAAACTTGCATGAATTTCCTGCCCCACAAATTCAAATTTCTCCCTAAACCTTCTCCTTTTCTCAATCTGAAACATCTGTCAATCCCATAAAAACGGGGAAGGAAGGATGAAAGTAAACCTGTTCTCAACTCAATCATCCCAGCATGTGGTGGTTGCATCAGACGTCTGCAATCCTTCTTAGGTCATGCTTTTTTTAATTCGATTTCTTCTTTTTCTTCTCATATTTCATAATGATTTCCAGCTTCTTTAACCTTTCACCTCCTTCTTCTCCCAAAAGACAAACACAGTTTTTTGTTCGTCATAACTTTTCTTTCTCTCTTAGATCTCGATCTATTTGTTCTCTCCATTTTTCTTTTCACCTAATAACACAACCGGTTCATTTCGTTCTTTTCCAACCTCATTTCCTAAATTACCTTGCAAATCTATGCATTTTTTCTTGTTGTTCTGTTCCATTTTCTGCTTTGAATTCAATCCAATTGACTCATCATCTTTTCCGACAATGAGGAACATTGAGATTTTGTAACCTTCAAAAGTTTTCAAAGAAAGGAAAAGGAAGAAGAAGACGGCCTCATTTCTTCATCTTTCAAAGTTGAATCGGTGGTCGATCTTCATGTCTCTTTTTTTATCGTATTTGTTTTAGAGTGAATGATCTTACGATTTTGATTTGGGAATCTATTTTTGGATATCCGAGTTTTGCAACTTCTGAAGAAATTGGGTTTGGCAGTTGATGTAAAATTTCCGTAATGTTTTCTAGATTGGTAGTGGAGATGCAACTTTTTTGTTAGCTGTAAGTTGTTCGATTGCATTTTTTTTTGTCATTTCGTAAAAAAGAAGAACCCTGGTTCAATCTTCTACGGCTCAAAACAAATTTTGACTCTTCAAAAGGATTTACCATTCCTGGATAAGTTCAAGGAATAAAAATATTGAATTCGGTTATTGAACATGCTTCCAGATTACCTTTTTTTTATTTTTGAAGACAACCGATTTTTAGTTTCTGATACTGACTTTCTATAAAAACATTTTCTGTTTGAAAAAAATATATTTGAACCATCATGGCTTACAGAGCAAAGATTCCCCGGAAAATATGATCTACTTACTGGAAACCTCCTAATTAAAATGCACCTTCTTTTTTGATTCCCGAGTACCCTTGCACTCATCGTTCATGGTTTAGGTGTTTGGTGATTAGCACACACCTATAGGCTATAGAGCAAAAAAGCCTCCTATTGTGTGCTCATTTCTTCATTGTTTAGAAAACGAAAGAGAACGTGCCAAATCGTTTTCATTCTTGCTCTCTGCTTTCTTGTACAGTATACTCGTTTTTCATATTGTTCTATGAAAAGTTCTTTAGGCGGATCTTACTAATCTCCAAAAGAACCTTTGAAGATTTTGCTGTTTCTTGAGTTATTGATTCTGCAGACTTCCAGATTCGATAACGCCACAATGAACAATCTCTTTTTCTTTGAAAATTAAGTTTGACAACCATGGAAAAAGTCCATTGTGATCACCCATTCATTGATTAATCTCTCTTCCAATTGCCATCTCTTTTTCTCCTTTTTGTTGTCCAATTGATCTCTCTGATTTATGCGAATGTTTTCCTTCTCCTCGTTCTACTTCTACTACCACTCACTCTCTGGAAAAAATAATGATATATATGTATGAGTGTCTGTGTGGTAGACCACCAAAAAACTAGTTACTCTTTGTCGCTAGGCTGCAGTTTTCTAGTGATTTTTTGGTGGTTTTCTCAGATGTTCTGGATGGAAATTTTTGAGACTTGATGTTAAGAACTGTTAGGTGCGAATGGGATTAAAATTTAGGATTTTCAGAGTTTTCAATAGATGATCGCGATAGTCTAGGAACAGTAGGAAAGGAAAGAAGAACGGGAAACTAGTTCATGAACGTTTTTGGAAGAGAGAGAGAGAGAGAAGTTAACTTTGCGAGTTTATAAATGATTCCAATTTTTCTGGATTCAATTTTGAAAAATCATTGAAACTTGAACTAAATTTCAAATACCATTCATGAGTTTTGCGACAAAAAAAACATTATCTAACCTCATTTAAAAACTAATTTCGTACTAGAGAGTAACTTTGCAATCGACGAATTTCCAGTTTTTTTGGCTTCTTTTCATTTTTTTTAGCTTCTTCTTCTCAATTTTCTGAACGACTTTGAGAAAAATTATCTCCAAAAGTTGTCAAAACCCCTCTTACAAAATTTCAAGTCGGCGGTAAAAGCAAGAAGTACCACCTAATTTCTCATAGCTCCAAAACTATTTTTCTTTTTTTTTCAAAGCTATTCCACAAAACCCAAAAACTACAGAAAAAAGTGACAATACCTCTCTAAATTATGATATTTTGTGGCCACAAATGTGACAATTTCTCTGACTCCTCTAGATTAACAGCTCAAACTCCGAGAACACACACAAGAATACTTATTTACTTTCTACTTTTTGACTCATTTCCGATCTGGAATTATGCCACTCATTCAGAATTATGACACTCTATTTTTGACCTACTTATACCCCCACCTCCCGGGTCATAGTATTTATGCTCTCCTGGAAGTTTCATGTAGTATGTATTCTTGTTTGGCACGTGCCGTGATTTTTCGGTTTTGTGAAATTTGAATATTTCTCTCTTTTTTCCCCAACTCCCTCTTTCTCTTTCATGATGATCATAATCATATTTCGTTGTGTACTTCCAAACCTTTCAAAGTATTCCCCTCTATTCACTGACCAATGATTATCTGGAAATATCTAGAAAAGGATTCGTTCAGGTGGTCGAGAATGATGGACAAAATACGATTCAAAGTGCTCCTCGATCGACCATTCTATCAGCCTGGACAGACGATTCAGGTAAGGAAAATATGCTGAATTTTTGAATTTTGAATTCACTAGAATTCCATTCGTAAAAATATTTATTCAACCTGAATCTGGAGTTTCCAAATTCAAAAACTTTTAGGGCCACGTAATCTGCGAACCCCACCAACCACTCGAAATTGATTGTGTCGAAGGACGAATCCTGGGAGAAGTTCAATATTTCCAAAGTCACACCCCTTCATACTCCCTATCCTCATCTCCTCCACCAAAAACCAAAGTGATAATAGACGAGAGAGCACAGTTATGGAAGTATCAGACAGTCAGCGAAATGCTTGGATTAGATGTCATTTATGATGAAAATCAGAATAGCCATTTTTCAAGTGATAAACCTTCTTCGTCTACTTTCACTACGTCTGCAACATTTCCAATTCAAATCAGCTTACCGCATTTCGCGCCACCCAGTTTTTATTGTCCAGGATCTCCAGTTAGTATAAGGTTCGCGTTGGAGGTGAGTTTTGGAAAAAGAAGCGAACTCAATTAATTTTAAAAAGTTTCAGATTCAACTCTTCAACCAAGGATTCAAAATAGCATCACATGAAGAAAATCTAGTGGTGATAAACTATGAATCCATCAAGCGACAAGTCACTCCAAAGCCCATTAATCATCAGAAGACGTTTCATTTTTCGAAGTGAGTTTTTGGTTGAATTTTTGAGATAAAACTTCCCTCGCGACATTGAAAATTTGTAGTTTCACACTCCATAGCCTTCAGTGATTACCAAGAATCCATAAATAATTTCCAGAGAACGATCAATCTCGCTTGAAATGCTCCTACCCACTGATGTCTTCACAACAACTGCCAAAGTAGAGAATTGTATTACTGTAACTAATCAGTAAGTCCTTCTTCTTCAACAATGTTCAATTCTGAATTCTGAATTTCAGGTGGAAGCAATCCATAAAATATGTGCATTTGAACATCGTTCGTCGCATTTCAGCGTTGAATCAAAATAATGAAGTTATAGATACTGTGAAAATTGATACCACTGGTAACTTTTTTAGTAGATTTCCCACTTATCTTCTAATTTTTTGCAGGAGTCGGATTGCAATCCGGAAAAACGAAAATTGCAGTTGGAGAGACTTATTCTTTCCGACCGATATTCAATGTTCCGGCTCTTCCACCAAATATCCATGTGAATGGAATGTTCAAAACAGAATATTCATTGAAAATCACGATTGCAAGAGCACATAACTTTGTGTTGGCTTCTTATGAAGTACCGATTACCATTGTGACTATGGATCAGAGTTTTAGGAAGTCATTGCAGAGGGAAGGTGAGCA